>CM063504.1:12680754-12685754 GCA_032207245.1 Pardosa pseudoannulata
TAATTCATACGAGAGTTTACCAAGTAAAATGTAGAAACATAAATCATAAAAACCAGAGCTAAAGTCTCTTGTATGGTAAAGAAAATCGCTCTTAATCGCCCTTTTTCCTTTTTCCAAAGAAAATCAGTTAATGGTGCTTGTGTCCCCCTATACTGCTACAGAAAGATTGATTTTCGATTAGACAAAACTGGTCTTTCAACACACATTTTTCATAAGATTAGGAGAAAAGAATTGTTGAAAAAATATCCTTTGTATAGTTAACAGTAAAGAATTTCTGCTGATATAAGGAAAGCACCGGGTATTTTTTTAAAGGATGGCTTTGTAATAATTTTAGTAGACCTGAAGCATATATTACGATTAGTCATAATCATTCTGAATACTAATTCTTTTATTTTATTTGTGGAAAATACTGTTTACTTTTTAAAATCTGAATTCAGCTATACAGAACTTTAAAATCTCCTAGCATATATTCAAAATAAGATTGATGTTAAATACTGTTAAATATTAAAATCTAATAGCTGATTCATGGATATTGTTAAGATATAGTTATAGAAATAAACCACAAAATTAGATTTTAGTAGATTATACGTATATATATATATATATATATATAGTAGCAAATTAATATCTACCGGTCACAATAGTTATGTAGCCATTGTTTATTTTTTATGGACTAGTAGGCAAGGAGAAGGCTATACAGCTAGTCTAATGAATAATGTTGTAATCGGGCCACACTGGAGAGAGCCACAATTTTTGCAATCTTTATAGCTACTAAAAAGGAGCTGCTAAAAAAGACATATTTCCTAGTCAACGACAGAAAAGAGAATGTTACGAAAAACACTTTGCTGATACAGAGGTGTACTCCCGAGCGACACAGAATTTTTTCAAGGCATAAGAAACTTAGTAAACGAATTAAAATGTTAGATCAGTTGAAATACTGAGCCGTTTGTAGGCGGCAGCTGAAAAATGTATTGAATGGACAGATGATTTACATCTATTGCACCGAAAATTTTGGGAAATGTGTTGGACGAATTTTAAGTTGAAGACATTCTTTTGATTAAGACATTTTGTGGCTGGGAAAATAGATTTTAAGGAATTAGAATGGGAGGAGGTTTTTAAAGAGATATTAAAGTGAAATAATTTTGTTATATTATACACACAGAGACAATCAAGCACATATATATCCATATATATATATATATTTATTTAAATATATATATATATATATATATATATATATATTTCCGCAGTGTTAACTTAGAGACCTGTTAAAAAGTATTTTACACAACACAACAAATTCTACTAAATAGCCCATAGCGCATTTCTAGTCCGAGACCAAAAAATTAATATATGTTTCTTGTTTTTAAAGACACATCTCCTAATATTTCACAAATCTTTAATACGTGTGTAATGAAGGTTATATGATATTGCAAGCAATGTCACTAATAATAAAAGATTACTTATTTAGTTCTAAACCTTTATTTTGGAGATCAAATTTAAAACCTTTCTGTATGTTAAAATTATTTCACACTAAAAAATTATTAATTAAATTAGCTCTCCCTCTTACGATGTAGATCATATTTATTACCAAATTTTTAAATCCTTTGAAATTTAACACTCCCGTTACTGCGTTAATACTGGTTTTAAACATGATCAAATATCACAGCTTAAACATTTGAGAGATCAAATTCCTTTTTATTGATAAAGTTTTAAAGTAATAACTAACTCATTTGAAACACTAAAGCAACTAAATTGAAATTATATTCGAGACGGGTTTTAATCATTCTTTTTTCGTACCTTTACAAGTTTTGAAACCTGGAGTAAAGAGTTCTTAAATTTCGAAACATATTTTCAGAAATGTTGTAACAGTTGGAGCAGAAAGGTATCAGATGGTGCTAAGAAGTATTTCATTTCACAAGAAATTAAAAAGAAATGTAGAATTAAAGAGAATAAAATGTTTTGCTGTTAAACAGTTTCGAAGATGTTAATAAATTTCCGTAACAGCATATATAAATTTATTTTATACGTATATTTTAGGTACTCATTTAAGTGTTCATGATATAATTTTAATACCTCTCTCGTTTATATCTTTATATATCAAATTCTTCTGTCCGTGTGTTTGTAATAGAAAACCTCCTAAATGGCTGGGCTGATTTTGAAGAATTTTGTGTATGTAATTAAATTGACGCGGGAATGGTTTAGATTCACAAATTGATTCAATAGGAAATGTTTTTTTATTAAAAATCCAGAATTGTTATTGATAACTGTACCTGTGATGGCATCGAGTATTTTTAAAACTGTTTTCTCCTTACTTTTCTATCAAAACGATCCAATTTATAATTTATTATAAAACATTTTACAATTCTTGGATTTAAAACGTTATAACAGGACAATGTCTGTCGGGTCGTCTAGTGTATATATATATATATATATATATATATATATGTAATATATCAAAATTATTTAACTTTAATATTTCTTTTAAAACCTCCTCTCTCCCATTTTAATTCATTTAAATCTTCCGGCCTCTAAATGGTTTGGTCAACGAAGTATTTTCCACTTAACATTCCTCTCTGTCATAAAATTGTAAACTTTCTGTCTATACAGCAGTTTCCCAGCTGTTAGATGGTTACGCGTTTTGCTGATATTGGATTTAATTCGCCTATTAAGTTGTTTTTTGCTGTGGGAAATATTCTTGTTGTCAGCGCTCTTGGGTGCACTTCTGTCCGAGCAGAGTGAACTCTGTGGCTTTTGGTTGTATGTTGTCCAGTTGAATGGATGTGCTTTGTTGCTGCTCTGTAATAAATTTTAAATTAGACTTCTGCGTTGTCTTCAACACGAGGCCCGACTGCATCTTTGCATTTTACTTATTACTTCTAGCTGTTGAGCTTTCTCCTTGTCAAGGAGTTTTATAAAAAATGGATTACACACACACACACACATATATATAATAAAAATATAATATATATATATATAGAAAAATATATATATATATATATATATATAAATAAATATATATATATATATAAATATATAAATATATATATATATATATGTGTGGTTGTGTATGTATATATTATAAGTGTATATATGTATATATATGTGTATGTATGTGTATATATGTGTATGCATGTATATATATGTGTATGTATGTATATATATATATGTATATATGTATATATATATATGTATGTATAATATATATGTATATGTATATATATATACGTATATAAATATATATGTATGTATAATATATATGTATATATATATATATATATGTATATATGTATATATATGTATATATATATGTATATAAATGTATATATATATATATATATATATGTATATATATATGTATATATATATATATATATATATATATATATATATATATATATATATATATATATATATATATATATATATATATATACCAGTAATGACTGAATCCCAGCGACAGTGATATCTTGTTTCCATACTCTTAAGATCTGGTTGGAGTCTTTACCCTTGTTCTTCCGAAACTGAAGAAGATTTTGTAGAGTAGTTTGTAGATCCATAGGAGAATGTATTAAGCTCATTGGACACCTTATGATTTAGTCGAACTTAAGAAGTTATTCTACAATGAAGTATATAACTTTCATTTATCTGTTCCCTGAAAGTCATTTTAATGTATTCACAATGAATTTCGAAAAATCAAAATTCCTTAGATCGAGTTTAAAACCAACCTTTGGTCGTAAACTTAAATAACAGCCCATCTTTCATCTCTGCCTTTAACTTTTCAAGTTGCAAATTGCAGAAAAAAAGCTTTTTATTAATTTTTCTCTTTAAAGTATTATTGTGATTTCAACATAAATCACCCATAAATATAACAAAAATTACATGATTCATAATTTCAAAAATCTACGTTGAAAATTTGATATATCAAAGAAAAAGGGAAGTATAAAAATCATTACAAATAAGAATTCAATAAAAGATGTTAAAATAGTAATGGAAGTTAGAAAAACAGGGTTGTCAGCAGCAATATTGGCAGAGAGCAGGATTACCACAGGCAGGGTTATCCCATTTTGAAAATCATAATAATAGTAGAATAAACAATTTTCTGATATTCTAACATAAAAACTATCAGAAATTTCTACTTACACACATAATAATTAGAATCAATAATAAACTAATCATTCGGTTGCTGATACCGACCGAAAACGATTGTAAACTGGTATTAATATATTATACACAGTCCAGTCACATTAATGAGTCTACCTATCGAAATTCAATGTAACCAACTTTTGCAAAGTGAACCGCTTGATACGTGCAGGAAGAGGGTCAATTACATTCTTGAAGGTGTTCACTGGGATGTTTAGCTATTCCGACTACAGTATCCAGCTCCGCTAGGTTATGCGGGTGAGGATCCACGGGGCAAACACCCTATCCAGGTGTTCCCGCAGATTCTGGATTGGGTTCAAATCCGAGGGAATACAATAAGAGAATACAGTAAACTCATCCTGGTGCTCTTCGAACCCCTCACCTCCACCACGAGCTTTATGACACGTTGCATTGTCTTGCTGGTAGATCCATCATCTTGTTACCAAATACACGGATCCCACTCCTGGTAATTAAATTTTTAATTATAATTTAATCTTAGTTACTTGATCTCGTTTTCTTTTTGTATGCTCCGTGGTTTTTTCATCAGTATGTAAATAATTTTAAATTTTACGAAATCAAGAAGTATGAAAGGGGGCACTTTACATTCACCTTTTGTCCTGTTGTTTTTGCTTTTATTGTTGCCTGGTGATGCCTGTTGCTCTCCAATATGCTCCATTAATTTTGCCAGAATTTGAATTTCATAATTAAAACTGCTTTGAATTTTTTAACTTTAAAAAAAAATAAACTTGATTTTTGTTTTTATATGTAACTTTAAAATAAATAAACTAAAACTTTTATGATCTATCCTTTCAAACACATTTTGAAGAATATCAGTTCACATGTAGGGGGTGTACATGGTT
>CM063504.1:12690754-12703254 GCA_032207245.1 Pardosa pseudoannulata
ATATATATATATATATATATATATATATATATATATATATATATATATATATATATATATATATATATATATGTCAGGATTTAAAATGTAGATTAATTTTAAGAGATTTTAATTAGGGATTCTTTTATTGAGAGTGAAGCGGCAGGAGGAGTTAGCCACATAAATACGGCTCACTCGCAGTGATCTGGGCAGAGAGCAGTAAGAACATTTCGCTGTCAGACCTGTAGCTCCCCGAAGCAGCGAAGCCTGCCTTTGTTAGAAGTTGGGCGCCAATGTGAGACGCCATTACTCATAACTGAAAGTAGTGTGTGATGAGACTTAAATAAAGATATGAAGTTGTACTCAAGACTTAAGTGGCGTTTACTAGACTCTGTCACACACACACACACACATATATATATATATATATATATATATATATATATATATATATATCTGTAATATAAAAAAATTATTTAACTTTAATATTTAATTAAAACCTCCTCTCTCCCATTCTAATTCCTTAAAATCTTTTTCTCAGCCTCTAAATATCTTAATCAAAGGAGCGTTCTCGACTTAAAATTCTTTTGATATATTTCCCAAAGCTTTCTGTCCCATAGATGTAAATTTTTTGTCTCTTCAACACGTTTCCCATCTATCGCCGGCAAATGGCTCCTCGTTATTCCTGATCTTACACTTAAATTGGCTGAGTGAGTGGGGAAATTCTTTCCATCTTCGCTCTTGAGTCACCTCTATTTGAGCAGAGTGATATCCATTTTAGCAGCTCTGAAATAAAATGTTAAAGTTTGTGCCGTTCTCTTCAATGTCGGCAGAATGCATTTTTATTACTGCTAGCTGTATAGCTTTCTCCTTGCTCAGTAGATCGGGCAAGTAAAAACAATAGGGGCTACATAATTATTGTGACTACAGGAAATAATTTATATATATATATATATATATATATATATACATTTATGCATATATATTCATATATATATATATATATGTGTGTGTGTGTGTGTGTGTATAAAGAGAGAGAGACTGAGGGAGATAATGCATGAGGCACATTTAGGAGCATTAGATTCTAATGTAATTAGAATGGTTTAGTAGTGCTCATATTAAGTATATTAATACATTTAAAAAGTTGAAGCACCTATTTCAGTGCAATATTATAAGAGTAGAATGGAAGTTCTTTAACTGCAATCGGTAGGACACGTTAGTTGCCATTTTTCTATTCGATTCAATAATTTGGAAATTTCTTAAGTTATGACTTTGGAGGTTTAGTCCAATTTTAAGTTGAAAAAATGCCCGAATGTTTTCTGCATTATAAATAAATAATAATGGTTATGGAAATGGTGTCATGAACTGTGCAAGAATTTATAAGTGCTACGTTGAGTTTTAAACTAGAAGAATGAATGAGAGTAAATTATTTGACGAGAATATAAATGAGATCAAAGAAACGATTCAAAACTCAAATAAAGCATTTAAACTCTGCAGTATTAAATCATAATTGAATCCCTTAATTTTCTAAAGTGAATTACAAATTGTGTTCTATATCATTTCGCAGATCTACACAAAGCCACATTTGAACTCGTTCAGTTGGGAGATCTGAAAATCACCCTCATGGTTCTTTCTTAGAACTTTAATTTTTGTATTACTTTTTTAAGTTGTTTACACGTAAAAGAAGGTAATATACCTGGAAAATGATTTTCAAGGATTTCTTCTGATGAACAAGTGTTCAGTTAATCTCTTAATCTGACAACCTAATAATTCAATAAACACATGCAGAACGATGGCCGATTGGTTAGGGTGCTGGCCTTCAATACCGGAATTCGTGGGTTCGAATGCCACTGTGGCATGGATGCTTCTAGCCGTATGGAATGGGCTTTAAACTGTAGGTCCCGGTCTCATTAGACCTCGTGTTGCAAAAACGTAGACCGTAGCACTCCAAAATAAACCAATAACACATAACTTTATAATATCTTCTATTTGTCACGGTCTCATTAGTTTTCGTGCTATAAGAGTGTAAAATGTAGTATTAGGAACTAACCAAAACTACGGGTTGTTATTAACACTTTAAAATGTGTTATGAATACTTTAAAATATGGGTAATTTTAATAATATATGCGTATTATTAATCATTGTGCTAGTAGTAGTAAAAACGTCCTGTAGCTATATAAAACTTAAGAAGCACATTTAATATCATTTCTCCCTTTTAGAAAGCCGAACGATGACCGATTGGTTAGGGTGCTGGCCTTCGGTACCGGAGTTCGTGGGTTCGAATCCCACTGTGGCATGGATGTTCGTAGCCGTTCGGAATCGGCTTTAAGCTGTAGATCTCGGTCTCATTAGTCCTCGTGTTGCAAAAAGTAGACCGTAGCACTCCAAACCAAACCAAACCCTTTTAGAAATTTAAAAAATACTCTAACAAATGCCAGATAACATTATTCACATCTTTATTAAGGCTCCACGGTAGCTCAGTCGGCAAATGCAACCCTCTTGTAACTGGACAGTTGTGGTTTCGGAGCCCTAGCCGACCTATGATCCACCGTGTTCGTTATAGGTGACTGGGACACTTAAAATATGTTTGCAGTCCCAATGACCAAGTTCTTAATCAATACCTCTTGGGGTAGGAGGCCAATCCTATGGGTCAACTACTTGGTCCCTGCTTCAAATATACGGGTACCCACTTCAGCATAAGTCACACTTTCACCCTTGTAGTGCTCATTTTAAAAACGGAAGGAGCACGCCTTTGCCTTAATACGGTAGCCTCAACAACGTATTTATTTCGATTCTGTTGTATTATGTAAATAAAAAACCTTTATTTGTCTTCATTTGTTTATCATCTGCCATCCCTATCCTACAACATGATGAGTTTGATGATATTTAAGAGTTTAGACTTTAACAATTTATTTAAACCATGACAGCATTTTAAATCTATGAGTATCTATGATTACCCTACAATACGATGAGTCTGATGAGAGTTACATATAGATTTATTTTTGCTATGATATTTAAGAGTTTAGACTTTAACAATTTATTTAAACCATGGCAGCATTTTAAATCTATTATTTTTAAATAATCTGTAGTCAATTTCAAGTTAACTCTGTCATCATTAGAAATTATAATACCAATATATGTAAGCTGATGAACGCTTATGAAAGCATTAGAACTTACTCACAGAGGGAGGAAGTTATGTGTTTTACTTGTTACAGCCATACATTTTGTTTTATCCTAGTTTATGATTAATCCAATGCCTGTGTCTGCAGACTTCAGAGAAGTAAATGTCTAAACAACTGCCTGTCTACTACTGCCAGTAATGTCGATATCATCAACGAAGTAAATGTAAATATTTCTACAAATACGCCTTGTTGCCGAGAGATATAAACAATGAGACGGACCGGAGACAGCGATATTTTTTGACATAAAATCATTTTTAGTCTGGTTAATTTTTAGATAGAATTGCTAACCATGGTTTAAAAATATGAACCCTGAATTGTCTCAGGAAATTACTACCTTCCAACTTATAGGATGCAAAATACAATCGGAAATAAAGGTCCGTTTAAAAAGGAACTTTTCCTCAATAGTCAAAGGCCTTATAGCCCAAGATCATTTCATCATGGGATCAGAACAAAATATAGATACAAATATTATAGCCGATTTTGTGTTAGAACCACCGTATAGTGGTTAGTCGTTTCTTTTTGCATAAATTTTGATTAAATGGATGTTTACGTTGCATCGATACCTTATGTTGTGTTAAATAATTATTCAATATAATCTTACTTAATTTATAACGATAAATAAAATAGTGGATTTTAAACTTCCTGTCCATCATTCTCAAAATATTCGAATAGAAATTCCACATTAGTGTATTTTTAATTCTCTTTTATTAAAAGAGAAATTATCTATTTATTAAAGTTCCTTTTTTATTCTTTTAAGTCAAACACGGCGTAAGTAGCTCGTCGAAATTCTCTTTGGTTGAATAAAAATACTTTCCAGTACTGCTATAGGGAATTCTTCACAAATGATAAAACTAAAAACATAGTCTTTGTAAGTAATGACTTGCATTACTTACTCTTCGAAATACCTTCGAAATCTTAATTGGTTACTCTCCTAAGCTTGTATGTAATGTGTTCAGCTCTAATTAAATTACGTATTTTGAAATTTTCAGAAATATTTATTATGCTTTTATCATCATGGAGTGAGTCAGCAGAAAACGGAATTTCTGGATTAATGAGCTTTATTTTTAAATATATGCTTTTTAAGCAATAATTTATAAAAGACAGGAATAAATGCCTAAACAACTTACTGTTTTCCTGTACGGTGTCGTTTTCCAATCTAGATAAATATCTTTAATGATCATTTAAGTTGGAATTTTTGTAAGTGTGCATCACCACTCCAGAAAACAGAAATTTTTTAAATAGAATTAAATTAAATATGATAAGCGATAGCATTGATTTTTCATACCATTAATATGAGAAGGATTTTAATTACTGTTTCAATTGAAGCACATAAATCTGCATAAAGATAATTATACCTATAAAGTATATTAAGATTCTGCAGATTAATGAATGAAAATTTTCAATGAAACTACAACCTAATAAGACATTTATTGTGAAACTTTAGAATGATTTATATACAATATAAGGTTACATACGCAAAGTTCATTTTTCTGCTGATTTATTTCGAATAAACTGTTATTCAATTCATTTATTTTCAATGGAATATTTAATTCTTTAAACCAGTTATATAACGGTAAATATAACAAAGAATGATGATGTGTTTATGTAATGTAAAAATTTAATACTTTAGTCTTTAACTAAAATTACTAACTCCTCTAATAAAAAACCACCAAATATACGATTTCGTCATCTTCTTATTAGCCTCTTGGTGTTACTCTTTTGTCGTAAGGCCCCTCCACACTATGGCCCACTGCAAGCCATGACCACCATCTGTAGGGGGTTTAGCTTATCGTGGTCGGTGGCAGAAGACGATAAAATACCCTTGGCGAACGATGGCTTCCTAGGCGGTTTTTCTCCAAAGATCAAAAGCAGCCAAAGATCAAAAGATGCGCTACTAAAGTGTGCAGTAGACCCTATGGACGAATCCAAGTGTTTAGCTCATTTGGTGGCGCAGCGTGTGGATGCAACCCGTGAACCATCGTTCGAGGTCACCATCAGGAAGTGGTGAACAATTGGCCTTAGTGTGGACTTTGCTGATTAAGCCCATTCCTTTTCTCCCAACTGTGGCGTCCCCAAATTAAAGGCCGCACGATCCTTTTTTGAGAGATTTTGCTTTTGAACGTTACTAAATAAAGATGCTGCTAAAGCTCTCTGGATAAATCTTATTCTTTTTCGCCAACGACTACACCCCTTCGACCACGTTACTTCCTTGAAACATGGCATGTTACGCTATGTTTCTTATATATATATATATATATACATATATATATGTATGTATTTATATATATATGTATGTATATATATATATATATATATATATATATATATATATATATATACACTGCTAAACAGATAACTATCAAGGAGTAATCAAAGTTTCTGTTTCAGAGCCTGCCTACGGAGTATATGCAATGCACCTACATTATTGAGACAGGAAATATTGTGGTATCCTTTACTTCCAGAGTGTGTGTGTAAAATGGAGGAACGTTAATAAGGGTTAAGTTAGTATACAATGCCTCCAAAGAAAACCAACGCTGATTCCGTTCTTCAATTACATGAGCCCATTGCTAACTGAATTTAAAATTTAAAGATACAGTTTCTATCAATAGACACTCATACTGCATCGGTCAAATCACGTCATTCAAATTTCATAACTGTCGTAATGCAGAAGTTCCATTGCTGAAGTTGGAGATATTCTAGTCTTAATTTCCTCATTTATCCTGTGCTATTTTCACGTGTTTGGTGTACGTTCTTTGAAGGTTGACGTAGAAGAACATCACACAGTTTTGGACATCTTCATCTAGTGGGAAAGAGGAATTTTACCAAAGCGGTCTACCGGGTAAAGCAGTTGAATGATTGCTCAAGATCACTTAGCACGACTGGCATACTAAATACATACTATACTCCCTTTGAAACCTTTTAATAGCCCGTATAATTACAATTACTGAGTATATATTAAAAATATAATATTAGATATTAATCCATGATACATTCGTATATGATATTCGGTTCACAGAGATCACATAATTTGATTTTGATGAAGATAATAATAGAAACGAATAGAGATTGTATTATTTTTATTATAAAATTTATTTGTCGAGTCAGAGAGTTGGTTTAGACGCCAAAATATTTTCTCAGAAATAGTGAATAAAAGTAATCTATTGACAACAGTCTAACAGTCTCTTGATAAATAGATCTAACAGATCCAGAAATGTTCTTGTTGTTGACACATTGTGTGCGGGTACATTTCGCAGCGGAATTGTTCCGGGAGAGGGCGTTTTGCGTGCAAATTTATTTATTCAGTTAAATCTCAATAAATCGAAAATTATTTAATTTTTTAACCAACTTTTCGTATTTTATATTGAAATATATAAACAAATATATATATAAATACAAATATATATGTACATACATACATACATACTGACATATATATATATATATATATATATATATATATATATATATATATATATATATATATATATATATATATATATATATATATATATATCCCAGGGCTGGGCAAGGTTGACTCAGCCTTTCATCCCTTCAGTGGGTAGACAAATTGAGGACCAAGCATGCTTAGGAACTAAACACTGGGGGTTCCGTGTAAGATTGACCACGTAACAGGAACTTCGCACCCCAGGGCTTTTGGTCACTCAAACGGAGATTGGCACCGTAAGCCTTGGCCCCCTAGGGGCTGTTGCGCATTTGAAATAATAATAATAACAATAATATATACATATATATATATATATATATATATATATATATATATATATATATATATAAAATATCATTCTCTCAAGGGTAAATAAAAAGATCATTTTAAATCTCAATTGATATTTTAATCAACCTTCTCATTCTGTGGTTCCGCACCGACTGATGTAAAAACTAATTTTTATTTGTCTAAATTTTTCCAGAATCTATGTAGTAGACAAGAACATTCGGCTCCATTTTCCTGTATATAGCGTTATTTTTGTACCCACAAACAAACCATGTTGTTACACTAACCCGTAATAGCACGTGACCAGAGCTGAAGTATCAATCGTTAGTAAACGTACCAGTACGTTCCCCGCATACAATGTGTTAATAGTACCATTTGGACGAAATAAGCCTCACGAATGCCTCATCAGATGCCTCACGAATTATGGCGAAATGGTGTGTGTTTTGGTCGACGAGAACAGTTATGGTGAAAAAATATTTTAGCTCAAGTTGGTCCTCGTAATTTAGGACCAAAGATCAAGCAGAAAACCTCGCTGGTTTGAACTCCCATTTCCGGATGTATCGTTTGAAATCTTTTAGGACATTGTGACCACCGATATATTTTACCTGCCTCAGTAATCATTAACAATCCCGATGGATCTTAAATGGAGAAATAAAGTAAAAAAAAAGTAAATAAACAGGTGTGGTTACTTATAAAGGGATTGTTTTTATATATCAAGCCTAGCGATTCTAGAATTGCACTTTCGGATTTCAATGCATTTCTGGCACGGACATTTTTCGATTGTCTTTTGTATAGATTTAGAATACTTCATACTTTTCTAATATTAATAAACAAACCCATAAAAACCTAACAATTTACTGTCGAATCTAATTTCTAAAACACACCCTATATTTCACCCCTATCACGTTTTATTTCTTTGTGATTCTAATTAAATAAAATAGTATTCTGGAATAATATATTAGTCTTTAACAAAATCAAACCAATAATTATTTAAATTAAGCGGTATTGAAATTAGATTACTTTCATAGTAACTTTAATTTTCTTAGCCTTATTACTTACCTATCTTTAGCGAGCTTTAAGTTTTCTGAAACAAAACACGTGCAAATACTAAACTGAGGTTGATTCATTTTACTATAATTAAATTGTAGTTAGAAAATTGAATTTGTCTTTTTCAAAGGAAAAATAATTTATGCTCTATTATCGTTCGAAAATAATTACTTATATTTACATAAATGCAATGAAGCAAAAGTGATTATACGCATATATTAGCTCAGTTAAAATAATTACGTTTCAAAAGTAACTTTGTTTGCCTTTCGTAAATATGTCAAAAATTTAAGAGTGGAGGTAAATGATCATTTTTGCTCTTTTTGAATGAACTTTTGTCCGTTGAAACCTAAAGTTGTGTTACTCGTTGTATGTGTTGCATTATTTCCACATTAGTTCGTTTTTTTATACTACCTGAAAAAAATGAAATCATGATTTTTAAAGACAAAGCTCTCTTTAACTTGAATAAAAGATACTAAGAATGTCGGCTCATTATACTTACTCGTATATTCAATAATAGTAGGTGTAAATAATAAAGTTTGTACTATTTTTGATGTCAGAATCATATTACAGTTGGACTGAAAAGTTTGTAGGCTAACATAGTAAAAAATGTTTTTGATAAAATTTGATTTTATCATTGAATGTTGTTGCCTTCAAAGATGATACAACTATTATACTGGTCATACAATTTTCGATGAAATTTTTACAGTACGATTTGCCTTTAGTCTCAATAGGCCTCAATTTCGTCGATTACTTCTTCATCGGCCAGAAATTTCTTTCCAGCTAGCATTCTCTTGAGGTCTGAGAACAGGAAAATGTCGCTAGGAACCAGATCTGCAGAATACAGTGGATGCGGTAGCAATTCGAAACCTAGTTCATGTAAGTTTGCATTGTTTTCATTGAATTGTGACATTCATATGAATTGTCTTGTTGAAACAGCCCTTTCCCAGATAGCATGCATACTTGCAGCAAGTTTGATTATTTCTTGATAATATCTTGTCATAACAAATTTGACTCGACAAACTTGCAGCTAAACTCCTGCAAGTTAGACGGAATAATAATAATAAGTGACCATTCCTTTGCAAGCAATTTTGCTGCAAAACTGTGGCAATCTTGTTATGCCAAACTTGGAGCAAGCGAAAATTCCCGTCATTGCATAAGAGTTAAGATAACAAGCGCATGCGCAAACGTTTCCCGGCCAAAGACAAGAATGACAACATGGCAGACGAGCCATTCCTCAAGCTGCTATGGATATTTTAAAAGGCATTTATTATTTTAATTATTCAAGTGTGGTTGTTTTTTAAAGTAGCATTTCTCTATAGTTTGCAACTATCTAAAATTTCTAATAAATTAAATAGATGCCTTAATTTTATTAATTCAGTAAGCAATGCTTTCGTTTTCATGCACGTGTATTGGGTCTTGTTAAACCTATGTTGAAAATTTTAACTTTTAAGTGAATTTTTCTCAACTTTTCTCAACCGTGCAATGAAGTTTGATATAAAAAGTTTGCGGTAAACGTGCAATACAAGTGTATTGTAACTTGCTTGTCAAGTTTGCTGCTAGTTGAAGGTATGGTGACTTCGAAGTTTGCGTAGACTTGCTGCAGTCTTGTTTCAAACTTGCAGACTTGTCATGCTGAACTTGCTTCAAGTTTGCAGGCTTGCGAAGCAAGACTGCTGCAAGTTTGCTGCAAACTAAATTTGCTATCTGGGTTCTTTTTCTTCAAATGGGGCCGTTTTTTTCGTCCTTCAAACGCTCCAATAACGCTATGTAATAGTAGCTGTTGATGGGCTTTCCCCTTTCAAGATAGTCAATGTCTATTATACCATGCGCATCCCAAATTGCTGATGCCATAACCTTGCCATAGGATTGTAGCATCTTTCCACGCTTTAGGGTTTGTTCCTCACGTTCAGTTCAAGAGGCTGACTGTCCACTGGACTCTGGTGTGAAATGATGAAACAATGCTTCCTCCATTGTCCCATATCAAAGCATAAATTCGGGTTTATTACGATTAAACAGCTTTAAACATAGCTCAGAATCATTAATTCGTTGTTATTTTTGGTCGACTGGGAACTCACATTGGGAGATTGGGAGAGTCTCAGATATCTCGATCAATTCCACTTTAGTGTCATCCAAAATTATTTTGTTGACTTTTTTTATGTTTTCGTCGGTAACAGCGTCTTCGGTGCTTAGACTGAGTGCATCGTCCTCGGTACTCATTTTGCCTCGTTTGAACTTAGAAAACCACTACTCCACGGTTGATTTTCCCGGTGTATAGTCCGTATAATGTATATCAACCCAAGCCTTGGCTTCAACAGTAACTTTTTCTCTAAACAGCAATGCTTTACTAACACACGAAAGTCCTTTATCCATTCTTTTCAAACTAACAAAAGTTGCTTCATTCAAAATCCTATATCTTACAAATTAATAGTCTGAAAGGTGACACATTTATACACGTGTCTTTTGAAGGTTAGGGCTAACTAAAATTCATAATTATTTAATACTAGTAGCTCTGTGTATGTGCCAGCCTACGGACGTTTCAAATCAACTATTAACTACCACAAGAGTTTGGATTTAGTTTACTACTAAGTACAAAAAAGTATTTAATACGCCTTTGTAGCTTCTTTATGTTGCCGAATAAACACAGGGAACCGAAAGTGATAATTTTTAATGTAAAAGTAGTTATTTGTATGTAAGTGAGATATGCTATTTTGGACACAACAATTAGACAAAAAAATAAATGATGTAAAGAAGTGCAAATTTACTATTTTCTATAATAAACTCTATTAGGAAATGAGCAAAAGATTGTCTGATTGTTGATATACACAATCATACAAATTTCAACACTGAGTATTAAAAGATCTTCTCTCTCTTTTTATTACCAGTTAGAAAATTCCAAGAGAAGTAATTTATCGTATATAAGAAGAAATAGAGGCAAAATCTGGATAAAAGGCTTTTACGAAATTTTAGCTACGATTGATTTTTTAAAGTACTGTATATAAGTTTAATATCTGCGAGAAACTAGATTAAAAAAATTTTTTTGCGAACTTTTGTCTATCAATTCTACTTTTGGATTTGAGTTTAATAAAGGTGAAAAAACTGAATTGAAAGACTTCTATTACGAATTTTGGTGAGCTGTTACATTTGAATTTAGTATGTGAACTTTATGGAGTCGTAAAGCATGGTTATATTTCTAAATTTAGAGCCGGAATCCATATAAGAAAAGGTTTACTCTCTAATTTGCATGTCTAAATTTTAGTCATACCCGATATATATATATATATATATATATATATATATATATATATATATATATATATATATATAAGTGGACTCCGCTTAATGTGATCGTGGTTAATGAAATCATTTGCTTATTGTTATCGAAATCACTTGCTCCCGATTTTCTCTATTCATTTGTATGTTAAAATTATCGCTTTATGTGGTCGTTACATCAGTTAATGTTATCAGTTTTCCAATCTCATTTTAATTGGCAAAGAAATATTCACAATGTATTCAGAAGGAACCCATTTTTTTCTTTCACTTCGTTATTGTTTTAATTTCCAAGATTTCTCCCTCTTCCACTTAGGGAAAAAGAGAAAAACAAAGTTGTAGGGTTTTACACGTTACTGCAATTTTTCAAAAATACTCACACCCTACTGCTGGTCAAAAGTTGTTAGATAAGCAGAAGGCAACAAATTATATTCCAAACGTATTCACATTTTATGCTATGCTCGCTTACATTCAGTTTGTAGATATGGAAGCTAAAAAAGAAATGATTTAACATTAAAGCTAAATATTGAAATCTTAAATCGTTATGAAATGTTACCAAATATGAGTCAGCGCAAGGCTGCAACACAGTTAAACATTTCTCAGGCTCTAAATTGCATTGCAAGTGTTGAAACGTCTAATACAACACCGCTCCGATAACTTTAGAAAACATTAAGATTACAAACGATTTATCAACGAGCTTATTAGAAAGAATTGTAGACAGTCAACAATTGGTCAATTAATTTTATTATGTAAACAATTCTTATGTCTTGCAGGATAATATACAGTACATAAATATAAGGTGAGTTTTTTCATTTTATTTTGAAATATAGTACGTGTGAATTAAAGGGGGGTAAATTTATCTAATTTTATATATCGTTTATTGTTATCAAGATAATGGTGTCCCAAACTGATTACAATAAGCGGAGCCCACTGTATATATATATATATATATATATATATATATATATATATATATATATATATATATACATACATATATATATATATATATATATATATATATATATATATTTGGCATCACCGTGGCTAGCACCAGAAATGCAAATTTCTGCGTGTGGCCACGCCCGCTTTCCGTAGCCGTATGTACTTTAAATACCGGAGCAGAGCCCTCAAGGGCGAAGTGTTTGCACGTTCCAGAATTTTTACCTACGAAGGTGAGCACTTTCGACTCTCCGGCAGTTCACTCGATCCTTCCCACCGAGCACGAGCTCGAGCACGAGCTTCCCACCTGTAACGCCCGCTACTGATCTAAACCTTCTGTAACGTTGTACAGA
>CM063504.1:12708254-12713254 GCA_032207245.1 Pardosa pseudoannulata
TGCCCTTATATCAAGCCCTATTTTAGGAGCAGGCTATTAAATTTATCAATTTATCCCACAATAAATAGGTAAAAATAACAATTTTTTTCTAGCATTATGACGTCATTCCTTTAACTATCTCATTTAATCATTTATTTTAGATTATTTAAATATCTTCTGCATGATTTCCATACGTTTTATCCCTAAACTTAGATATTACCT
Organism: Pardosa pseudoannulata; assembly: GCA_032207245.1. NCBI lineage: Eukaryota > Metazoa > Arthropoda > Arachnida > Araneae > Lycosidae > Pardosa > Pardosa pseudoannulata. The sequence continues at coordinate 12,708,456 of CM063504.1, forward strand.
AAATAATTTTCTTTTATATTTGGCTTAAATAATAGATTAGGTACATAAGTGATAATTTGAATCGATTATTTTTGTAGAACGATAATTCTCAGCCAAAAAACAAACCATTTTTCCCTGCCTCATGAAGTACCTTTACAATTCTGGAAAATTAAAAATTTTACTCATCCCATCCTATGACGGGCTATATGCTAGTTTACTAATAAAAAGCTAAAAAAACATAGATAATAAAAATTAATATTTTATAGTAATTCCATAATTCACATAAATACTTTAGATTTAAAAAAGAGAAATAAAGAAAGGAAAATTATATATAATCTGTACTGTGAATTAAATGCTTTAAATACAAAGAAGTAATAAAACTTTATATTTTTATAGCGACTCTTTTATAGGTACTAAATATTAAGGCTTTACCCATCCCTGAAGTATTGCATTTATAACTTTTATTTACGTTAGTCAACATACGGCACATTTTTTTTCAGTAAAAATATATTCAATACATCTATTTTGAAAAGTTTTTCTTTTCAAGCTGTCACCATGTAAATAAATTCCTCAAACATTTATCGTATCGGTGTGGATAAAAAACCTCACTATCAAAACAGTGAAAAATAAAAACTCAGTAAAATATATTTGCTGTAAATATGGAAAACACAAATTTGAAGTACTAAAAAGTACACATTAGAGTAAAATATTTATGTCTTATAAATCAATTATTTTTCAACTTTTTCTCCAAATATTTTTGATGAATCATTTTCTGTAGATATGTTTTACAACATATCTATACAAAAGTAATTTGCTTATATCCACATGTATTTGTGTATAAAAACAGTATTTGATAAACAATTTATAATATTTTCTTTTCTGTCACGAAGATTCGAATAACACACCGTTTAACTTAACAGACGAAATTATTGAAGCTAAGTAGCAACTCGTAACTTTACAAAATCGAGAAGTTGCCTACAACTTCTTTATCAGCTTTTTTCTCGAATATCTGTTTGGGTATCAGCTTTTATACCCAAACAGATATTCGAGAAATAACTAATTTACATATTAAAGAAAGATCTAGAACAGGGGTAGGCAACGCTGCGCCCGCGGGCGCCATGGCGCCCCCGATCGATTTTTAATGCGCCCTCGCTGAACTAATGTAAATGTATGATAGCCAGAGCGATTTACTTACTCTTGTCAAACGGCGATATACAGCAAGTATTCAGTTGAGTTCAGGACATTCAAATGCAAGTTAGTGTTGTTGAAATCCCATCTATTGAAAAAATCATTATCACATATTCCAAATATAAAATATACTGTTGAGAGTTTAAATTTGAATAACGAAAATTTTACTGCTACATCATATTTAGAAATTATAGATAAGCTAATAGAAGAGTTTTCTTCTAGATTTGACGATTTTGCAGCATTAGAACCCGTTCTAAGATTTTTCATAAATCCATTCAATGTTACTGAAGATGATGTCCTTGAATTAGTTTCAGTGTATTTCGAGCTACATAATATCGAAGACCTAGAATTAGAAATAATAAACTTGCAAAGTGATATTATTTTAGAAAGCGCTTAGTAATGATAAAATGTTTTGGAACTTAGTCGATGAAAATAAGTATCCTATTTTAAGGAAATGTGCGCTAAAAATTTATTCATATTGTGCAACATACAATTGCGAGTCTTTGTTCTCAAATATGAAAAATTTGAAATCAAAATACCGAACAAAGATTTAATGACTCACATTTAGATAATTGTTTAAGGACCGGGAACTCTAAATATATCCCCAATTATAAGAAATTAGCTGAAAATATGGACACCCAAGTGTCACACTGAATTATATGTATCATTATGCATGACACCAACAAAATAAAGTTATAAAAAATCTGTTTTTTTTATGCCTATTTATACCTGTTGATTATCTGTAAAATATGCGCCCTCTGTGATTTTCAAATTTAGTATTGCGCCCTTAAGGACAAACAGGTTGCCGACCCCTGATCTAGAATGTTCGAGAACATAAAGCAAAATAAACAACATTTTAAAATTAAAAATCCATACTTTGGATCAACCGTCATGCCGAACATCGAACCCACAACCTTCGGGTCTGGATCTCGTGCTTTGACAATTCGGCCACTGAGCTCGTTGGCGAAGTTTCTTTATACGGCAATATGTATGTAGTCTTATACTATAGAAGAAACTCTTAGTTCAATGCACATCATATTATCAATGAATTTGCTCTGTAATAAAATATTTTTATACAATAAACTATATGTTTTAATATAGACTTACTTTTCCGAATTTACTTTTTTCTTGTTTTAATCGTTATATTTGTGTTATTGAATACTCTAAATCAGATATACCCAACCCACAGCTCATTTAAAACCTTTTTAAGGCTCAATTGAATTTTTCAACTGTCTATATAGTTTTAGTTATTTTGACTATATACAGTTGAAACATAGAATTTTATTTGTTAATGTTTGCAATAATAAGTATCACATATTACGTGCGTACTTTAAGAATTGATAGTAACCAACGTAAACCTGGTCTTTGAGTAGGGTTGGGCAGATTACGTTGAAATTTGAGTGTTCTAGAATATTCTGTCAATCGGCCATTACTTGTACAACCAGCTGACTCGCGTTACTTGCACTTGCTCTGTCCGACCAGTCAGTGGAAGTTGTATGGAAAGAAAGTTATAAATTATATTTATGGCTATAGTGAAGTTATTATTAATTGTAAGGAATAATTAAGGTATTGTCTATTTAGAAAACGCAAGCTAATGATGTGTTTGAAATTCTAACCTCCAAAATGTTTAATATGATGTATAAAACAGTACAGTAGTGATACAAGTGAACTCGGGTAATGAATGGCTTTTAGATTTATGTTTTTTAACAGATCTAACAATGAAACTGAATGAACTAAATCAGAAGTTACAAGGTGAAAATAACTGTATGAAAACAAATGAAAAAATTGCATATTTTCAATATTGCACGACAATAAAATATTTTGAATAATTTGTTGTTTTATTTTTATATGTGTGGCCCACCTCAGTTCAGTAAATTGTTTTTTGGCCCACCAACCGATTTGGGTTGGGCCCCCCTGCTTTACATATTTCTGCACTTATGCTTTAGCATGCTATTGGAAGAAAATTGGAATAATTTTTTTTTTCGCAATTAGAGACTCTTACCCAATACTCAGGAAGGGATAGTTTTAATTTATTTATAATTTTTAACCGTTAAGACACACCCTATATGAAATCTATATGGGATCTATATGGATCTATCTATATGAAAAATCTAACTAAAAACTAATGTCCCCCCAACTGATAATTAACCTTTTACAGGCCGAGTTCAGATCCATATATATTTAAAATTATTTTTTTGGATATCTTGCCTTCTAATGCTTCAGTTAAGGTATGTTAGTCATTTAATTGTGGAACAAAAAGTTTCTTTTACGATTTTCATGATGTTCCCAATTGGGAACATTGGCCACTTCTGGCTATACATTGGATTCACAAATTGAGTAGAATGTGATGTATATATTAAATATTAAATAATAAGAAAACTAATTAGAATGAATTTAAAATTTATTTTTAAATTAAAGGACAGATATCAATAAAGTTTAAAAATTATAAATTTAAATGAAAACAACATGTTCTTAAACAAATATCAAAAACAGGAGTTTATACATTTATGCCATAATATATTGGAAATCAATGGAGATGCAATATTTTCTTGCACTCATTGCAAGCTAATCTTACATTTAATGTGCACTGTGCACATCTATCTTGTGTTGTTTGTACAAGAAAATAGCCATCACTTTTTCTCTGTGATATAGGGTGGTAAACTTTGGGTCCAGGTTGAGGCCTAATTTTCCTTGGTGCAATTTTTAGAAGAGCGGTTGTAATTTGTAGTTCACAGACAAAATACATTTAACAACTTTCAAAATAATATCTGAGGAGCAAACGCACTAGACTGCTTATAGAATTGAAATGCCCTTTTTATAAAATTAGGGAATTCCCCTTCATTTCCTACCCCTTTCCAGAAATGCTCTCCGCAGAGGAAATTACTTCGTCCAGTATAGCGGCAACAATCCATTGTTCATAATTGGGAACATCAATAATTAATAAATCTAGGTACGTTTTTGATTATTAATGTCGAATTTCCTATTTTTTAAATAAATTAAAGTTGTTTTAAGGATACCAATCCGATTTTAGAAGCATTAGATGTTTTTTTACATTTATGTGAATTTTTAATATGTGCTCTATAAAAAATGATAAAAAGGGTCATTTTTATGAATTTTTATACATTTTTCTATTAATCATAGAAATATAGCTTTTATTTTAAAAAATTGAGTAGTCCTTTCAATACATTTGCTAAATTTTTTGTATCAATATTCATGAAATTTAATTTTAAATATTTTTTTAATATTATGTTCCCTTTTGGGAAGAATGGCCTGTAAAAGGTTAAAATCCGTTTCACTAGATAAGATATTAATCATAGAAATATAGCTTTTATTTTAAAAAATTGAGTAGTCATTTCACCACATTTGCTAAATTTTTTGTATCAATATTGATGAAATTTAATTTTAAATAATTTTTAATATTATGTTCTATTTTGGGAACAATGGTCTGTAAAAGGTTAAAATCCGTTTCACTAGATAAGATATTAATCATAGAAATATATCTTTTATTTTAAAAAATTAAAGTAGTCTTTTCACTACATTTGCTAAATTTTTTGTATCAATATTGATGAAATTTAATTTAAAATATTTTTTTAATATTATGTTCCCTTTTGGGAACAATGGCCTGTAAAAGG
>CM063504.1:12723254-12753254 GCA_032207245.1 Pardosa pseudoannulata
GATTTCCAACAGGAGATTTATATAGAATTGAAAAATGTACCACAAAAAGTTTTAAGATGAATATCGAAAAAAAACACTGTATTCACTTCAAAAACCACCTACAAATGTTATGACTAATGTTGCTAAGGTATACCTTATAATTCCGATTTTAACCATGGTTTTTATTTAATAACAATTTTTCATGAAAAAGAATTTAATTTGTTTATCAAATCATTATTTTAACCGAGAAGTTTTCTGCCATAAATGTTTCACTTATTAAAAAAATCACATTTTATAAATTTTAATTTACTTTAAATTTAATATATTATCATTTTGCATTCGTTCGAGAATAAAGTGAGATAATATTTTCAAGGGCGAAAAACTTTTTAAAAATGTTACTTTAAATGTTTAAGCATATTAAATAAGAAACATATTTCCAAAGTAAACTTAATCATCTACATAGAACAGAAATTAATGTCTCATATTTAATATCAAGCAAAAGTAAAAGCTAGAAAAAAAATAAGAAGTGAAAAGAAATTTGGGGTTTGAGCAAGATGTTTCAAGAAACGCCGAAAAGCAAATCGATAGAAAATTCATCTTCAGCTTTCGATAGCAAAGTGAAACTTTTTTTATGCTAAAGTTGTTTATACGATCACTCAACTCTTAATATTTTTACTATTTGTGTGGCGCCATCTCTTGGTGTGATTCTAGAAGAATCAATAGCATATCGGAAGCGTAGAGGAAACATCTATGGGGTAAATAAAAGAATGTTTTATCATTTTTATTGAGGAATCCTTCTATTTATTACTATTTAAAGCATCTGGAAGAACTGAGAAACTCAAAAGGATTAAAATTAACAATCCTGTAATGCGAAGTACACAAAAGTCGGTAGAATGTAGGAAGTTAAGAGGACATGTCTCTGAAGAAATAAAAGAATTTGTTGATGACTTCTTTCAGAAATACAGTATTTTCTTTCAGTATATATTATTATATTAAGCATCTGGAAGCTCAGAAACACTAAAATGGATTACAATAATAATCGTATATCAGAATGTTTGGTTTTAGTATCAGCTCTTCTGCTACTCATAATAATAATATTGTTTGTTTGATATTATTACAAACTAATAAATGAAAAAAATATGAACAGCATTCACAAAATATAAATTTAAGAGACACAATAAGAAGTTTCACACTATATATATATATATATATATATATATATATATATATATATATATATATATATATATATATATATATATATATATATATATATATATATATATATATATATATATTATATATATATATATATGTGTGTGTGTGTGTGTGTGTGTGTGTGTGTCAGGTCTATAAAAGGGGCAGATGGAAATTATGTGAGTCATATACGATTTTAAAAAAGGAATTCTTTTATAATAACAAAATAAATGAAAAAGACTCACGCTTGCGTAACCTTTTGGAGTAATGCGGTCTGGCGTAAAGATACTTCACAGGAAATTGAAGACTAATCAAGCCAGAACTTCAGGGGAAATGGAGCTGTCAACACCTTTCCAAGCTTAGTTTCGCCATGAATAAATGAAAATGGAGCAAGTTTTGCTTTTAAATGAAACTATGATTTAATAAACTTATTATTACTAAGAAAGACTAATATATAATATATATATATATATATATATATATATATATATATATATATATATATATATATATATATATATATATATATATATATAATATAGCAACAAATATGAAGATTAATTATTACTAGAAAAATAATAATTATACTTATGAATATAAAATAAAAAATCTAGAACAACTTTGTCATATTAGAGCTATTCGTAACCATAGTAACTGTGAGTCATTATGTAATAAATTAATAAATAAAAATATAAATAATAGGAACATTAGAAATATAAATATAATTAAGTAACAACAGTAACTCAATCAACAAGTGAAAGATAATAAATGATAAAATATTAAATGAATGCATAATACGAAATGTCACAAGAAATATAATATTAACAATAAAAAAATAATTCTAAAAATGTAAATTAAAATGTAATTTGTAAAAATGATAATAATAATAAATAAAATAATAATAATAATAGAACTACGACAATCTTTAACAATATTATATGTAATATAAATAACAATAACAATTCCAATTTTAACTATTACTTATCAGACAAACGTATAAACAAAACTAAATTAATTTATAATACCATAATATGTATATAAATAACTGCTATCGTTTCAAAATTATTTAAATTTATTAGGTAGAGCAGTGCATTTTTTAAAAGGAAAAAAATACATACAAACATAATAAAGTAAATATTTCCTTATCGGCAAAATACCTTTTTAAATTGGTATATTGGAAACTAATTTTTATATGAAAAGCTAATTATTTTTTATTTGTGAATTTCATAATAATACATTATAAATATTTTACAAAATAGCGCTGTTATTCTTTTTTTATTTCATTTTAATAACATTTTTTGTTTAATTTTTAAATTTTAAAATGTCAGATACATTTAAATCTTTTTAGTTTACAGAATCACAAAGATATTTCACTTTAGTCTAACATAAAAATTTAGTTTTTTAAAACAAATATTTAAAAATTTGTCTTGCTGGTATTTGAATTGAATTTATTTTTCATTTTCTGCATCTTTTGTTTGTTATTGAAAAATCATATATATATATATATATATATATATATATATATATATATATATATATAGTGTTTGAGAGTTGAGAGTAGTTGAGAGGTAATTATTAAAAAGTGTTTATCATTAAAAAGTATTTTGGAATGTACCAGAAATTTTATGAATTAAAAAAAATATTCTTATGAGTATTTTATTGTTGCAAATACAACTTGGACGAGACATGCTTCTGTATCAGACATCAGAAGAATTAAGTAGAAGGGGTGGTTCTTTCATTTTAACGAGTAACGCTAGGCTGAAAGACGCCTTAACTCAAGTAGGTTGTCATAATTTAGAAGTAGGAATAAAGCAGAAGACCTACAGGCTGGCTAACCCCCTCCCAGAGGTATGGTTTAGAAGTTTGGAAGACGGTGCAACCATTATAATTGCATTCCATACTCGTGCCTTATCAGCAATTAAAGAACATATAACGAGGGTTTCGAACAGGAACAGAACCGAAAACCGGATAAACCGTTATTTGGTCGAAGCGAAAACCGATAGAGCAGAAAAATATATCGGTTTATTTCGGCTCGATATATCTTCAGTCATTTTGTTACTGTTGCCAACTTATCAATTTTTTAAAATTTAATGTCAACCATATAATTATCGTTATTACATGTGCATTTTGCCGAACGGTGGTTGAATGGTTAGGATGCTAATCAATTGTACCGGAGTTCCTGGTTTCAAATTTCACTGTGGCTTGGATGTTCGGAATTGGCTTTAAGGAGTAGGTTCCTCTCTGATTAGCCTTCGAGTTAAAAAAGCATAGACCGTAACCAAACCAAGGCAAACTACATTGTACATTGCTTCTCTATATCCTATTTGGTGTTTACTATTATTTTTCTGTTTCAGTTCCGCATGAACCTACTTGTAGAAGACAAATTTAATTCAATTGAATCCTAAGTTGTGAATAATGGATAAAAGTGCCAATGCTCATCATTCTCTGCTTACAGCTTGTATCGTACATGCAGGTTAATTGTATCAATTCACATAGTGTACCAATTAAAAAAATAATTACATCTTTTGTTTTATATAGAACTATATATTTAGTGAAAATAAGAATATACATAAAATAAAAATATTCATTCAGAAATGAACCCAAAACAGAAAACCCTTTATTTTTGGCACAACCAAAACCTGAACTGAATCCATATTTTTTATTCTTTAACGAGAACTGAAACCGGAACAAAAATTACTGTTCGAAGCCTGGCACATAATAACAGGATCTTTGATTGGCTGGAGCCTCTTACTCACAAACCTCCGGTTTGACGTGTTTGCTAACCGAGCTACTGAGATTTAGCGTTAAAAATATAAAATTTTAAAATATAATATATTCCGTCAAAATATATGAAACTGAGAGAACAATATATGTATGTATATATGTATAAATATGTATGTATGAAAAGATATTTTATAAGTTCCTTGTTGTTATGAAATAGAAGTCTATTAGAGAAAAAATAAATGCAAACACAGTAAAAAGATAAAAATACAATTTCAAGAAAAAAACAAAAACATAATTCAAAAAATTTTGGTGCTTGTAAAGTTATGTAATTTGTTCATCCATTTAATGCTGAAACTTATGAGGTTTTATAAAAATATGAGGGTTTCTGAACAATAATTTATTTTTTATCACAGTTTTTTATTAATTTAATGCGGGTGAAAAAAACCAAATATTATTTGATTGACTGAGATTTAGCCTAAAAATATAAATTTTTAAATATAATATATTTCGTCAAAATATACGAAACTGAGAGAACAAAGGACTGCATGTAGAGTATTATCAAATTACTAATTTGGAACATAAAATAGCAAACTCAAAACTTACTTTAATTTTAAAATAATGAATGACAAAAATCAGCTTTTAGTTATTTATAAATAATCATCAAGAAGAAATATTTCTATCGATTAGGACGCATTATCTTAATAAGGCTATCGGGACTTTTTCAGCAAAAAAGAAATATTTTGGCCCAATTTTGCTATTTCGAAAATGATTTTTCTACATTTGAATCTTAGAATGTAGTATATGACTTATAAAATAAATTAAACATAAAATGTCTTGGGCAGAAAAGTGTACTTTCTACGTAGTATGATCCATACGTTATAAGACGCATTTTATTGTCTATAAAGTCATTGTATATGCCACCATCCATACAATACTTCCGAGATGTTATCCGCTCACAAAAACTTCTCTTGCACAGCCCCCTAAACTCGCCGTTACTGATATTGATGTTTATAGTCACCGACCTATAACGATTTTACCTCTATGAAGTCTGATAAATCAGCTGATTTTCCGATTATGTCGCTAATCACACCGTATTTAGAAAGACAATGCATAGACGTTTTGTATACTCCAACATGCGCCGTAGTTTTCTTCCTGGGTGAGGCCATTGTTATAACTAGAGGGTGGTCATAATATAATGACCCTTCGGTGTATAATGGTAATGCGAAAAGTGTGCAATAGTATAGTATAATATGAGTTTAACAGTATAAGTTTATTAGTATTATATAAGCATTATTCTTTGAAATGTACCTACCACAAGTATTCTATATTATTACAGCTGCCATTTAGATTGTACTATCAAGAATAGACACGAAAACCCTTGTATTTTATAAAAGTATAGTATGTTAATGAATATGTAAACGACTTCAGTATCAAATAGTTTGAAACTGAATCATAATCTTAAATTGCAACATAAATATGCATTTTAATCATACTTGTTATACTGTACCCGAAATTTATGTAATCCATAATTAATATAAGTACCATATTTTAATTCTAACATGCAATCGCAATTTAAAAAATCATTTTTTCGATACTAAAGTCAAACAATGTATTTCCTGCTGTTTAACCCTTATATATATATGTATATATATATGTATATATATGTATATATATATATGTATATATATATATATATATATGTATATATTGTAACGGCCCGGTATTTAGGCACGTGGCGAAAACCGCGTGGCCCCCTTTTTTCCCTCCCGCTCCAACCGAGTTTTTAGGCTCACCGCTAGAGTTGCGATGATGTTAGTTATGATGTGTGTGATGTGTGTGATGTATCAGTGTTATCTTCTTGTGTGGTGAAAATAAGAAAATAAATGTGTTTTGTGTTAAAAATGGTGCAGTTCTTGTGTGTCAACCATCACATATATATATATATATATATATATATATATATATGTATATATATATATGTATATATATATATGTATATATATATATATATATATATATATATATATATATATATATATATATATATATATATATATATATATATATATATATATATATATATATATATATATATATATATATATATATATATGTATGTATATATATGCAGCATTATTTTGGGGAAACTAATTAAAATTTTGAATTATATTTCCTATATAAAATTTTAGATTACATACATTTCATTCCACTAATCCTACTTAGAGTATATAACATAATTTAGTTTTCATATCTAATGTAAGTTTCAACTACTTTTAAAGTATAAAATTGAAAAATGCTTTTCCAACAATGCTTCGATTAGGATTAAAATGCATTTGTACTACATACAATAATATTCATTTGTCATATCTCAAGTAATATTAGATTTTAAACCATAAAGAAATTACTGAGTGCTTTATGACATTCCTAATTTTTCCATATTAAACAAAATGTCTAATATTCATATTTTATAATTAGTAAACAAGATTAGGTTAGGTTTGGTTTGGTTTAGATCACTACGGTCAACTTTCATCTTTTTTTCAAATACGTAAATGTCGACATTCACCATGCACTAATGGTGAATGTTGAACATGTCGGATATTTATATTTTCTTCTTCATAATACAGTCAAATTTATAGTAATAGCACATGTAACTGTTGAACATAAAACAAACCGAACACTCTTAGAACAGAAAATAATACCAATAATTAACTTAATTATGTGATTGACGTTATATTATCTTATTTGTTGCAACAATTTATACTGCTATAGCAATTTGAATTGCACAAGAGTCCCTTGCATTTATTAATGGCATTTAGTAACTAAACATTTCTTTTTGCAATGACAGCGTTTATAGCCATGCCATCCACGTCTCGAATTAGCTTCAGCGGCTTCTCTCAGTGCGACATTTCTTGAGAAGAAATCTCATCTATGGAGAGCAACTTTTCTTTACAAAATATAAACTGATTACGGATATCAAGCTGCTTGAGTGAACCATTTTTGTTTACTTATTTATAAAAGTCGGAGTCTTCTATTCCAACAACAACCGCCAATACATTTCGGGCATCTGTTCGACCACGGTCGACATCAGGGACTTGTATTCACACAGTGTCATCCATTTGAGCAGGAGGAAGTTTTCTTTTTTATGTCTGTAACATTTTAGTTGCATGCATTAGATTATCTTTTGCTGCCGCTTTTTTAATAGAAATAAACTTCTGCTGTTTAGTCATGGCTTGATAGAAGGTGTAATAGGTTGAAGCTCTTCTGTATTTTCCTTTGGAATGGATGCAGAAACTTTGGAGTATTCCTTCATGGTAATTGCTATTTTAACATATATATGTTTTAATAATAAAGTATGATTTAAAAACGTAAAAAATATTATTTTTCAACATTCACCATCAATGCATACGGATTGTCGACATACACCGGTGATAGTCCGAATATGTAAGAATATAATCAAATATTCTGTCTTTCACCGAGGTATTTGGTGTATGTCGACATTCACCGGTGAATGTCGACATTCTCCAATTTCGGGCATTCACAGTAACATATACATATATATACATATTTACATATATATATATATATATATATATATATATATATATATATATATTTATATATATATATATATATATATATATATATATATATATATATATATATATATATATATATATACACCTGCATGCACAGCATTGTTTTGGGGAAACTAATTAAGTTTTCGAATTAATATAATTTTGAATTATATTTCCTATATAAATTTTAGATTACATACATTTCTTCCCATTAATCCATCATAAAGTATATAATATAATTTAGTTTTGATATCTAATGTAAGTTTGAACTACCTTTAATGTATAAATTGAAAAATGCATTCCCCACACTGCTTCGATTATGATTAAAATACATTTCTTCAACATACAATAATATTCATTTGTAGTATCTCAAATAATATTAGATTTTTAAATCATAAAAAAAAATACTGAGTTGCTTTATGACATTCCTTATTTTTCTATATTATATAAAATGAACAACATTCATATTTTATATTAATAAAAAATTTAGGTTTGGTTTGGTTTAGATCACTACGGTCAACTTTCATCTTTTTTTCAAATACTTCTCTGAGTTAATTAATTTAGCATACGATAATAGCAACAAAAATTGCAATTTAAAAAAAAAACTATTTTCTAGATTTTAATTGAATTCGTTAAATTGTTTTGTTGATTGAATATTTAATAATAGTCATAAATGTTTAATAATAGTTATATTGTTTACTATGGTTATTAATACTAACAAGTGTAAGTACTTTTAGTGATGATACCTGTAAGTTGTAACAAAACTGATATGTAAAATGTGACAAGAGAAACGTAAATTAATTTCATATCGCTGTAAACATCACAATTGTATTTTATTAATATTGAGGAACATTTTACTTTTTCATTATATCTGAATCTATAATTTTCAGTTATGAAATAACAAACAAAGATGTATCATTAGCTTATATAGACATCAAATATACAGCCCAGATTATTGATTTGGTGGTAACTCATAGTTAAACGGTTGTGATTTTGAGGATAGAACCGGCCACCAAATCGCTGTCTTCAAAATAGCGTCTGGGGCATGTAAAATAGGTTTATGGTTAAAACTTCCTTTAAGTTCAAATGATAAATCTGGAGATGACAGGTTAAGAGTGGAGGGGGGGGGGGTCTTAAGATTGTCTCTGCATTCAAATTACTAGAACCCAATTTAACCCCAACTAAAAGTAGTTCCATAGTGATGGCAATCAAAATGAATCGATTGACCTATTGATTACATTCTTAGCTTGTTGAAATATAACCAAGAATATCAGTACCAACAACCACAGACAGTAGACAAACAAAAGGGGTGAGAGGAAAATACTGACCTATTTTGTTGTTTCTGGTGCACTTGGTCGAACCAAGCACGATCGCTATTCGTATTAAGGCAAAGAGCAGTACCTTTCGTTTAAATGAGCACGGTGTAGCAATAAGTTACATTCGATGTTTCAACGCTTGTTTTACTTCTTCCCGTCAGCCATCACCAAAGGCAAACAAACTAGGACCGGTATGAACTAGAAAGAAATTTCGGACTTAGGATTCTGGAGTGGACCTCTCTGTTCAGGAGTGGACCTCTGTTTTTTCTTCTCGAGACAGTCCGATTTTTTTAGGATAAGGTTGTTACCACAGGAGAGGAGAAGGTGAACGCTGCTGGCATCCGCGGCTTGCGGGATACACATATTTTGGAGCGTCAAAAAAAAAAAAAGGAAAAACGAGGCCATGATGGCGAGACCGACGCCGAATCCACCGGAGTTTACCCTATATACAAATGATAAGTTGTATTCCAGTTGTATTCCTTAGGCATTTATTTAATTGTGTAAAATCATTTAATCAAGATATATTTGTCCATGTGTTTTTTAATGAGTTTAGATTTCTCCTTTTTCAAACACTAGGCCAACGTTAGATTATTTTTACACTCGGCTAGGATGAAAATACGAGTTATGCCCAACTGGGTTGTTGTAATTTAGAAGCAGGTATCAAGCAGAACAACTGTGGGCTTAGCTTGCCACCCCCAGCTGTATTGATTGAGAACTTGGAAGACATTGTGGCCATGATTATATTTTAAGTGCCCCAGTTCCCTTTAACAAACGAACACGGCAGATCTTAAGTCGGCTCGGGCTTCAAACACTCAACCCTCCAGTTACGAGAAAGTTGTCTTTGCCAACTAATCTACCACGTCTCATAATGAATTACAAAAGAAGTTGATAAAAAGCAACTCTATCTACAAGGGTTCAGGAGAAAAAGTATGGGAACCTATGATGCACGTTAATGACTTATTATCTTATTATCTTATTTTAATCTTTATTAATTTATTTTACTTTATTATATTATATTATATATAGATACTATACATATATATATATATATATATATATATATATATATATATTATATTATTACTTATTAATATATACAATAATATCCACATAAACAATTATTTACACAAAGCATTTTTTATTTAGCCAAATACAATCAGTAAAATGTCACTAATTGTGCAATAAACATACATTATTGAATTTAGATCTAAATTATTTAAATCATGTTAAATTAGATTTCTAAATACAATTGACGATATCTTGTGCAATGGAATATTCCTTCCTATCATATACATTACTTGAATGCACGAATAAGAAAACTAATTGGACTATAATTTATCTATAACAATATTTTCCTAGCTGGCTACTTTATCATTATTGACGTTTTACTGTACTCTGTAAAAAAAAATAGTATAATAATAATATAAATAAAATATTTTGGTTTTGTGACTCTATTTCAACACAAGAGATACTTAAAAAAGTATAGCTGTAAGAGTGATCTAGCTGTAAAAAAATTGAAAATTATCGTTTATCATCTAAATATATTTATACAGGCATACTTAAATCTATTAAATATTTTATTGAATTATCGTATTTTTATCAACGCATGTTCATAATAATATTACTCTTACTTTAAACAGTAATATGCAATTTTATACAGTTTTATAAACAATTATACATAGATTTTGTATATAAATGTGTATATAATTTTATAACTATTGAATTTATACTAGTGAAGAAACGTACATATAGATATTATACTAAAAATAATTTTTTTATATTAATGAGAAATAAAACACAGATATTAATCAAAATTTTCACGTTAATTTCTTTCACTGTTGCTATACGAGAAAGTAAAAGTAGAAAGTTGTATGGATGATAAATTACATGTAGATAATATGTTCACAATAATATGTAGTAGTATTGTGAACATGTAGCAATATATATTTTATTAATATGTATAAATGTAGTAATATTTGTGAATATGTAGTAATATGTAGTAATAATAAGTAGACTTCAAATTTAAAGAATGCAGCAGAATTTTATATTAATATCAATGTTAGCGAAAACTGACAGAAAGAAAGAAAATAGGTAGAGTGTTCGAATTTCGATCGACGCAATCTCAGAACCAAATTTTGAGTGTCAGAACTTAACTGTGAAGTTATTTTTTATGGAAACAATTGTGTAGCAATGTGATTTATCTGTTGTGATTTTAGAACAGGAAACAAAATGAAGAAAGTGTTTGAAAATATGCCTAGTTTAAGTTATAATATGACGACTTATCATCTGAAACAAAATGTCTTGTATTACCGGCATCAGTCTTTAGAGAGTATTTCAATAGGCTCAGATATTGATTTTGTATTTTAGAACCAAATTTAAAATATATTCAGCAAGATAAGCTGCATATAAACATGAAATACATATTATTGATAACAGTAAAAGTGTGTGAATATAGTTTTCAAAATGGGTAATTAATAATTTGTTACTAAAGTTTAAAATAAACTTTTATTAAACTAAGAATAACAAGTTTAGGGTTAGAAATTTAGGGTGATGTAGAATTTGAAATTTAAATGAAACTTATAAGTAAGAAATAATGTTACGAATTTGTTTATTGAACAGTAAATTTAGCATGTGACACTATGGGTATGTCGCCAAATTGGTGAGATATTGGCTCTTTGGCGACAGTTTTAGCAACCTATTTTTTGTTGCCAAGTTCATCGCCAAGTTCGTCGCCAAGTGTCACCAAGTATTGTGAAGTGGGGCTCACGTGAAAACTTCCGGTTTCGGTTTCTGGAATATTCCAGCAGTTTCTTCAGGCCTGTATAAGGCAGTCAGAGTCAAAAACAGAGAGAGTTCGGCCCATATGGTCCAGTTGCATCACCACCTTTGATGCCTTTGAAACAGAGAGAGTCGCTAAGTCCATCTCTCGGGGTAAGAAGTAAGCACGGTGTGTTGTGTTTCACCGATGCTTGTTGTTTGATGCGGAAAGACGTACGTGAGCCCGCGGCATTGTGCTCAAGTTGTTTCGCGATGGCATTGTATTTTTGAAGTAATTGCCAATAAATCCATGTTTTCGTGCTGTAGTCTTAAAGCCTATTCAATCCCCGAACCCAGTTTTTGAAGTTCGTAACAATATGAAATAAATAATTATATTAGGTAAACCAAATAACAGTAGAAAAAGTAGTTTGGGCTGCATGTGTAATGCTCATTAGAATTAAAACATCCGTGTTATTTATTACATTTTGTTTCTTTTAACCAGTTTCATTTTTTTTCACGAACTCGATTAAAAAATGTCACATTTTTTTATTGCATATTTTTGTTCATCTATCTTTGTAAGCTGAAAATGTTTTAATTAAGTAATATTTCTAATTATTTAAGCATGTATAACAAACTTTTTTACAGGAAATAAAGTAATATTTTCAGTGAAAGTTGTGTTTCTTTCTCATGTAAGCAAGACAGGGAAGTTACATTTACAGCTGTGCATATAAAAAATACAAATTTTTCCATTACAATTACTACACAATTACTTTCATTTTCTAGTCCATATCTAGTACATTTACTTAACCTGTTTTTTCAATGAGCAGATTTTGTCCGGAACCGAAATAAATAGTATTTTTTCTAATTATTTTGCAGTTGTAATTTTTCTTCAGTGAAACACAATATGTACAGGTTTGAAGATCTAATTTTATCGTCTGTAGGTAGAATTACCTCTAAAAAGTCTCTCTCGGTCATTTTCCCAAAACCTCAAGCCAAAAACTCAAAGATAAAAACTTGCGGAGTAATGCAAAACCTATTAGAAACCAAATAGAATACATTCCGAAAACTAACATCTTGTGGACATCTATGTGATGAGGCGATTTAGATCTGTTGTATAATTGATTCATTCATACATAAAGTAAAATGTTTGAGATCTAAATCTGACCTCATCACATCGTTGTAAAGAGATGGAGGATCATAAATTTCTTGTCAACGGATATTGTTGTCTTGTACGGTGGTCTCGGATGGGGTTCTGATTCCAGTCCCAGATTAGAATCCCGTCTCCGTACTTGATATTAAATAAGAATGTACCTTTGTGGAGTATTTATGAGTCCCTAAGGGACAGTGCCCTATTAGAAGGGATAAGGTTTTTCACGTTGGCAGTCTCAGGGCGGGGTTTAATCAGACCAATGAAATCCTTACAACTATCTTGATTGGAAGACAAGAAGGAGGAAGGGACAAGGTTGAAATAATAAAATATCAAAAATCAAAAGAGTTTGATGCGGAAGTCCCGGAGAGATTGATGCGAAGGTCCCATAGAAGAGGTTCGGAGGTTCCAAAGAAGGTGTTAAAAAGTCGGGAGTCCAGTCGGGTCCGACGGAAGAGATTCGTGAGTCTAGAGGAGAAGGTGCTCGATAGTGTAGACTAAGGGAGTCCAGCCAAGTCCGACAGGAAGTGTTCCTGCACCAAATAGTACGGCCGCACCCCAGAGACTCAGGAGGAAGCCCCTGACGAGACCAACGGATGATATAGATTCCCTCTCCTGATCAGCCATAGATACCCTTCAACCAGAAGTGTTCCGGGCCCAACATTTTAGACCCACAAAGGTACCCCCATTTTGCATACATTTTTGAAATCGAGATTAGGTCCTCTATCTATTTACAAAAACTTCTTAAGTATATAAAATTGTCAGAACGAATTTAGAATGTTGACAAAGCTTACTTATGAAAATTAGCATCATTAAATTAGCATTAGCATTGTTTGTACATGGATGTATATATATGTTAATAAATTTATTTTTTTTAATATTAAGCTAGTCTCGGTTGCTGTCAATTTAGCTGTTAGTTTATTTTTATATTTATGTCTGTAGTTTCTCAGAACCTGTGGTTAAATTTAGTACAAAAAATACATAACACAACGCAATTAAAAATAAATCACCACTATACATTTGATCACAGGTTGTTACTCAAATATAAAGGAGGACTACACGACAATCTATACGACTAATTTGACATTATAAATGCGAAAGATACGGCTAAAACAATGAGAACGGCAAAGAAATTAGATTCCTCGTACACCATGGGCAACTGATTAAAGATACGGTAAACATGCCCATATGGTGTAAGTGCAAAACAGACAAGGAGTTAAACCATTACTTTAATTATTAATCTTGCTTTTTTGATATTTTATGAAAGTAATATAATATTAAATAAAATGCTCTAAATCTGTTTTTTTCCAGCTGCCTATTTATTTTCAAAGACAGAAAAATATTTTGTTTAAAAAGTTTTGTAAAAATGATGTTATGTTGATTTAGTGTTTAAGAATAAGAAATTAAAACTCATTAAAAACACATGGACAAATATGTGTTCATTAAATAATTTTATGCAATTAAATGCCTAAGGAATACAACTGGAATACAACTTATCCTTTGTAGACATGGAAGACTCCTCTAGACTCGACGTCGGCAATGCAAAAAATATATCTTTTTCTTTTTCTCGTGTCGCTCCAAAAAATGTCTATCCCGCAAGCAGCAGCGTTCACCCTCTTCTTTCCTCTGGTAACCACTTTGTCCTCTAAAAAATCAGTCTGCCCCGAGGTGAAAAAACAGGGGTCTGCTCAAGAACGGAGGGGTCAGAATCGTGCCAAACCAACGGCCCCTTCTATTGGTTGGGAGAAGTCCGAAGTTTCTTCCTGGTTCAAACCGGTCCTGTTCTATATGTCTTTGACCATGATTTACGGGAAGAGGTAAGAAAACGTTCAACCGAATTGTAACTTATTGTTTCAAGTTTAAACTTAATAATGAAGAAAATCTTTAAAAAGTAAATCAATAAAAAAAAGCATTTATATCCATACAGATAAATTTTTAAATGACATTTTTAATTTAATAATTAAATGCCTGAAAATTATTTTTTATCAGTTTTTTAGAAAATGTAAAACCAGGCACAGCATTTCTCTCCTTAAAGTTGCAAAAAGGCGATTTTTTCCTTTTTTTTACTTTAAGCAATTTTCCTCTCGTTCATTTTAAATAGAAATCATTTCAGATATGTTGTTACGTATTTTACTCGAGAAATCGGTCTTTTCAACCGTGGCTTGGGTAGATATATTTGTTAATTTCTCGTCTCTCCATGGAAATATTTGCACTTGCAGTAAATAACAGCTTGTATGTATCACAAAACTTAAAATAACCTCAAAAACTATTAAAATAACCCCAGTAATAATAATTAAAAAAAATGAAAATGATTATTTCAGACAACTGTTATAGGCGATGAGTCTATGATACACAGACACTATAGCTCTAAAATTATACGCAATTAATGAATTAGGAAACATAGTGTATTTCGAACTAAAAAATTTTATATAGACTCTTATATATTCGAAAATTATTTAATGGAACTGTAACATTTAAAAATTAAATAATTTTACCTATTCATTGGAATATAATTTTTTGAAAAATATAAAATATTTATGTTGCACCTACTTACACACACAATAACATATAAAAATCATGCATTAAACACTGAAAGTTATAGTAAAATTAAAGCTATATAATTTTCAATATTTTCTGAATATCAGTCATGTAAATATATTTTCATGAAAGTACCGATATGGCACGAAATATAGTAAGTAATAGATAAAACAGCATAAGTTGGTTAAGAAAATTAAATATTAAGGAATAGGTAACGTGTAGCTCTCGTTTATATTTAGGTATTAACCTATGATCAAATGTATAGTGGTATTTATTTTGGTTAGTCACAAAGACTAAGTATTATTTTGGTTGCGTTGTGTAAAATATTTAAGTACTGAATTCAACCACATGTTTCTAGACTTAAAATAAGAAAATAAACTAAAAAGCTAAATTAAAAATAATTGAAATCAGCTTCAAATAAAAAAGCGAATTTATTATAATGATATATATACACATCTATATACAAACAATCTGATTTAATCTTCATAAATTTACTTTATCAACACGTTCAATTTAGGTGCCACACTAATTTAGGTCTGACAATAATTTTCCATTAATTGGGTAAATATATATATATATATATATATATATATATATATATATATATATATATATATATATATATATATATATATCTAAGAGAGAGGACCTAATCTCAATTTCAAATATATGTAAAAATTAGTACCTTTGTATGGAAGTATGTTGTGCCAGGAACACTGCTGGTTGAGAGCTAATCAGGACTGGGTATATGTGGAAGCAAATTTCAATCTTCCGTCGGTCTGGTCATGGGCTTCCTTCTGAGTATTTGAGGTGCGGCCGTAATATTTGACACAGGAACACTGCTGGTAGCTGCAAGATATTCCAAACTTTTCCGGGGTCTCTGCCGAACACAAGGCTATTCTCTTTGAACTCCCTAAGTCTCACTGTCACAATTGTCTTCTCCGGATACTGACCTCCCTGTTCTCCTCGATTCGACTCCACTCTCGAACACCCCCTCTCTTTCTAGACTTTTCTTATTTTATATTAATTTTATCTTTGTCCCTTCTTCCTTCTTTTCATCCAATCGGGAGAGTTGTTAAAATCTAATTGGTGTCCTTAACCCCGCCTTGAAACCGCCAACTTGGAAAAACCTTAGCCCTTCAAATTGGGCAATGTCCCTTAGGGACACATAAATAACTCCACAAAGGTACATTCTTATTTAATGTCATGTACGGAAACGTGGTTCTAATCTGAGACTGGGATCAGAACCCCGTCCGAGAATCCCGCACAAGACAAAAAACTGTTGAAATAATTTTTATTGTCCTCTCCCCTTTACAAATGATGTGATGAGGTCAGATTTAGATCCCAAGCATTTTACTTCTCGTATTAATTAATCCATTATATTACTGATCTAAATCACCTCATCGCAACAGTTTGGTTTGGGGAACTACGGTCTACTTTTTGCAACACAAAGGCCAACGAGACCGGGAACTACTGCTTAAAGCCAATTCCTAATGGCTACGAAGATCCATGCCACTGTGGGATTCGAACCCACTCCGGTTCCGAAGGCCAGCACCCTAACCATTCGGAATCGTTCGGCATATTAAGGAATGAAGTACAAGTAAATTACATAAATAATCTTTTAAAATATTTAAAATTTAAAGTTCTAAAAAGCTATATAAAGAAATATAAAAATTATTTTTGTAGGAAACAAAAGGCAATCTCCATGTTTTCCCGGCACAAGAATATCTTCAAAATTACTCCAACAATAGATTCTAAGCAAATTTAAAAATCTCTTATAACTAGATACCCCGATATCTTAATGACGATGTATAGCCCCTATTATGAAATGAAGCCAGTTCAAATAAATATATCTTTTCACAAAATGGAACGAGTTTAAAAGCCACACGCTCAAGGATTTCAAAAATCCGGTTTTATCCCTTTATGAATCCTTAAAGCGGTTACTCATTCAATAAAATTGAAGTAAACAGTGTGACACTTGATGCCAAGAAGAAATTCGAATCTTTCTTTGTCAGTTTGCTTCCAATGTCTTTCCTCCGACTTAATCCCTAGGTATATTTTGAGAGACAAGAAAAATGGATTTTCTTTTACGTGGTAAGGGATTTCAGTTTCGATAATAAAGAAGTGAGTGTACTTAAATCCTACAGCAAGCAGTTTCCTCTAAACCGGAGGATAGCTAAATAGAAATTCCAGCGCTTGTTTTTCAAGGTTTAAGAAAATAAATAGCATTTGACGCAGAAGATATCCAGAGATTCGTAAGATTTTCATCAATGTACAAATAAAAGAAAAAAAATAAGAGGTTCAGATTGGTAACTTATTGCGAATAGATCACCAATTCTAATACTATTATTGATTCGTATACAGTTTATAATTGCGAAGGGTTTTTTTTTTATAAAAAAGACTCTGTTTATATGCATGTAAGTATATATATATTTGCTATTCATTTAGAAACAGCTAAATTTACCTTTATGAAATTTATTTTATTCTGCAATTTATATTCTACTAGTTTATTAATAATTCTAAAAAAATTAGTTTAAATTGGTTCAATATCAATATTCCAAAAACTAAACTAAACTCCTCTGCGAAACAGCCCCTAGGGGGCCAGGGCTAACGGTGCCAATCTCCGTTAGCTTGACCAAGGGCCCTGGGGTGCAAAGCCTATGTCCCGGTTAGGTGGTCAATTTTACGTTGAACCCCCAGTGTTTAGTTCCCAAGCACGCTTGGTCCTCAGTTCATCTACCCACTGAAGGGATGAAAGGCTGAGTCAAGCTTGCCCAGCCAGGGGAAGTATCAATATTTACTTTAATTATTTATTTATTCTTATTTCACACATTTGTTTTGATTTTTGCTATTTAATGCACTTTTTTCATTCCCAAATGGTTAGATTATAGAAGCAATGATGAAGCAGATTGAGAAATTAAATATATTTTTCTTTTTTAACTATCCTAAGAGCTTTATTTTTATCATTTACAAGTATTTTTGTTCTCTGTAAGTATTTTTGCAAAAGTAAATGTAGTTTTATTTTTATTATTTCTAGTTCCACAATAAACCTCAAATATGTTCGAATATATATATTTTAAAAGTTTATATTTTATACCTATTGTAATATTTTTAATGCTTCGGATACAGTTTAAATTTCGGAGGGTTTTATTTTATAAAAATCCGCTGCTTATATATATATATATATATATATATATATATATATATATATATATATATATATATATATATATATATATATATGTTTGCTATTCATTTAGGAACAACTAATATTTATATTTATAAATTTTAGTTTAGGCGGAAATTCAGACAATTTTAGATAGTTTAAATTGGTTGAATATCACTATTTACTTTAATTATTTATCTATTCTTACTTCACATATTTATTTTCTTTTGATTTTTGCTATTTAATGCACTTTTTTCCATTCCAAAATGGTTCGGTTATTGGAGCAATGACGATATAGAGTGAGAAATTAAGTTTATTTTTCTTTTAACTATCCCAACTGATTTATTGTTTTATTCATAAGTATTTTTATTAACCTTGAATATTTTTATCAAAAAAAAAGTTCTAGTTCAAGAATGAACATCAAATAGGACCGAATATAGTATATTTTAAAAGTTTATATTTTATACCAATTCTAATATTTTTAATTCTTTGGATACAGTTTAAATTGCGGAGTTTTTTTTTTTTTTAATAAAAAGACTATGTTTATATGCATGTAAGTATATATGTTTGCTATTCACTTAGGAACAACTAAATTTATCTTTATGAAATTTATTTCATAAGAATAAATTTAGTTGTTCCTAAATGAACATTCCTAATGAAATAGGATGTTCCTAAATGAACATTCCTAATGAAATAGGATGTTCCTAAATGAACATCCTATTTCATTCTCCTGCGAAACAGCCCCTAGGGGGCCAGCGCGTACGGTGTCAATCTCCGTTTAAGTGACCAAGGTCCCAGGTGAGCAAAGCATATGTTCCGGTAAGGTGGTCAATCTTACCACCTTACCGGAGGTCAATCTTACCACCTTATCTTACTGAGGACCAAGCACGCTTGGTCCTTAGTTCATCTACCCACTGAAAGAATGAAAGGCTGAGTCATCTTTGTCCAGCCCGGGGAAGTATCAATATTTACCTTAAGTATTTATTTATTCTTATTTCACACATTTCTTTTGTTTAGATTTTTGCTATTTTATGCACTTTTTTCATTCCAAAATGGTTCGTTTATACAAGAAATGACGATATAGATTGAGAAATTAAGTTTATTTTTCTTTTTAACTATCCTAACTGCTTTATTTTTTTATTTACAAGTATTTTTGTTCTCTTTAAATATTTTTGCAAAATAAAAGGTAGTTTTATTTTTATTATTTCTAGTTCAAGAATAAACCTCAAATATGTTAGAATATATATATTTTAAAAGTTTATATTTTATACCAATTCTAATATTTTTAATGTTTCGGATACAGTTTAAATTCTGAGGTTTTTTTTATAAAAAGACTCTGCTTATACGCAAGTATGCATTATGTTTGCTATTCATTTAGGAAGAGCTAAATTTACCTTTATGAAATTTAGTTTATTCTGCAATTTATATTCTGCTAGTTTATTAGCAATTCTAAAAAATTTAGATAGTTTAAATTGGTCTAATATCAATATTCAAAAACTAAATTAAACTCCTCGGCGAAACAGCTCCTAAGGGACCAGGGGTACAGTGCCAGTCTCCGTTTAAGTGACCAAGGGCCCTATGGTGCGAAGCATATGTTCCGGTTAGATGGTCAATCTTACGTGGAACCATCAGTGTTTAGTTCCCAAACACACTTGGTCCTCAGTTCATCTACCCACTGAAGGGATGTAAGGCTGAGTCAATCGTGCCCAATAACAATAATTAATTTAATTATTTATTTATTCTTATTTCACACATTTCTTTTGTTTTGATTTTTGCTATTTAATGCACTTTTTTTTCACACCAAAATGGCTCGTTTATAGAAGCAATGACAATGTAGAGTGAGAAATTAAATATATTTTTCTTTCTAACTATCCCAACTGCTTTATTTTTTTTATTTATAAGTATTTTTGTCCTCTTTAAATATTTTTGCAAAAGAAAAGGTAGTTTTATTTTTATTATTTCTAGTTCAAGAATAAACCTCAAATATGTTCGAATATATATATTTTAAAAGTTTATATTTTATACCAATTCTAATATTTTAATGCTTTGGATACAATTTAAATTTCGGAGGTTTTTTTTTATAAAAATAACCTGCTTATATGTATATATATATATATATATATATATATATATATATATATATATATATATGTATGTATGTATATATATATATATGTATGTATGTGTTTGATATTCATTTAGGAACAGCTAAAATTTATGTTTATGAATTTTAGTGTAGGTGGAAATTTAGACAAATTTAGATAGTTTAAATTGGTTGAATATCAATATTTACTTTAATTATTTATCTATTCTTACTTCACATATTTATTTTCTTTTGATTTTTGCTATTTAGTGCACCTTTTATTCATTTCAAAATGGTTTGTTTATAGAAGCAATGACGATATAGAGTGAGAAATTAAGTTTATTTTTCTTTTAACTATCCCAACTGATTTATTGTTTTATTCATAAGTATTTTTATTAACCTTGAATATTTTTATCAAAAAAAAAGTTCTAGTTCAAGAATGAACATCAAATAGGACCGAATATAGTATATTTTAAAAGTTTATATTTTATACCAATTCTAATATTTTTAATTCTTTGGATACAGTTTAAATTGCGGAGTTTTTTTTTTTTTTAATAAAAAGACTATGTTTATATGCATGTAAGTATATATGTTTGCTATTCACTTAGGAACAACTAAATTTATCTTTATGAAATTTATTTCATAAGAATAAATTTAGTTGTTCCTAAATGAACATTCCTAATGAAATAGGATGTTCCTAAATGAACATTCCTAATGAAATAGGATGTTCCTAAATGAACATCCTATTTCATTCTCCTGCGAAACAGCCCCTAGGGGGCCAGCGCGTACGGTGTCAATCTCCGTTTAAGTGACCAAGGTCCCAGGTGAGCAAAGCATATGTTCCGGTAAGGTGGTCAATCTTACCACCTTACCGGAGGTCAATCTTACCACCTTATCTTACTGAGGACCAAGCACGCTTGGTCCTTAGTTCATCTACCCACTGAAAGAATGAAAGGCTGAGTCATCTTTGTCCAGCCCGGGGAAGTATCAATATTTACCTTAAGTATTTATTTATTCTTATTTCACACATTTCTTTTGTTTAGATTTTTGCTATTTTATGCACTTTTTTCATTCCAAAATGGTTCGTTTATACAAGAAATGACGATATAGATTGAGAAATTAAGTTTATTTTTCTTTTTAACTATCCTAACTGCTTTATTTTTTTATTTACAAGTATTTTTGTTCTCTTTAAGTATTTTTGCAAAATAAAAGGTAGTTTTATTTTTATTATTTCTAGTTCAAGAATAAACCTCAAACATGTTCAAATATATATATTTTAAAAGATTATATTTTATAACAATTCTAATATTTTTAATGCTTCGGATACACTTTAAATTTCGGAGGGGGTTTTTTTTTTATAAAAAGACTCTGCTTATATGCAAGTATGTATTATGTTTGCTATTCATTTAGGAAGAGCTAAATTTACCTTTATGAAATTTAGTGTATTCTGCAATATATATTCTACTAGTTCATTAGTATTTCTAAAAAGTTTAGATAGTTTATATTGGTTCAATAACAATATTTAAAAACTAAACTAAACTCCTCGGCGAAACAGCCCCTAGGGGGCCAGGGCATACAGTGCCAATCTCAGTTTAAGTGACCAAGAGCTCTGGGGTGCGAAGCATATGTTCCGGTTAGGTGGTCAATCTTACGCGGAACCCCCAGTATTTAGTTCCCAAACACACTTGGTCCTCAGTTCATCTACCCACTGAAGGGATGTAAGGCTGAGTCAATCGTGCCCAATAACAATATTTAATTCAATTATTTATTTATTCTTATTTCACACATTTCTTTTGTTTTGATTTTTGCTATTTAATGCACTTTTTTTCACACCAAAATGGCTCATTTATAGAAGCAATGACGATGTAGAGTGAGAAATTAAATATATATTTCTTTTTAACTATCCCAACTGCTTTATTTTTTATTTATAAGTATTTTTGTTCTCTTTAAGTATTTTTGCAAAATAAAAGGTAGTTTTATTTTTATTATTTCTAGTTCAAGAATAAACCTCAAACATGTTCAAATATATATATTTTAAAAGTTTATATTTTATACCAATTCTAATATTTTTAATTGCTTTGGATACAATTTAAATTTCGGAGGATTTTTTTTTATAAAAATAACCTTCTTATATGTATGTATATATATATATATATATATATATATATATATATATATATATATATATATATATATATATATATATATAATATATATATATGTGTGTGTGTGTTTGATATTCATTTAGGAACAGCTAAAATTTTTCTTTATGAATTTTAGTGTAGGTGGAAATTTAGACAAATTTAGATAGTTTAAATTGGTTGAATATCAATATTTACTTTAATTATTTATCTATTCTTACTTCACATATTTATTTTCTTTTGATTTTTGCTATTTAATGCACTTTTTTTTCCATTCCAAAATGGTTCATTTATTGGAGCAATGACGATATAGAGTGAGAAATTAAGTTTATTTTTCTTTTTAACTATCCCAACTGATTTATTGTTTTATTCATAAGTATTTTTATTAACCTTGAATATTTTTATCAAAAAAAAAGTTCTAGTTCAAGAATGAACATCAAATAGGACCGAATATAGTATATTTTAAAAGTTTATATTTTATACCAATTCTAATATTTTTAATTCTTTGGATACAGTTTAAATTGCGGAGTTTTTTTTTTTTTTAATAAAAAGACTATGTTTATATGCATGTAAGTATATATGTTTGCTATTCACTTAGGAACAACTAAATTTATCTTTATGAAATTTATTTCATAAGAATAAATTTAGTTGTTCCTAAATGAACATTCCTAATGAAATAGGATGTTCCTAAATGAACATCCTATTTCATTCTCCTGCGAAACAGCCCCTAGGGGGCCAGCGCGTACGGTGTCAATCTCCGTTTAAGTGACCAAGGTCCCAGGTGAGCAAAGCATATGTTCCGGTAAGGTGGTCAATCTTACCACCTTACCGGAGGTCAATCTTACCACCTTATCTTACTGAGGACCAAGCATGCTTGGTCCTCAGTTCATCTACCCACTGAAAGAATGAAAGGCTGAGTCATCTTTGTCCAGCCCGGGGAAGTATCAATATTTACCTTAAGTATTTATTTATTCTTATTTCACACATTTCTTTTAATTTGGTTTTTGCTATTTAATGCACTTTTTTCATTCTAAAATGGTTCGTTTATAGACGCAATGAATATGCAGATTGAGAAATTAAATATATTTTTCTTTTTAACTATCCCAACTGCTTTATTTTTTTATTTACAAGTATTTTTGTTCTCTTTAAATATTTTTGCAAAATAAAAGGTAGTTTTATTTTTATTATTTCTAGTTCAAGAATAAACCTCAAATATTTTCAAATATATATATTTTAAAAGATTATATTTTATACCAATTCTAATATTTTTAATGCTTCGGATACACTTTAAATTTCGGAGGGTTTTTTTTTTATAAAAAGACTCTGCTTATATGCAAGTATGTATTATGTTTGCTATTCATTTAGGAAGAGCTAAATTTACCTTTATGAAATTTAGTTTATTCTGCAATTTATATTCTGCTAGTTTATTAGCAATTCTAAAAAATTTAGATAGTTTAAATTGGTCTAATATCAATATTCAAAAACTAAACTAAACTCCTCGGCGAAACAGCCCCTAGGGAGCCAGGGCGTACAGTGCCAATATCAGTTTAAGTGACCAATGGCCCTGGGGTGCGAAGCATATGTTCCGGTTATGTGGTCAATCTTACGTGGAACCCCCAGTGTTTAGTTCCCAAACACACTTGGTCCTCAGTTCATCTACCCACTGAAGGGATGAAGGGTTAGTCAATCGTGCCCAATATTAATATTTAATTCAATTATTTATTTATTCTTATTTCACACATTTCTTTTGTTTTGATTTTTGCTATTTAATGCACTTTTTTTCACACCAAAATGGCTCTTTTATAGAAGCAATGACAATGTAGAGTGAGAAATTAAATATATTTTTCTTTTTAACTATCCCAACTGCTTTATTTTTTTTATTTATAAGTATTTTTGTTCTCTTTAAATATTTTTGCAAAAGAAAAGGTAGTTTTATTTTTATTATTTCTAGTTCAATAATAAACCTCAAATATGTTCGAATATATATATTTTAAAAGTTTATATTTTATACCAATTCTAATATTTTAATGCTTTGGATACAATTTAAATTTCGGAGGTTTTTTTTATAAAAATAACCTGCTTATATGTATATATATATATATATATATATATATATATATATATATATGTATGTATGTATATATATATATATGTATGTATGTGTTTTGATATTCATTTAGGAACAGCTAAAATTTATCTTTATGAATTTTAGTGTAGGTGGAAATTTAGACAAATTTAGATAGTTTAAATTGGTTGAATATCAATATTTACTTTAATTATTTATCTATTCTTACTTCACATATTTATTTTCTTTTGATTTTTACTATTTAATGCACCTTTTTTTCATTTCAAAATGGTTCGCTTATAGAAGCAATGACGATATAGAGTGAAAAATTAGTTTATTTTTCTTTTAACTTTCCCAACTGCTTTATTTTTTTATTCATAAGTATTTTTATTCCCGTTGAATATTTTTGTCAGAAAAAATGTACTTACTTTTTTATTAGTTCTATTTCAAGAATGAACCTCAAATATGACCGAATATAGTATATTTTAAAAGTTTATATTTTATACCAATTTTAATATTTTCAATGTTTCGGATGCAGGTTAAATTTCGGAGGGGTTTTTTATATAAAAAGACTGCTTATATGTATGTATGTATATATGTTTTCTATTCATTTAGGAACAGCTAAAATTCCTTTTTATAAATTGTAGTTTAGGTGGAAATTCAGACGATTTTAGATAGTTTAAATTGGTTGTATATCAATATTTATTGCACGCATTGTATTATCAATTATTTGTCTATTCTTATTTCACATATTTATTTTCTTTTGATTTTTGCTATTTAGTGAACTTTTTTTTTCATTCCAAAATGGTTCATTTATAGAAGCAATGAGAAATTAAGTTTATTTTTCTTTTAACTATCCCAACTGCTTTATTTTTTTATTTATAATTATTTTTGTTCTCTTTAAATATGTTTGCAAAAATAAATTTCATTTTTATTAGTTCTAGTTGAAGAATAAACCTCAAAAATGACCGAATATAGTATATTTTAACCCCTTCCAGGTTCATTTTATTTCGGGATTATGGGTCAAAAAATGTCCATTTTTATGCTTATTTTCATACATACATAGCTTTTTTGAACATAATAACAACATTTACATAAAAAATTTCCTAAAACTTAATGTAAAAAATTCAATTTAAATAAATGAATAATTTACCTGTATAGTTGGCTTTCAGAAATCATTAGACTTTGGTGTCAATTCACACTAACTATAAATATAAAGCTTAGAATAGCTAACTTTTAACTTGAATTAAATTTTATTTATATCCTTTGCATTTACATAAATGATTATGAAATTATTCATCAAAATTTGTTCGTGTATTATACAATCGGAAACACGGAGTCCAACATCTCAATCTCGACAGTAGAACCTTGTTTCTCTCCTTACCTTTTCCCCTCTGCTGTCTCTCTTTGAGCAGCAAAAAATCTAGTAACCAGAAAAGCAAACAAAAGCATTCGAAACCATAAAAAACACATGTGAGATAATTCGGGAAGACTGATTGCACAGTGTAAAATTTCACAGTGCCCGAACTACACTCGGGATGAACTAGGATGGTACATTTCGCCTGTCCGTGTTCAGAAGAGGTTAAAAGTTTATATTTCATACACTAAATTGCAGTAGCTCAGTCAATTGTTTAACTGGAGGGTTGTGAGTTAGATGTTCCAATTTTTATGTATTCTATGGCAGCTGAGGCATGTAAAAAACTTTTGTGGGTGCACTGTCCACCAAATTTAAAGGATACCTCTGGAGGTGGGAGGCCGATTCTGGGAGGTGAGGACATTTTTCTTGGTCCCTGCTACTAAATTTTTAAGACCCAGCGGAGAAATGTTTCTCGAACCTTAACTTTCTTTAAGCTACATATACTCCTTCTGTGATGCTACGTATACGTATTTGGTGTAAATGTATCTGTATTTTTTGCTACCTGCATGGAAAAAAATTTATTTTTCAGGCTGATAAAAAAAATTAAATTTAAATAAAATGTGTAAATATATTTATAAAAATGAAATTTTTAATCACTTCATTTGGTGTATTAATATAATATAATAATTTTGAAATGATTATATTTCATTTGCGAAATTCAGCTACAAGTACTAACGATGTGCGCGAAGTGACTGAGGTTTAAATAATATGCATTTTTCATATACCGGGTGGTCATAATTAAACTGACAGTGCTCACAGTGTTCTGTAGCGCGATCTATTTGCGAGAATTTGTAGGAAAATTAAACAAGATGGGGGACGAAGGATTTCGTGAAAAAAACAAAGTAGTTCAAAAGTAACCGCTAGGGGAATATTTGGCGCTGTTTTATAGAAAATAGAGTGTTAACAAATGCAAATTAATACGGAATAAAATTACCTTTTATTATGCACATTTTCTGATTTAGTTCAAGTACAATATGGCAACACTTTTAAAAAAGCGTAAAATCTACATAAACACTGATAAAGTCTCTTGATCTGCAATATCACGTAGGCTGAGCTGAATAAGAAGTTCTTTATTCGAATTTCCCGTTCCATCCATTGACATAATTAAGAAATTAATTTCCTTATTGATTTGCATTCGTTAACACTCTATTTTCTATAATACAGCGCCAAATATTCCCCTAGTGGCGACTTTTAGAACTATTTCGTTTTCTCGCGGAATCTTTCGTTCTCCGTCTTGTTTAATCTTCCTACAAAATGTGGCGTCATTCTCGCAAATAGATCGCGCTACAGAACACTGTGAAAACTGTCAATTTAATTATGGCCACCCGGTACTTCATTTAAAATAATGATCGCTAATAAATCAAGAATATGAAATAATTGTGTTGTCCCGTACTCTTTTATTGAAATTATTAATTATTTAATCAAACACTTAAATAGTGGTAATAATCTAACAGAATTTTTTATGAGTGTTAATGCTTCATCAAACCAATGCACGCAAATTTTAATTAAACAACGAAAGTTATTCAATTTTAGTAAATCTTGAATTAAGGGTAATCAGAATTTGACACGATTAATAAGTAGAATTCTCTATAGTTTTAATAAAGTACAAGAGATAATAAGATCCAAATTGATAGCTCATTAAAAATATATCAGAAAGTGAAATTGTTTTTAATTCTTTAGTTATTAGTTTAAAGGATTTGATTTATCTTATAGTTTGATTTGTTTCTCGCGCTTTCATTAATTGAAACACTGCAAACGTACACGCTAAAGTCACTGCATAATTGCGTTGTTTCAAATAATTTTTAGATTAAATAGGATAACTTTTGTAGTTTTAAAGTATGGATATAGTATAAATATTTATAGTAGAAAGATTTAAATACTTTAATTTTAAAGGACAGTAGAGCGTTCATTGGAATTTATGTGAGTATTTCGGTTAAAAGAAAAACTAAATCAATAAAAATTAGAATTTTACACGAAGGGGAGATAAAAGTCTTCTCAGTTGAATGGAAATAAAAATTTTAAATAACGGTTTCAGGTTTGTAATTTTTTTACACAGATGTTAGACTCATTTTTCTTTAAAATTACACTTCTATGTGTTAAATGTAGATTTATGCATCTCTTATATAGGGATAATATCTAGACTGTACACTAGTAAAATATGAAAGCAGAGTCAACTTAAATTAGAATCACAATTAAATATTAATGATTTTAAATAATTAGTTTCTTTAAGCATGTAGAAAGTACGATCATTTTTAAATTCATAAAATTTTAAATGGTTAATATAGTTACGCAATACATTAAATAGGATACATTTTATAGTTTTCAAGTATAGATATAGTAGAAACAGATTTATATACTTTAATTTTATAGGACAGTACAACATTCATTGGAATTTACGTGAGTATTTTAATTAAAAGAAAAACTAAATCTAAATTTCTTCCTTTAAGATTAAATAAAAATTAAATTATACACAAAGGTGAGATAAAAGTCTTTTCAGTTGATGGAAATAAAAATTTTAAATAATGATTTCAAGTTTGTAAATTTTTTACACAGATGATACACAGATTCTTCTTTAAAATTACACTTTTATATTTTCAATATATATTTATGTATATCTTATATAGGTATAATATCTAGACTATACACTAGTAAAATATGAACGCAGAGTTAACTTAAATAATAATCAAAATTAAATATAAATGATTTTAAATCATTAGTTTTTTAAGCATTCAAAAAATACAATCATTTTTAAATTCATAAAATTTTAAATGATTATATATAATTTTAAATATATTTAAATATAGTTACGCAGTAAGTTTTGCGACATTTGATGTTTGTCTAAATTAATTTAAAATTATAAAAATTATAAAATTATTCCTCTTCAGTACAGTATAATATAGAATAACTAGTAGACATAAATTTATATGTCATATCCCGATGAGTAAGAATCTAGGAATTCTATAAAATAATAGGCATTTATATGAGTCTAAACAGTTATAAAAGTATAGAATGAATTAATAATATGTAAATATTTAAATATATTTAATGACTAATTTCTTAGAACTTTATTATACTTGGACTTTTCTTCAACTTCTCCTGATTTTTTAAACTTTGTTAAAGTACAAATATTATTTCTATTAGGTATAGTCACCAATAAGTTTTAGATACTCGTCTTATTGATAGACCAAATTGTCTACAATTAGCTAGAATTGAATTCACCAAACAAACCAAATATTTTCAAATAATTTCTTGCCAAGGATATGCATACATAATTTTACAAGTTAAAATAATTGTTACTAGTTGAGTTGATGGAACCGCGGAAAATGGTTAATGAAATAGTTTTTTCAGACTGTAGTAGACCATTAAAAATATGACGGATGATGACTCCTGGAAATTATTACAGTGTTCACTCTCGCACTGATTTGAACCAAAATCTTCTGGAAATGTTTAAATAAAATTCCTGGGTAATAACCCTGGATAAAGCTGCAATTTAACACTGATCGATTTTTGTCTCTTGCCTTCTAAAGAACTGGCTATGAGAACAAGCCATCATTAAGGCCCATCTCCCATCAATACCAGCAACGTTGCACCAGGTGTAAGATATTAAGTTCACCGAAAATACATTGGAGTTAACCTTCCTATGTTAAAAAGTAACTATCCGAGTAACTTTTGGTAATAAATTTCTTTAATTTTCTCTAGTCTTTGATTTATGTTCCATTGGATTTAATATCGTTTTATGTGAACGTATCTTACCCAACAATTTTGCCACCCTGATTGCACATGACCTACAATAACATGATTTCTTTTCGGCGTAATCACGGTGAAGTTTCAGATACTCATCTTATTGTCAGACTAGACTTATTATGCATGGCACGAAAAAGGTTTACACCAGTAA
>CM063504.1:12755754-12765754 GCA_032207245.1 Pardosa pseudoannulata
ACACTTAAAATACAAGTAACTGCGAGAAGATGATTTTTAAGTGCATATCAGAAAAATAACTTATTTTCTAAGTAAAAAACGTTCGATCATATAATAAAATATGCAAATCTCAAATGTGAATCCTACAGATTTCTGGTCTGCAACAAAAATCATTGTAAAAAAATATGCTCCTATGACAGGTTTCTCCTTTATTTAATACATATCAAACTTCAGAAATATGTTAAGAAGTGAACTTTCTTACGATGATAAAAAGGTATAAAACACAGTGTCTCCCCAGAAAAGATCTAAAAATTAATATCCGCCAATAAAGTTGGATTTATTAAAAAAGAGTGCAGATTTTTTTTTAAATTAAAAATCCATTGCCAAGCTATATAGTCTATACCGGAGAAACCAATAAAGAGAAATAAGCATTTTTTAACATAATGACTGGACGCCAAATAGTTCAGACAGCTTGCCAGGATGAAGTGAAAAGAGATTGGATTCTAGATTGTTAGATTTTTATCACTTAGCAAAAGAATTTCGCGAAAGAAGTGAAACTTTTTTCATTAAATTTCTTTTATCGTGCCAATTTGTAACAAAAGCGAGTGATGGCGTGCTTGTGCGTGTGACAACATATTTATCATAAAAAAACTTATTTTCTGGACCCCAAAATTCTCGGAAAATTAAAAAAGTCATGTCAATATATTTAGTGTTTGAGGTTTATAAAAAATATCTGTTAGGCGACATTTGAAGCATTTTTTAAACTCTCTTTCGTCAATTTTCAACTTCCGCTGAACTGAGTTTGTTAATTAACGTCATTGTTCTCAGAGAAAATATAAATGATGTCAGGTTTGCCTTTGTTAATGCTGTTTTTTTATAGGGATATACGAGTGTATTTTTCACACAAAGATTTAGAAGGCAGCATAGAATTAAATTAGTTATTTCATATTTTGGTTTTTGTGTTAAGGAAGACTGCGTTTTTGGATTTTCTTTTTAGAAAATCTAGGTTCTAGTACCTCATTTTTCATTTAGTGTCTTGGAATACTTTTATATGCAATATTTTTTGCGTATCAAATCCACATTCGTATACCATTTACAGTCTCCCAAAAAATTTCCGAATATCTCGACGGGTCTACACAAAATAATAATTTTCTTTTTTAAAATTAATTTTAAGGTTAGCATTAGCGAATAAATAAAATAACTGTTCACGTAGAAGTAATGTTTAAATAAAAAATCAGAAGGTAAAATAAAAATTATGTGAACTTGTCAAACAACACAATCTTTGCATGTCATGACTGGCAATGTATATGTAATTAATTAAACGTGCTTATTCTTTATATACATAAAAAATGGCAAAACAAGTTCACATAATTTTTATTTAAATATTGTTTTTTATTTAACACTAGATTAGAAGTAATGTTTAAATAATAAACCAGAAGGTAAAATAAAAATTACGTGAACTTGTCAAACAATACAATCTTTGCATGTCATGACTGGTTATGTATATGAAATTAATTAAACATGCTTATTCTTTATATACATAAAAAATGGCAAAACAAGTTGTTTTTTATTTAACACTAGATTAGAAGTAATGTTTAAATAATAAAATCAGAAGGTAAAATAAAAATTATGTGAACTTGTCAAACAATACAATCTTTGCATGTCATGACTGGTTATGTATATGAAATTAATTAAACATGCTTATTCTTTATATACATAAAAAATGGCAAAACAAGTTCACATAATTTTTATTTAAATATTGTTTTTTATTTAACACTAGATTTACGAGCCGAACCAATTTGAGTCATTAAAAATTTGATCAATATATATATATATATATATATATATATATATATATATATATATATATATATATATATATTATATATATATATATATATATATATATATATATATATATAATATATATATATATATATATATATATATATATATATATATATATATATATATATATATATATATATAACTTTAAATAACTTTAATATCACTTTTCAAAAACATAAGTTGGTTTTTAGCTAAGTAATAAGATATATGTAAACTTCCATTCCTCTTCCCCGCAGACCTCTTGATTTTTCATTATCAAATGTGGTATGGATATTTTCACGGTTGTGAGCTAATTTGACTCATAGAATGTATATGAGACTAAATAAATATAGTAATATATATAGTATAAAATAAATATAAAGTATGAAGTATAAAGTAAATATAAAGTATAAAGTATAAAAAATATAGTATAAAGTAATTATAGAGAAGAAGTCGAGAACAGTCCCATTCCAATGATAGAAATTCATGATACTGACGCACGGAAAAATTGTCAAGTTCAACAATCATGCAAAAGAAATAGATGTAGAAACCATTGTGCTAAATGTAATAGAAATGTTTGTGGAAAATGTGTTTCAAAAACAGATTTTATATGTAAAAAAATGTTTTCCATGAATTTTTTATAATAAACATTTTATTTAAATAATTTTGGAACTATTTTCTTTGCAAAAAACTTCAATTTTCTTGAGTCAAATTGGCTCACTTCAGTAAAAATAGGTATATGACCAACAACCGTAAATCTAGTGTTAAACATTACTTCTACGTAAACAATTATTTTACATATCCACTAATGCTAACTTTAAAATTAATTTTAAAAAGGAAAATAATTTCTTTATTATTATTTTGTGTGTATCTGTCGAGATATTGGGAAATTTTTTGGGAGACTGTAGAGCCTCCAGGCAGTGAAACTAAGCAGTGCCGATGCAAGGAAGCTTATAGTTTAATTTTAAATTAAGGAATACTGAGTATGTTTTGTGGTTTAGCCCTGGACTAGTATAAGGAGAAACCCACTCGTAGTAGCGTTCTTGTGCCATTTGATCACAAAATAATGTTACAGCATACGAAGCAGTTTGAAAATTTATTTTAAAAAAGACAATTAAATTTTTACAATAAATTTTACAAACTGTATATATTAATTCTATAAATCAGGATAGTCTATACACCAGTTTATTTACATTTCTGAAATGACTAATACGCCATTTAAAACTCATTTATTAACTTACATTTAAGATAAAAATAATACTACATGACTTTTAAATTCCTTTTATTTTCAAATTAAATCTCTTAAATGTAATTTTTGAATTAACATAAGAAAATACGTTTATATAAAATCAGAAACACAATTTGCACTCAATCGTCACTTGGACATATTGCATAAACTAACATTTGAGGGAATGTCTCTTCTTTTATCTTATTTTTTATGGCATATTTTAAGTCTATAATTTTTAATTTAGTGTTAGGTAGTGTGTGATAATTTTAGCTTGAATCCGATTTTAAATTCACTAATTTAGAATTCTGCATTCTGATTACTGCTTTTATCTGAACTATTTACAATACAGCTACATTTGTTACAGCAGTAGCTAGCTGTAATTTCTCAACCTCAGAAATCCCAAATCCAGCAATTTGTTTGAAGTCTTTGTAAAAATAATTTATACTCTGAGATATCAGCAAAAATTTCTTAAAACAGACAGTATAGTGCTGATAATCAGTCTTTTAGACTCTTTTAGCAAATAAAGAAAATAGCATAAAAGTACGTCAAAATTATTGCATTGGCGAGCTACTGTAAACTTTCCTACTGAAAGTTACTCGTATTAGGAAGAACTAGGTTATTCGATTTTGTTCTCTCAGAGTGTAGCGGGTTTAAAAAACGTGAGGACTAAAATGCACCACAACGCTATTTAAATATTAAACACATCATTTGCTGGCATACTTTTAAAAAGGAGAAAAAGAGTTCATTCAATAATTGTGTAATAATCAGTTCAATTATGTGTGGTT
The DNA here is from genome assembly GCA_032207245.1 of Pardosa pseudoannulata. Classification (NCBI taxonomy): domain Eukaryota; kingdom Metazoa; phylum Arthropoda; class Arachnida; order Araneae; family Lycosidae; genus Pardosa; species Pardosa pseudoannulata. Next base: position 12,759,574 of record CM063504.1, read on the forward strand.
CAAAACACTAAATATATATATGTGGCTTTTGGAGAATAGGGACAATATTCATCACGAGGAAGTTTTTTTTAAATTCGTCATCAAATAAAAAATAATCCACCACTAATACTATAAAATATATTTTAATAAAGTAGAAAACATATATAAATGGAAATTAATTATACTGTTTAAGAAATCACAGGACTTTTAAAACTTAAAAATTTTAGATTTTTCAATTCTTTATATGTTAACGTATATCCTTTTCTGTGAATTTTGGTATCATTCTTTTATCAAATTTCCAAATAGTACGCGAGTAATGATTAAAAGTATAATTACTCTTTCACAGTTAGGGAAGCGTTTTTATCTTTAATTTCATTTTTCTTATTTTCTAAAATTTTTCAAAACCTATTTGATAGATATATTCAGATTGCTATGTAGAATGACTTTTACCTGAAATAAACTGGCACGTTAAACAATTGTGATGGTGGGTCTTATGCCACTTGGTCGTACCAAGCCCGAATGAGCGCTGGTCTTCCGAATTAAGGCAGAAATGTGCTTCTTTCGTTGTTAACGAACACCGTTACGCTGAAAGTACGACTTATCTCGAACACACACGGCACAACCCTTTAAGGGGTCGGTCGAACTCAATCATACATCCATTCATCCATCCGCAAGTCAGAATTTACATCCAAACCAGAGACCGACTCATCCCTGATTCAGAATACCCACAGGTATAATTTTTTATGCGAACTTGGAGAACTTTGCATGCAGCATTGTTTTGCAATTAGCAAGACTGCGGTCTTTGGACAGACGAGGACAGAACTCGCCACATTTCGTTTAAGAGACTGACGCTCTACCAACCAGGCTACCGCGGCACTAAATAATTGTACTTTATATTTACATACACTTTTGAAAAATATTACTTTTTTAAAAATATCTTAATCATATTCAATGAAAAAGTAATAATCTTGTAAATGTGCTTTAGTTTAAGGTAAAAGTTCAACATAGCTCAACAAATTCGTAACAAGTGGAATTCTGTTATTGGTACCAATATCTTTATTAGAATCCTGTGCGCAGGAAGTATGATAAAAAACTTTGATTTTAAAATATGAATCAAACTTATGAAAATTTTATAACATAAAAATTTATTTTCTATGATCTGAAAAATATCATATATTTTTTGAACAGTTCAAGCATTTGTTAGTAAAAATCTCATTTTAATTTGATCAGTATATGAGGAGGAAAAAATGAATTGTAACGCGTAAAATTTCGCATTCTGTCATAAAAAATGACTCCTTAGACCCCCTTAATGTTAACCATGGAATAAAAAAAATAGTGACAATTGTCTACAGAAATTTATTTCATTTACGTCGCTATGAAAACTAGTAAAATACATAGTTGTTTTCTTCCGTTCTTTTCCATCCTTTTACTTTCTGTCTTATATGCATATCTATATATGTATCTCTCTCTCTTTCTTTCTTTCTCTCTCTCTCTCTCTCTCTCTCTCTCTCTCTCTCTCTATATATATATATATATATATATATATATATATATGTATATATATATATATATATATATATATATATATATATATATATATATATATATATATATATATATATATATATATATATGTATATATATATATATATATATATATATATATATATATATATATATATGTATGTATATATATATATATATATATATATATATATATATATATATATATATATATATATATATATATATATATGTATATATATATATATATATATATGTATATATATATGTATATATATATGTATATATATATGTGTGTATATATGTATATATATATGTATATATATATGTATATATATATGTATATATATATATATATATGTATATGTATATATATGTATATGTATATATATATATGTAAGCCCAGTGGCGTTGGGGTACCGCTTCGAATTCCCACGGCATAGGTCCGAGGTTCGATCCCCGGGCTGGGCAAGGTTGACTCAGCCTTTCATCCCTTCAGTGGGTAGAGAAAGTGAGGACCAAGCATGCTTGGGAAGTAAACACTGGGGGTTCTGCATAAGGCTGACCACCTAACCGGAACATATTCTTCGTACCCCAGTTTCTTTGGACTAGAAAACAGAGATTGGTACCGTAGGCCCTGGCCCCCTAGGGGCTGTTGCGCTGAGGAGTTTAAAGACACACACACATATATATATAGTGCTTGTCTGTGTATCCATAAGTGTATTTATATTAATGTATAAATATTAATAGGGAGAAAAAGAGCATAAATTTCAAAGTTTACAAATGGGAGAAAATTCACAGCAAAGTTGATATTCACTGTATTTTCCAATAAGAAAAGTTCTAAATCAACCACTGTCTCCCTATAGTCTTAAAAGGGACGTTTAAACCTGATTTGAAAGTTTAAATTACTGTTATTGATATATTATCTGATTTCTTGAAGAATCTTTTCGTTTTCGCATTCCGCTAACTCGGTCCACTTTTGTCATAGAGCAGTGGAATTTTTTGTGTTACGTTCTTAAAAAGACTTATAGTTACTGCAAAATATAATGATACAGAATAGGAGAACTTATAAAAGTTAGCTTTTGTAATTTTTAAGAAATTCAATTTTTAAATATGAATGAATTCTTATTTTATTTAACTACAACATACTTTGTTTAACTAGAAGTATATTTCTACGACCCATGGCTGCATAGAAAAGACAAATTAAAGACATTACTATGCACTCTATAATTTTCCTTTATTTTAGTAGTTGTTTGTTGTCAATAACTCGTGGCAAAAAGTATAACAGAAAACTTGAATTATTTTACTGTTGTTATTGCTATATTATATCGTAATGTCATAAAATGTTTCAACATTCAGTTATAAACAAATAGTGGCATTATTTACTATTAAATGCATAATAACATCAATTATGATTTAAGCTGCTACATGTTTATCATGAAAGTAATTAAATATAATACAGAAAACAATTCTGAAAATAAACTCAAAATAATATGGATAACAATAAATTAGTAGTTTTTTTAACTGAAACAAATATTTTGTAAACTAATTACTCTTTCAAAGAAAATTAATCTAATGAAGTGTAACCATTTTTTGCGCATTTTCTCAATTTTAGTTTATTTGATATACATTAAAATAATTAACGAAAATTTTTAACGAATGTAATGAATTGCGTATAAAAAACCGTTAAAAGTTTAAGATAACATCTCAAACTGGAATACATTAAAAATGTATATTTAATGTAATTAAACGTGTTTAATCGGGATATTTATATTTCCAGTATCTGAGGATCGTATTAAGGTAAAAAAGTAAAATTGAGTTTTGCTTAATTTAATTAAAAATATTTAATTTTGCTAAATATTTATTTTGAAATTCATTTTCATTCATTTACATTTTTTTTTCTAGTAGGATAATAGTAATTAAAGTGAAATTTCGTGAAATACAAAAAGTAGTGTTAAAATTTACAGTGAACGTGATTTAGATATAAATGTTATATAATAGATTTATATGCTTTAAAATAATAAGATTAATAACATTACGGGTGTACTAGATCATCATACCAATTATGCCAGCTTTTTTATTGGTAGATCCAAAGTCTTAATCTAAGATACAGTAAACTTACTATCACATAAAAACATTCATTAAACACACACATACAAAATACATAAATACATAAGTTTTATATATACATCCATCGTTTAGCATACTTACATAAACGTGACCTAAAATGTATCAGCAGCTCTAAACGTGATTTGATTGTGTGAGAGTGCTGCTATGTTTGACATAAGGTTTGTGAAACTGATTTGATCGCCGCAATCACACGTTGTGGGTTGAATGCCCAAGTATTTTTCGCGACTCCAGGAAACGTGTGGTGTGGCCAGTGAAAACGTTTGCACTTAAACTTCACCAAGTATTGGAGAGTTGTGATTGGTCTCCAGGAGGCAATTCAGGACCATCCTTGTTGTCCCGGTCCTTCCGGACAGAGCGGGGAAAGGACGAATTGTGAAAAGGACAATGGAACAACGAACACATCAGCACAGGATGATGGAAAAAGTATAGGGTTGCCTGAGTAGAAAGAAGGAAGGAAAAGAATGCAGCATTCTCTTGAACATTGGCAATTTTTTTTCAGCGTAGCACGTAGAGTGCTTTTAATTTTTAATTTTTTAAAAATATTTTTTTAGCATATTTCCTTGTCTTTTGTTCAATATTTGAATGTTGTAATATAGATCAGTGGCATTTTACTATAACTAAAGACGATATAAAGTAAACTTGGGTTATAAAATGGTTGAAATAACAACAGCAATGTTTTACACCACAGCAGATTGCATCTTAATAAATTATATTAACAAACTCGTTAGATTTTACCCAGCTTAAATTTGACTGACAAATGCTAAATTGTATTTAATTTACATCCCAGTATTTACGGGGCGAATTTACACTGAAGTAATATTAATAACTAGAAAAATAAAAAAATATTTAGAAAGAAATTACTATATATTACATTATTTTTTTTACTAAAATACCCACCTTGAATGATAAAAAAAAAATTTATAAAATAATATGTGTTTTATAAACTACATTTTATAAACTTAAATTTATTCTAGTTTTCAAGGTAAACGTAGTAAACTTTCGCCCCCATTTATATTCACATTTACTTTCACCGAAAATAGTGCTAAATTTATCAAACTCTTATGACCAGTTCTATTGAGAAGAAATGTTTTTATTCCTTTCATGATTGAAAACTATGCTTAAACATTTGTAGTCGAAAATACACTGTCTACCAATAAGTATTTGGACACCTGTAATAGAAAAGAAAAACTAACTTTAATAAAAATTATTAGTTGGTAGAGCCTCCACGAGAGGCAATTACAGCTTGAAACCTCCGGGGCACACTTTCCACAAGACTTTGTGTTATAGCTAGTGGTGTTGTCTTCCACTCGGCTTGGAGTACGCATACAAGTTCCTTCACCGATTTTGGACGGGTAGTGCACCCTCTAATTTGGCGATCCAACTCGTAGCAGAGATTATCGATAGGGTTCGGTCTGGGCTCTGGGCAGGCCAGTCCATTCGATGAACTCCATTGGCACCATAACAAGCCTAGGTAACCTCGAAACATGACAACTGGCATTGTCGTCCTGGAAGTAACAGGGGTCCAACCCGTAAAACTGCCACAACGTAGGAAGCACGTTGTCATCCAAAATAGTGCAGTAGGAATCGGCTTTGAGCTTACCATGAATGGGGACCAAGGGTCCCAGTCCATACCAGGAGAAACATTCCCAGACCATAATTCCACCTCCGCCGACCTTGGCTTTTGGCACAATGCATTCTGGCAGGAGACGTTCTCCAGGTACATGCCAGACCCATACCCTGCCATCCGAACGGTAAAGGATGAACCTTGATTCGTCGCTCAAAAGAACCCGTTTCCACCTACTTCGATGTGCTTTGCAAAACATTAACCAAGCAGCTCGGTTGGACTTTGTGATCCAAGGTACGGATGGTATTAATTGAAACAATACTCCCGGATGCCTGTTGAAACTCCTCACGGATGAGGGCCATCGGTTGGGAGCGATTCTTCAGAATTTCTCTGGACAGCACTCGTCGGTCTCTATCTCCCAGTTTCGTTGGTCTGCCGACTCGGGGCACATTTTAACGATCACCGGTCACCTTCTACTTCTTAGTCACATAGGCCACTGTCGATTTTGGGTACTTCAGATAGCTATATATGTCTCTCAAAGATCGGCCACATTTGTGATACCCGATAATTATACCTTTCTCGAAATCAGAGAGCTTCGAACAGCGCGGCATCTTGCATGCGACTAATACCGATGCTGTTTCCTACATGATGTACACTGTGGAGGCCGTGACGTACCTCAGATCCACAGATATCGTCATTTGTATAGGTGTCCAAAAATGTATTGGTAGACAGTGAAGTAAACTACACAAATGTAAAAACATTCATGCATTAAAGATTTTTAGAGGATGGCCCAGACCCCTTGTACCTCCTAGAAATTCATCCTTGATGTATAAAATGTACATTTTTATTAGAAAATGATAAATTATATATATATATATATATATATATATATATATATATATATATATATATATATATATATATATATATATATATATATATATATATATATATATATATATATATATATATATATATATATAT
>CM063504.1:12770754-12793254 GCA_032207245.1 Pardosa pseudoannulata
GACCCACTCAATTAGATGTTGGCAATCAAAATGGAATAAAAACAATTACCTTCTCCAAAATCCATAGAAAATTTACTGAAATTATAGAATCATCTTTAATCAGAGCAGTTTTAAATTATTAAAACATCAATTACAATCCTTTTTTATTGCTTTATGGTATCATTATTTTTTAAATATTTCTTTGAGATTCCCTTATTTTAATGACTGCATACCTGAGTTCAAATTAATTTTTCTGTATTTGTGCTTGTAGTAAATATAGTACAGATTATATCAATTTGATTATATTATATTTATATTGAATAAATAACTTATTATGGAGAATATTTTATGAATTTTATATATATATATATATATATATATATATATATATATATATATATATATATATATATATATATATATATATATTTGAAGACACATTTTCAAAGTATGCCTCAATCTGTCAGTTACAAAGCATAAAAGAAAAAGCCATCACCGATATAAATGTTTTCCTTCCTTCCTTATATTTAAAAAATGAATGCCTCGGTAATGTTTTTCGTGTCTGTTAATAAGCAGAATTTATCATTAAGGGAATTAGTTTCAACATTAAACAAATTAACAAAACGTGCTTCGCCGCCGTAATGATCTAATTTTGTCTCAGCCTCATTCATTGATATCAGTATGCACATATTCGGCCTTCTTCCCTTACATAAATGTAATTATCAGAGCAGAGTGATTAAAAAGACGGGCTTGCTTTTTCAGATAGTTTTAGACAGGTGTGGCATTGTTTTAATTACAGATATTAAGTCTTATGTTTTATATCAAAAGTGATTATGAAATTAGAAAAAAAATCAGAATTCGAATGCAAGGATGAAATATGAAATTACTATAATTCCTTTGCATTATAAGATGTTTTTTTTATTCATTCACGTACAATTTTCAGGGGAAAATTCAACCGTAAGTATTTCGTGTTACTGCATAGTTATTTATTGGGAAAAGATGCAACGATAAAATGAATGATATGTTTAGTTGAGCACTGAAGGAATTTCCTTAGAGCGTTTTATGTTTAGACTTTTAAAACTATGAAGAATTTACATAGTTAATTTAAAATAAAAATCCCATGCAATATAAATCCCATGAAATTAATGGACCTGTATAATCATAATTGAAAATATTAAGAACATTAAGTTAATTTTGTTCTAATAATAAATTTCAGTAATTTCAAAATACCTGCAGTTTTACTATGGCTTATGACTTTAATTCATTTCGTGATGAAGATTGTTGCAAAACTAATCGTATCTCTCAAGACTTTTAAGTACGACAATGAATTAAAAGAAACATTAATTAATTTCAGCACCATCCACTTATTCTTTAAACATAAAACACTCTTTATGGTAATTTCGAGTCCAAGTCATACATATTCTCTAATTTAACATCTCATGAAATTCAGTGGTATTGATCTATGCGGAGCATTTAACTATGCATGTAAGTATGAGTGTATCTATTTATCTATATCTGTCTACACACAAAAAGACACAGACATATTTTTATATATTAATAAATATATATACACATGCCCATATATGCATTACATAAATTTACATAAATATGTATATATGTAAAATATGTAAGCATAAATAACTACGTACTATATTGACAAAAATGTAGTCACTAAATATTAATTCTTTATAAGTAAAGACCTAAATATAACATAAGAATATAAATGATCGATAACCTTTATATATGTTTCCATGTTTGTGTGCATATATATTTGTAGAGACATACAGGCGCACAAATATCTATAGATTTACATAAATGTACACATACACACACTATATATATATATATATATATATATATATATATATATATATATATATATATATATATATATATATATATATATATATATATATATATATATATATATATATATATATATATATATATATACATATATATCTATATATATATATATATATATATATATATATATACATATATATATATATATATATATATATATATATATATATATATATATATATATATATATATATATATATATACATATATATATATATACATATACATATATATATATATATATATATATATATATATATATATATATATATATATATATATATATGTATGTGTGTGTGCGTGTGTGTGTGTATGAATGTATGTATATAATTATATATGTAGACAGATAGATAGATAGATAGATATCCCAGAACTAAATAAGGAGAGTAACGTCTCCGAAAATTCTACTGAAAATTCTAATGAATCTTCTCTCTTAGAACTTCTTAAAACTTTCAATGAGGGACTACACAATATCTCTGAAATTTTAGGCCTCCTAAAAAATATCTCTAAAATTATGAATTCGTCTAAGAACACTTTATGAAAAATGTATGATATTTTCGATCTAATTGCTAAAACTTTTGATAATGCAGAGGCTTCTGATGATTAGATAACCTCATTTTGCCAATGTTGTATAAACTATAAGCTAAAACGTATTATTTTCTTAAATATCTCATTATTTTTTCCAAATTTCTTAAACTTCTTGTAAATTGTGTATTATTTTCTATTAAATAAAGCATTCTGACGTTATCTTTCCATTTTGTTGGTGTTTTGAACCTTCTGCTACGCCCGTTGACTCCCTTGCAGCGTCTCATGTGACCATCCCACATATTTTTGCAATATCGCCCCCCTAACCTTTTGGATCTTGAGTATTAGGCCCCTCCCTCCAAATGAGGAGATTAAGCCCCGCCCATTTTTTGTGAATTTCTAGTAGTGGTGTTCCTGGACCCGAATTACGATTCTTATCGAGTTTTTCTGTTCTTTTTATATTATTTATCTCGTATTTACTCATATTTAATAGCATTTATTCATTTTTAAATTTATTTAATCGCATTTCTACTTATATTTAGCTTATTTACTTATTTTATATTAATGTTTTACCTTATTTATATTATTCATTTTTAATTGTTTTTTTTTCATTTATCATTTAACATTTACTTATTATTTTTAATGTAACTGGCATCTTTAACATTGTATTTCTCATTGTTAACCGCTCCCTTTTATTACTATTCATCTTTATTACTGGAGATATGCACTGCTGTGCCAGGTGCTCCGACAAAATACCATCTAATGGAGAACGGCGTAAATACAACACATATCCCTGTCTCTTATTTATTATTAAGTAATTCAATTGTTTCTAAAAATTTTGCAAAGTTAGTAGATAAATTTCTCACATTTATCTTTTAATCCCATTTTGTAGTTTTGTGACGCACGGGGTTGCAAAAACGTCCGTGGTGTAACTGCGTGATTTAGCGGTGTATCGACATCAAAGAACTTTGCTTTAAGAGGTGGACTTCACTCGTGTGGATACAAAAGGATTGTTTATCCCGTCACCATGATGTCTACACTGTTGTTCCCTATAGTAAAGGAACAATATGCCAGACAACACGGCACCTTCACTGACAGCCAAAAATATGATCGCTGGAACGACAAATGATTATCCGTAACTCAGATGTAGCCTCTAAGAATTCTAGTGACCCTGGGTTTGCAGCCGAAGATTGTTTAACCAGGACCAATCCAGTTGTTCGAAGGTGAGGTCATCGCTAAGTGATCCAATAATGAAATTGTGGGTGAGGCCCCTCTCTTAGAGGCCCCTACCCTAGAAAGAGACGAGCGAAGATTTGTTTTTTAGAGAAGTTAGCTAGCAACCAGCTAATTCAGAGGTCGCCTTGACCAGTCTCTCTACCGGAGAGTTTTTTGCTATAATCCCACCTTGGGATCTTTTCTTTAAGGAGTAGCCCGCATCGGCTAACTCGGAGGTCGCCTCGACCAGTCTCTCCATAGGAGAGTTTTTTGCTATAATCCAACCTTGGGATCTTTTCTTTAAGGAGTAGCCCGCATCGACTAACTCGGAGGTCGCCTCGACCAGTCTCTCTACCGGAGAGTTTTTTGCTATAATCCCACCTTGGGATCTTTTCTTTAAGGAGTAGCCCGCATCGGCTAACTCGGAGGTCGCCTCGACCAGTCTCTCCATAGGAGAGTTTTATTTAGCGAAATCCCGTCTTGGGATATATCTCTTGCTGAGATTGAAGCGATACCCTGTACATTGGGTTTCCTTTTCTAATACAATCCTCTTCAGGATTGTTTGCAATTCCTTCAGAGAACTTTTGCGAGAGCTACGTATTGCTTCTTCCGTCTAATCACCCATATTTCGGCAGAGAACGAATTTAGTAGGTACCCGTCTCTACTCAGGCCTACGTGTACGAATCACTTACCTGTGATCAGAATTTTTTTTTGTGTAGATAGGAAATGATGTATATAGCAGCATTGTAAATAAATTCATTAATCAAGATACACCTGATTCTTCCTTGTGTCACCTAAAACAGAGACCGGATACGTTACAGTGGCTTGAAGACTAATAGGCACTAACAGAAACGAATGACATTTTGTTGAGTAAACCTTGAGTTAGTCAGTTTCATTCATTGGTACTGAATCCTTCTACCATTTGACTTTCAAATGCAAAACTCTGTTTTACTCATTTCCCTCTATGTATAGAATTTTCGCTTTATATTCAACTAGAAAGACTGCCAACATAGAGGTAATCAGTTGGTAGTATTCAACAGAAATTTTCTGTATGAAATAATATATTATATAAAAAAAATATAATGTATAATAGATTGTTTTTTAAGATCAGGAGCAAGAAAACTTTATTAAATCCCATATTGTAGTCAGATGACACTTAATGGTAATTTATCTTTTTAATCGCCCTACGACCTGTTTGTTTCATCCGAGGAATAATGTCCTGAAATAACAACGGGACAGCTACAGAGCTTCCGCTGGCCTACGGCAGTCCTACGAAGGTTCGAATTATTTTACAAAAAACCAGTTAAAAGTAAACATTACAAAAGCAATCTCGAGACGGTATCTCGGGTGTGTAAAACCCGTTCACACCCAAATGTAGTTGTTGCCTTGAGGTGATATTTATTAGTAAAACGTTTTCACAAATGGTGAAATTACTATTTGTGGATTTTTAAACATAGGTACAATCTTTATCATAGCTTCTGTGCTCAATATGCGGAAATTTCCATAAAGTCATGTTTCAAAAAGTCTCATTATATAGTATGTATTACCAATTATCATAAGATGCAACCAACACTCAAACTGAAATAATTACAGTCTACAAACTCATTTAAAATAGCTAATTTATTTAAATAATGTTAATAAACTATATTTTTAAATGCTTTTTTCTGATACAAAACAATGCAGCTGGCGCATAAAGAAAATTTCACAAGTTCCGAACAATTTCATATACCATTGTTATTTTAGAGAAAATTTTTCAAAGTTCTCTAGAAAGAAATTATTATTTTGGTCAGTAAATTCGAAATCCTAAATTCATATAAAATACTTTCTATTATTTTGCAATCTTCTTATTGTGTTTTATTCATAGCGTCAGATTTGGAGTATTAAACAAATATAACAAATCACTATAATTCACTTAACAAAATATTCAGCAAATTTTGAAAATCTTTCGGTAATAATAATCTATGCTAGTTTATGAAATTATATTAGGATATATAATAGAAACTATATTACTATATATTAATAATACATATATATATATATATATATATATATATATATATATATATATATATGTGTGTGTGTGTGTGTGTGTGTGTGTGTGTGTGTGTGTGTAAACATTATCTTTTTTTAGCCATTTTGCATTTGGTGTCATGTCGAGGAGCGAGTATTTTTTTGACAAAATCAGCAAGTAACAGAAAATAATAAATATTCCTATAAGCTAAGGAATGGGACTATTTTCTATTCTTCAATTTTCATTTACCACTGTTTTAAAATCGATGTAAAAGCTACCATATGAATATACTGGATTGTGTCTGCCGCCGTATAGGTCCACTAAAGAATCGGTGAAAGGTTATTGCTGCTTAACGGAGAATTGCCATTATTCTCTTTCATCTTCCATGAGTAACAAGATTGTTATATTCAACAACATCAATAATTCTACAGTTCCATCTGAGGAATACTGACCTGAAACGACCACAAGGCAGCTACAGAGCTGACGTTGACCTACGGGAGTCCCATTAAGGTTCGAATTTATTTAATCCAATTAATTTAATCGAATTAATGTAAGAAATATACATTACAAAAGTAAGCTCGAGACGGTATCTCGAGTAAACAAAAGAAGTTATTGTTTGAGACGATATTTATTAGTAAAACGTCTAAACAAATGGTGAAATTACTATGGGTTTTTAAATCTAAGTACAAACTTTATTATAGTTTCTATGAATGATATCAGGACATTTGCCTAAAGTTACTTTTCAAAAAGTCTCTTTATATAGAATGTAAATATCATAAGATGCAACCAACACTCAAACTGAAATAATTACAGTCTATAAACTCGTTTAAAATAGCTAATTTATTTAAATAATGTTAATAAATTATATTTTTAAATGCTTTTGTTTGATACCAAACATTGCAGTTGGAGCATAAAGAAAATTTCTCACGTTTAGAACAATTTAATTATAGCTTTGTTATTTTAGAAGAAATTTTTCAAAATTCTCGAGAAAGAAACTATTCTTTTGTTCAGTAAACTCAAAATCCTAAATTTATATAAAATACTTTATATTATCCTGCAATCTTATAAAATAAATTATTCTATTAAAATAAATATAGCAAACCACCATAATTGACTTAACAAAATATTCAACGAATTTTGAAAACCTTTCGGTAGTATAAGAACCTGACCTGACAGGTTCTTATATACCGGCGAAGACAAAATTTCAAATTCTAAATTGAAATTAATAGAAACTCTTTTTCTTGCTATTATTTATTATTATTTATTCCCTTTTTGGATTATTAGCGTAATTTATTTATTCTTAAAACATATATTTTTATTTTTACCAAATTTTTTAACTTTATCGTATCTGATCATTATTACTCAATAAACAAAAATTTCTAACACCTAAACTAAGTTAATAAAAATTATCGTTATATTTAAAAATTATTATTTAGGCCCTTTTTTGATTTTTAATACAGCTTATTTATTTTTCAAACTTATATTTTTATTTTTTTTTCAAAAATGTTCAAATTTTTTCGATCTTGCTCAATATTGTTTTAATTTTCTCAGCTTTTTATCGTACGGATGTCACTGGCCACAAAAATTTTATGTTTTTCTATCCCTAAACTCTCTACTCTCTAGTTTTGTGCTATGAACTCACGAATCCACCCTTCTATCTCTTTGCTCTTTTATGTGTTTATTTTTCGCTCGTTGTCATTTTTGTGCTTACTAACAGAAGCCTCTGGATTGAAGGGCCCGGCCCATATGGTCCATTTTCACCACCACCTTTGAACCTTTGAAGTAGTATAAGAAATTATATTAGTACATGTAATATATATATATATATATATATATATATATATATATATATATATATATATATATATATATATATATATATATATATATATATATATATATATATATATATATATATATATATATATATATATATATATATATATATATATATATATATATATATATATATATATATATATATATATATAATATATGTGTGTAAGTAGGTATATATATATATATATATATATATATATATATATAAGTCTGAAAATTTATAGTATTTATTACTTTTTATTTAGCTACTTATTTTGAATTCCTTTACTTGTATGAATGAAATTTATAGCATTTCTAAATAGCCTTAATAGACAGGAATATAAAGAAATGACACTGGAAAATCTTTCATTTTGTCATTTCCAATATATTTTAAGGAATCAAATCCGGTAAATGCAAGAGGAAAAAGAAGGAGGAAAATTTAAATCCGTTTAAGGCGTCATGTGACCTAATATTCATCGCTTTTCTGTCGTATCGTAATCATATCACGTTAAGCCTAAAGGAACAAAAGATTTAGAAAATATATAAAAATTTATCTTACGTCTGAGCTATCATTCTCGAAAATATACTTAAATGTCTGAGAAAAGAGACTATTGAAGTGTTTGTAAATTCTTTAGTATTTAGTACAACATTAATATTAGATTATTTTGAAGACGATAAGTCTAAATATAGAAAAGAAATCATTTGTTAGTGCACAACGCCGAGTGCATTTCAAATAAAAAGTAAAATATTTCTATAATTCAATGTTTTTATGCTAGTCATAAAATGTTAAATAAACTTTGCATTTATATAATAAATGGTATTTTTTAAAATTTCCGATGCCATAAACAAGCATAAAAACAAGAAAAAATTAAGCAACTACAGGAATAACATCGCAAAACATTATAAAAGTAGCTTCGAAACAGTAACCGAATTTTATCGCCCTATAAGTCCTTTCGCCTACCAATACCTAGATGATACATGTTTCTCCATGAATAGCTCCAAAGATAAGCAGGTGGTATTTGTCCTTTGGTTTCATTTTATTATCATACAGAAGGCAGATATCCTCGAGTAGAATGAAAAGTCGATAAAGATGGGCAGCAAAGCAACCATATCTTATAAATAGATGGAAATTAGCGTCTTTCTATGTTTAGGTTTTTTAGATATTATTTATAAGAGACAATTATTTCTAACATATTTAGTTTCTACTTTAGAAAAGAATTAATCCTGTTGCCCAGATTTTATAATTTGTTGAATATATAGCTTAGCGGTAAGTACAGAATACCACCCCCGTATATGTCTCTGAAGAGCTCACGAGAAACCTCAAACCGATTTGGGTCGAAGGACATTAACCCCATAGACATATACCACGTAGAGGATAGTTCATCAAGCTACCACCTCCATCCGTGTACACGAAACCTCAGCCTATACTGGATTGGTGTAATCAACCTACGGCTACAAATTGTTGTCTCGAGCGAGACTCTCCTACCGCGGTTAGATTTTGAAAACTCTAATAAGTCAGGAGGGTCAGGATGACAAGGCAACGTGCCATACGCGTTTGAACTATCGAATGATAGAAAGGGTGTGAATGTGCTGTATTACCTGAACTATAAGGTATTTCAGCAAGTGTCAAGACTATTCAGCCACTAGTTCGATTAGAATGACATACAGGTAAAAATTAATGGTATTTCTGATACTACTCAAGTTATGTTAATGAGGCCTTAGAGAATAGCCTGACACCTTCTAACAAGCTATTTCCGCAAGTATCAAGACGATTCAGCCTTACCAATCTCTACTCTCGGTTGGGTGACCAAGCCTCAAAGATCGAGTTCTTCCAACAACAGCACGATCATCTTCCTGAGACCTTCACGTGCTCTGGAAATCACAGGGAGTTCTCGAAGATTTCGATAGTGGACCAGTTGAGAACCGACTTGCAAAAACTCCCTCTGCAACTCACTGAAACTTCTACATTTTAAAACCAAATGGTCGGTGGTTCCCTGTTTGGCGGGGAGAGCCCACCCTTTGGGAACTTTGTTTAATTTATGACCAGGAATGAACGCATAGTCAAAGAGGATTTAATTCAAATAGAAATCAGTTTTGAGCCTCCTCAGTGTCACACTACTACTAGTGAAGTGAAAAACCTTCCCTTATAAGAGTCTCTCCATCTCTTCTGCCAGACCTCAGTACACACCTTTTTTAAAGCTCCCCCAATAGGAGACCCTCAGAGAAAGCTACAGTGGCCTTCACTTCCACTTTCTGAGTAGCCAACTACACAAGGTAAACCTCCTCTTCATTGCAGATATGCCCTGATAGGCAAGCAAGCACCCAGATCATCTACATCTTATGAGTGAGTCGACTATAAATAACTTTAAAGAGCACAGCCCATGAATGGTAGCTGCAGAAATTCCTGATCGCCATGGGGGATGAGAAGCTATCTGAGAACAGTCTTAGATTTCATTTAATGGAGATATTTCTCAGAACCCAGATAATGGATTAGAGCTCGGCATTGAAGACCGAATTACAATCTGCAGCCGGAAGATAGCGAATCGTACTGGCGAGTGGTTCGCGTACACTACAAATGCCGCCCCAAATCGTGATTCCGAGTCGAAGACCTGCATTTTAGAGCCATTCGTGAATATCCAAACAGAATATCCAAACGTACAAACAGATCGATGTCGGAAACAACTCTTTTGCAGAGATAGAATATGATACGAGTTGAATACTCAAACGACAGCACACTTGCCAAAACCAGCAGAGCCTCCGAGAAGATCGTTCTGTATGCCTTAGTCAACAGCAACATTCACGAATTTTTGATCTGTTCCTTTTCAGATCCCGCTTGATGGCATACCTGTACCAGACTTCACCCCCATAGAGGATGATTTTGCATTTATCTGAAAAAAAAAACTGTAGTAGGAAATAATTTTCAAAATTAAAATGTATATTAGGAAACTATATTCTAACGTGAAAAGTGCTTTCATTAAAAAAAAATTACTTTTGCTTGTTTGCACTATTATCAAGATATTATTGTAGACATTATTGTAGGCACAATTTTTAAAATACACACACTTATAAATATTAGAATTATAAATATGGAGAAATATTACTAAAGTCTAAGATTTGAAAACAAAATAGATGTTTAGATAAAATAGAGGATAATTAGAGATAATATATAACTAATTGTTAATTAATAAAGGGACGTACACACTTATAAATATTAGAATTATAAATATGGAGAAACATTACTCAAGTCTGAATGTTAAAAATCAAATAAAATCATAGAAACGTAGATAATAATTTAAGATAATTTATAATTGATTATAAATAAATAAAGGAAGCTATTGCATTAAAAAAGGCACTTATTTCTTGTTTGAATTATTACCAAAAAATTATTGTAGCCACAATTTTTAAAGTACACACTTATAAATATTAGAGTTATAAATATGGAGAAATATTACTAAAGTCTGAGTATTAAAAATAAAATAAATGCATAGACAAAATAGAGAATAATTTGAGATAATGTATAATTTATTACTAATTAATAAAGGAATCTTTTGTATTAAAAAGGTACTGCCTGTTTGCATTATTACCAAGAAATTATTGCAGGCACATTTTTAAGTACACAACACTTATAAATATTAGAATTATAAATATAGAGAAATATTTATAAAGTCTGAGTATTAAAAACAGAACAAATGCATAGACAAAATAGATAATAATTTGAGATAATATTAACTGATTATTAATTAATAAAGGGAGCTCTTGTATTAAAAAAAACGTAATTATTGCTTGTTTGCATCATTACCAAGAAATTATTGTAGGCACAATTTTTAAAACACACACTTATAAATATTAAAATTATAAATATGGGGAAATATTACTAAAGTATGAGTATTAAAAAGTAAAATAAATGCATAGACAAAATAGAGAATAATTTGAGATAATGTATAATGTATAATTGATTATAAATTAATAAAGGAAGCTATTGCAAAGATTCTAGTTTAGGTTATTGATTTAAAAATGTCCAAATTAGCGTAAACACTTTTATTGTTTTTATAAGTTTGCGAATTGTCGTTTAAAACTATATCCTACACATTCCGAAAACTCAATATCTCTCTAAAAATTATGCTTTAAATTTTCGTAGATAGTTATTTTTATATAAATGTTTTTCACACCTTCTGTAACAATTTTTGATCTATAAAATTGTTATCTAATCGATTTAAAGTTATCCCAATCTTGTGGGAATTACACAGTTCTAGAATGATACATTAATATAAATAGATTTAAAACATATATAAATTTTATATCCTGAAAGATATATAGTGGGCATGTTATCTCCGTAAAGCAATTTCATGAATGCAGTATTAGGATAATTTCATCGGAAAAATAATTCTGATGGAATCTGTGGAGCAGATAACTTTTTGGGGGTTGATGTTTGGTTGATTTAGAACTGTAATCATAGTTTAGGGCAAGTTATGGTAAATAAAACCACTAACATATCACTTCTGTTTTCCAGCATGAAAGGGCATTTCCCCATGTAGCTGTATTATTCAGAAGGAACATCCTTCCGTAGCTTGTTGAAATCTCTTTCATGCTCCTTCTAGAAACATTCATTAAAAAAGAAAACAACACAAATAACATAAAAAATGACAACACAAAAGGTAGAATGCATAAAAGTATTCTGTATAAGAGTAATCTTGTCCCGGATATACCGTACCAGCCGTAATCCAAAGAGACAATTTTAAGGAAAAATAAAATTGTTCTAATATGTGCACAATGTTTTTATATAACTAAGAAACAAAATTATATGTATATAATATATATATATATATATATATATATATATATATATATATATATATATATATATATATATATATATATATATATATATATATATATATATATGTATATATATATATATATATAATATATATATATATGTATGTATATGTATATATATATGTATATATATATATATACATATATATGCATATATATATATATATATATATATATATATATATATATATATATATATATATATATATATATATATATATAATATATATATATATATATATTATATATATATATATATATATATATGTATATATATATATATATATGTATATATATATATGTATACATATATATATGTATATATGTATATGCATATGTATATGCATATGTATATATATATATATATATATATATATATATATATATATATATATATGTGTGTGTGTGTGTGTGTATGTATATGTATATATATGTATATATATATATGTCTATATATATATATATATATTTATATGCATATATATATATATATATATATATATATATATATATATATATATATATATATATATATATATATATATTTATATATATATATTTATATATATATATATATATATATAAAAATATTATGTTTTATTCTCTGCCGAAGAAATAATTAAAATTTACATAAAAGTAATTTATAAAATAAAAGATGAAGCAAAAAAATATTAATTAAAAATTGTATAATGCACTCTCATTACTTGACCTTAAAATTATTATTAGCTGTGAATGTCATTTAATAGGAAACATAATAAAGTCGTTACAACAGGAAGCGTATTGCAGAAAGAAAAATTTGATCGTATCTCGAAATTTAATAAAATCCAATTTATCTCAAATAATCTTCCCTAAAACCGGCATTAATAAATGTTTCGGATGCATATTGAGATTGCATGTTTTTATCCTTTATCTTTCATCTAAAAACAATTTGCGAGATGCAGGAGTAACTTCGAAAACAATTAATTTCAAGTATTTATAATTCCTCTGTCTCTTCCCAACAAATATCCCTAAAGGGACAGTGATGTTTTTCAAAACTCTTTTTTTTTAATATTTTGCATATTCTATGACATTCGGAGTAAGTGTATTAGACAAAAAAATATAAAGAAAACAAGACGAAAATAAGGACAAAATTAGAAAACAAAAAAGGAATTTAATCACAGAACATTCGGGATATTTTTAATGAAGGAATAGATTCTTTTTTTAAGTTAAACAGATTGTTTCGCTTAATATCTTTTTAGATGCATCTTTTCTTTCCTGAAAAGCCAAGTAATTTCATTCAAAATAGAAAGAAAGACGAGCACTGAATCAATAGGCAATCTTAAAATGAAATTTTACTATTTGGTAATTGAAAAACACCCCTTTGTAGAAAACTATATGAATTCTGATTTGTTCCCTTCAGAATTTTTTTCTGTGTTGGCTATTGATCCAATCAATGGAAATGCCATAGCATTAATGCTGATGTATAGAGCAGTAATTGCATTTTGTTTTTTATTTGTGCGGTTAAAAATTATTCATAAGTTATTTTCTTATTAATCAGTTAAATAAACACAATAGAAGAAGTCATTTTAATTACACTCATATGTATCTTTTTTAATCAAATTATAGCATCGTTTATTAGGTTGAAGAACCTATGTCCAGATAATATTTTATTCATTGTCTCAATAAACATTTTTATCGGGGTTTTTTACAATCGTATTCAATAAAGATAAAGAAACTATAATCATTGAAACGTTTTTTAATGCATGTACAATTTATTATAAATGAAATCATGTTTTGATAAAAACCTGTCACGTTTAAAAGTATCAACCAAATAAATCATACTTAAATATTACTTATGGCAGTGTTTTATCTTATTTCGAACTTGTCATGTAATCATATTCATATAATATAATGAAAGAGAAAATGATATTTTTTATTGTATATTTAGTTTCCATTTTTGTACTACCTTCAAGGCTTCTGTGTTTCTTCTAATTACTTTTTTATTAATAATAATTATTAATTACAGTAATTTTATACTGATAAATATATATTAAGTATAATGTTTAATAATTACTCTAGGTAAGGATACTATATTTGCCAAAAATATAATTATTTTTATAAATAAAGAATATAATTAGTTATAATTTTATATGATTCCCAATTTTTAAATATATAAAGAATTCTCTAGTCTCTTTCTACGCCAGAAATTTTCATATTTCTATTGATTTTTTAATTGTGTATAATTTTTAGTAAAACCATTCCACAGTTCACAGTTTCTGAACTGTGGATTCACAGTTCAGAAATTTTCAAAGCTTTATCGTAATATAAAATGCTGATTTTATTAACCCATATTGTACCACACCAACTAAATATTTCTGTAAGTTATTAAAACTTAATCCATATCATTAATATCGTGTAACTATGTATATAAAACCAAAATTTTGAAAAAATATTTTTAATTTTTTATGTAATTGGCTGTCCTATAAATAGGACAACGGTCCATTACACTACTAAAACTTAACTAATATCACTTACATTGCATTAGGCTGATTCATAGATTAAATTTGGGGAAACAGTCAAAACAAAGTCCAACGTTACATTTTAAGCTTACTGTTGTAGGTTTTTTCTTGCAGTAATTGAACTGGCAGTAAGAGAGTAAGTTTATCTTGCAAAAAATCTCCAGTTTTCTGAATAGAATAGACATCTTTTTACCCCTTGTTGTGTCCAGGTGTGTGAACAGGTGTTTGAACTGGTTTTCATTGAAAGATAAGAAAAGAATGTGCGCTATCAATGCAATATCGAATTCATAGAAAAATAATCAGGATTGGACAGTAGTCTTAATTTTAGGACACCTTTTTTATACTTACAAAATACACATGTTAAATACATTTTTCAACAAAAAGTTTCAGCTACATTATTAGCTCTGTTTTTAAACCTCGACAATGTTTAAATAATAATAATAATAAATATAAAATTAAAGATTAAAAAATGACAATTTTTAAGAGGTTGCTGAAAATAAATTTTACAGTACAATATAATTTGATTTCTCAGTTTTTTTGTTACTATGCTAAAGTGTGTGTATTTTAAAGGTGTTAAAATAAAATCCACTCAGAAAATATTTATAACTTTATTATTAAATGGAATTTTATTTTCTGTCCTGTTTATAGGACAGCGGTCCAATATGGGTTAATTAAGATATGGGACATTAATTTTTTATACGTACGGCTCTATTGTTTTATTTTGTAAGATTTAAATTGTTATTCTATATTCATATGCTTGATTATTTCAGCATAATTATAAGTCACTGAAAGTATCAAAGTATAAGTAATATCACTATTTATAAGTATTAAAATATAAGTAATATAAGTATTCCAGACTTTCTTAATTTTTTTTTACTAAACCAAAAGTTATTCGCATTTCTAAATCCTAACAGGTAGTATTTATTTCAAAATTATACTCAGAAAAAATTATTCTAATACTACCACATATCCTAAAACAAAAATAACTAAAATTTGCTAGTTTATTTATGGAGAACCAAAGTACATATATAAAAAAAATGTTAAATGTCTAAAATGCCAGTTAGAGGTAATTAAAGATTTGCTATATTTCTATAGTTAGTAATAGGTAGTTAGTTCCAATTGTCTCTAGGAATACTGTTCTTTAGTACGTGACATATAAAATTTTAAATAATTTAAATTTAAAAACAAGTACGCATTATTTATATCAACAGAATAGATTAGTATGATAAAATAGTACAATGTAAAAAAAATGCAACAGGAAAATTAAAATTATATAAATTAAAAAAATAAAGTGAACTTAATCAGAGAGCAAAAAATCTTATATAACTTTAAATCATATTTTAAACATTATCACATTAAGTTACTTAAAATATTTTAATTATTTTTGCACGTTATTAAAATAAAGCTGTATTCATTATATGACGGCAAAATGGATTTTATGGAGAGAAAGAAACATTCAGTCTCTATTATGAGAGGTGATCAAACTAATTTCCCTAAAAGCTTCTCAGTGTTTACCTGAATTATCATAAAAAAATTTAACAAAATAGATTGAGCAATTTCAGCTAACATAGAAAAAGTTTTTTTAAACCCTGGAGCCATGAAGACGATCAAAGGCAGGAAAATGAACTACAGCAGCAATAAAATATTAAAACAGTAAAATGTTACATCGAAATGTATACACAAATAATCAAATGCCCCAGATAGCTTCTCGCTTCCCAAAATCTTAATGACTATTTCTCTATGCAAAGGTCTACAGTAAGAAGCCGACTGGAACCTGGAAACGGGGAACAAACTTCCTTCAATTATGCCAACTGTCCATCACTATCCAATCGCAAATTAGATGTTATATTATCCCGTCTTCGCATCGGTCATAGCAGACTAACCCATAAACATCTATTACTGTCTGAGCCTACTCCAAAATGTTCCTTTAGTCATACTCATCTCACTATTCATCATATGTTAACCTCATGTGCTGCATTAAAACGTTTTTACTATATATATTTTAAAACTTATCATCCTGCATTGAATGAACTTTTAGGCAAAACTCCTCATCCCAAACTCTTTGAATTTCTCATCTACATCAATGTTTTAAATCTCATTTAATGCTTTAAAAATTGTTAATGTAATTTTTATCCTTCATCGTTTATCGCATGATTTTTCTTTTTTTTATTAGTAATTTATCTTACTTTTAATTTGAATATCTTTGTTTTATGTCCTCATTTGTTTGGTGCAGTATATCCTCACTTGGATCTTGCGCCAGTAAACACCAACCAATCAACCTACAGTAAGAAGTTGGTATTTGTCTATTCATTCGTTTTTATCATTCTACAAGGAATTGGTAGATTTGGGGAGGATACCAAGTTGATATATAATGACAGCAAGGCAATCATGCCCTGTAAATAGACAAAAAACAACCATTGCCTCGAAGTGTCTGAAGTATTATTTCTAAGAGACAATTATTTCTGTGTTTAATTTCTATTTTAGAAAAGAGTTCACCCTGGTGCAATGGCTTCATAATATAATTTCAAATTTTAAGATAGTTTCCGGATGATCAGCCTTCTTAACCTGGAAAAACCACTCGCATTTCATTACAGCACGCTAAAATCCAAAGATTCATGTATGGAGAATCCGAGAGGGGAAGTTCACTTTGCCTTTAAAAATGTCTTTCAAACTTAAGTATATATAATAACTAAGTATATATAATAATTATATATTTAATATAAGGTATATATAATAATTAAGTATATATAATAACTGGGTTGCATCATGACAAGGGAGAACTACATTGCAACCCACAGAGTAAACGTAAATACACCAATTTATATATACATGCAAAATATTTAATTTTAGAGAAAGGAAGACCATACTCCTAAATCAGCAACATTCACTTATTGTTCCACTATTTAAGCATATGAAAACTGACAAAATATATACTTAAGTTTCTATAAATAAAGTATATTCATCATTGGTAAAGAGTATATATAATAATTATATATATATATAATATAAGGTATATATAATAATTAGGTATATATAATACCTGTGTTGTATCATGACAAGGGTGAACTACATTGAAACCCACAGAGTAAACGTAAATACACAGATATATATATATATATATATATATATATATATATATAATATATATATATATATATATATATATATATACATGCAAAATATTTAATTTTAGCGATAGGAGGATCATACTCCTAAATTAGCAACATTCACTTATTGTTCCACTATTTAAGCATATGAAAACTGGCAAAATATATACTTAAGTTTCTATAAATAAAGTATATCCATCATTGGTAAAGAGTATATATAATAATTATATATATATAATATAAGGTATATATAATAATTAGGTATATATAATACCTGTGTTGTATCATGACAAGGATGAACTACATTGCAATCCATAGAGTAAACGTAAATACACATATTTATATATACATGCAAAATATTTTAATTTTAGAGAGAGGAGGTTCATACTCTTAAATCAGCAACATTCACTTATTGTTCCACTATTTAAGCTTATCAAAACTGGCAAAATATACTTAAGTATCTGAAAACAAACTATATCCATCATTGGTAAAAAGTATATATAATATAATATATATATATATATTATATATATATATATATAATATATATATATATATATAATATATATATATATATATATATATATATAATATATATATATAATAATAAATATATATATATATAAAACTTTATATATATATTATATATATATATAAATATATAATATATTAAATAATATAAATATATAATAATTGGGTTGATATGACAATATACATTGCAATATATAATATTACATATTTTATATACATGCAAAATATTTTAATTTTAGAGGGAGGAGGATCATACTCCTAAATTAGCAACATTCACTTATTGTTCCACTATTTAAGCATATGAAAACTGGCAAAATATATACTTAAGTTTTTATAAATAAAGTATATCTATCATTGGTAAAGAGTATATATAATAACTATATATATATAATATAAGGTATATATAATAATTAAGTATATATAATAACTGGTTTGTATCATGACAAGGGTGAACTACATTGCAATCCATAGAGTAAACGTAAATACACATATTTATATATACATGCAAAATATTTTAATTTTAGAGAGAGGAGGTTCATACTCTTAAATCAGCAACATTCACTTATTGTTCCACTATTTAAGCTTATCAAAACTGACAAAATATATACTTAAGTTTCTATAAATAGAGTATATCCATCATTAGTAAAGAGTTTGCTAACAATATTTACCTATACGTCTCTGCTTTGCGACGTCGCGATGATTTTTCCAACCATCTTCCAATATAAATGTCAATAAAAAGGTTTGTTAATAGTTAAAAGAAATATTTCATCTCACTGTCTGTTTTCCAATCTATAGGATATCAGAACAATTTATATTAAAACCGAGTCTATGATATGTTTTGATCATAGTTCGAAATATTAGATCGACAAAATAAAATAATAATAGCAGTTGATATTTTGTGAAAAGTTAATTGTAGTAATTAAGATTTTGTTATCGACAGGAAAAAAGAAAAGTAATATAAGACTATAGAGCTTTATAAACTTAGATCAGTTAAAAACAAAATGACATTCCATAAGATAAAAGCTAAATTACTATTAAGTCTGCTTTGTATTGTTTATTATCTGTGTAAATGATGAAAATTGAAGATTATGTTACTTTAATTAAATATAGATTTTTGTTAAAGATATAGAATATAAAACTCATTGCAGTAATACATAATTTACAGTCTATACTCAATTTTTTCATTAATTGATAAATATTTGAACACTACTCTGCTAATTTGTTTGTATTCTTTAAATGGAACTTCTGATTCTAAAACTGTGCTTATTTATTATTTTTTAATTTTAAATTCTTGGTGATACCGGTACTTACCTTTATTTCTTCTAAATTTGCAATCATTTATTAAATTCTGGTTATTACAACTAACTAAAGCGTCTTTAAGCTATTTCAAAATGCTATTACGTTAGAACTTATCATGACTGATTTTTTAAATAGAGTATAGACTTAAGTCATTGTATGAACTTAGCCGATTTATCATTAAGTGCTTTATAATTATTTGAAGTTATTCATTGGTTACTATTAATAATTATATGGCGATATCCAAATGTTGCCTATTTATGAGTATTTGATCTAAGCAAGTTTAACTTTATACCATTAATGACATGTTAGTCTAAGAATTTTACCAATTTTAAATAAGCTATTTTCGTTCAATCAAATTATTTAAAGATTTTTTTTATTATTATTCGAATGATGAGGAAATCATTTACGTTGGAAAAAGAAGAGAGAAAGATTAGAGATTTTTTAAATATCGTATAGAGTTAAGTCATAGTATCAACTTAGCCTATTTATCATTAAGTACTTTATAGTTAATTGAAGTTAATCATCGGTAACTTTTAATAATTATATGCAAGATTTAAATGTTGCCCATTTATGAGTACTTGAAGTAAACAAGTTTAACATCATACCATTAGTGATATGTTGATCTGCGATTTTTACCAACTTTAAGTAAGCTATTTCGTTCAATCAAATTCTGTAAAGTATTTTTTTTTTATTTGGGTGGTGAGGAAATAGTTTTCGTTGCAAAAAGAAGAGAGAGAGATTAGGGATTGCAGATGCGAGATCTAATATGAAAGGTCGGGGTTTTTAGGGTGTCTGTGAGAAACACAGATCGAATATATTGAGTCTTTTTGTTCCAGTATTCTACATCCATCCAGTCATTCAGGCGGGAGGTGTTTTTAAGAGGTGCAGATTACGAATTAATTTAAATTTCCGGTGGACTAATAATGTTTAATTTTATCTTAACAGGAGATTCTTAAAACAGGAGTTTGAAGCACGCCTTCTCTCTTCCCTTCCATTCATATTTTCGGCTCATGAGGTTTGCTTTTTCAGTAACTAGGTGTTACTAGAATACCCCTTTGTCCCTTTGTTATCACCAATTTTCTTTTTATCTTGAAACTAATTCAGAAGCACGTTAAATGACATACATTGTTGTTATTTGGAATTTTAATGTAAATAATATTCATTGGAAAAAAAATAGAGATATTAGGGACTAAAGGTCCCTAATCCCTCCTGAAGCAAGGTATGTATTGCCTGAAGCAAGAAGGAGAGGTCGGTGTTTTTATGGTATTTGTTTGAAATACAGATCGAATATGTTGAGTCCTTTTTGTTGCAGTACTCTACATCCATCCAATCAGCGTAGAATTAAAATAAAAGTTTCACCAAAATTAGACTCTTGTTTTATTTACCATCACATTATATCATAATGTTTCACAGTAAGCAATCTTAAAAAAGCAAACTTACGGATCTAGAATATATGGTATCATACATAGTGCATATAGTAGATAAACACATTAAAAATACTCAACGAACACTTCAAAATTTTTCCGCAGGTTAAATGTAGTAAGTTTGGTTAAATTATAAACACATGTTGTAAGTATCATAGTATAGAGCTTAGTTAATTGACATAAGGTAAAAAAGGGGAAAATTCGGACGATTAAAGATATATTAATCTTCAGTCAACCTTGTCTTGTTTATTGCCTACATAAATGGATATTAAAAGCTTAAAGTAATATGATACTTAGAATAAATAAATGAAACAACTTTAAGAGCCATTTTTTTTTGTTTTCGTTAGTTTTAGTATGGTGGTTTTAATATGAAAGCTAATTTCATATGTATAATTCGTATCTAATGTCATATATACATATAATAATAATGTTTGTACACTGAAATATGGAATAAAATCTTCTCTATTATTAAATGGGGCATAATATACTTATCTTAGATTTTAAGCATTATAATAACTGTTTAGGTATTCAAAGATTACGTACAATACACTATAATACAGCGTATTATAGTGAAGTATCAGTAGTGTAGTGTGCATATTATAATTCACTCGTGGATTATAAACTATACAACTTTTTATGTCTTTCATAGATTACTTCTACTATAATTTTATGCAGCGTTTTTATAGATTATACAGTATAAAACTATTTAGTTGTTCATACATTACGTCTATTATATCATTTTACAGCGTACAATGTATTTATTGTAGATTATACGCTATATAAAAACCTTTTAGTTATGCATAGATTACTTCTTCTATATTATAATACAGCTTATAACCTATTTATACTAACTTATGCGAGACATAATAACTGTTATTTAGACTTTAATTCTAACGAATCATGGTGAGAAAGCAGGTAATTGTTTATTATTACGAATAAATATAAGTTAGTAGAAAACTGCCAACTTCTAACAGTTGTTACTTTTAGGAGAGATTTTATGTAAGAAAAGACAATTTCATAATAACATAGTTATTAATAATGGTTGCACACTGAAATAGGGGAATGCTTCATTAACATATTACAGTAATATCATTGTCCCAATAATACGTATGCGTGAATAAATGCAAGCTACCTGTAGAACAAATCCACAGCATAATAGGACAAATAAATAAATTCGTAGAAAATTGGTGCTTATAAAGTAGTTTACACATAACCTGCACAGAAACCTAAGAAATATATTAAGTCATTCATCAATTTTAACATTTTTATTTTGCAATTTGTGGAAATGCGATTTTTGTTTCAAGGGGAAAAGAGACCTCTTAAATGACAGAATTTGACGAAGAATATGATTTTTTTCTTGGAAAAAAGAACGGATAGTTGAAAAAATAATG
>CM063504.1:12798254-12813254 GCA_032207245.1 Pardosa pseudoannulata
GCATAAGGGGAGGGGGGCACTTTTTTGTTTTAACGAGCACCTCAAGGATGAAAGTACGACTTCTTGCTCAAGTGGGTCCTCGTAATTTTGAAGCAGAGACCATGCGCTTGGCCTGTCACCCCCACAGGTATGGATTGAGAACTTCGAGGACCTATTTTGAATGCCCCTGTCACCTTTAACAAAACAAACAAGGAGTACCTTAGGCCGGGTTGGGTTCCTAACCCACAAGCTTCAAGTTATGAGAAAGTTGCCTTTGCCAACTGAGCTAACCACTGCTCAGCATGAAGTCATCATTACTTTATCCAGTAACAGATTTTTTTCATGCTGGGACATTAAAAAAATGATAAATTAGTTTTAGTGATATTTTCATATATTTTGGATAGTTTTCACAATTTAATACGCAAGAGCATTACATATAATGTCAAAGAAGGGACACGTAAGAAAATTAGCTTTAAATTTCCACTATCAGATATATCCCTATTAGTAATGTAACTTTAAACGTAGACACAATAGGGATCCCAATACATCTGTAAACGAATATTAAATCAGAATAAAATCTATTTTACACATTGAATCAATCAATGCAGAGTGTTATTACAGGACAAAATCTTACTTCTATTGATCCATTATGCAAATGAAGAATATAATACATTGAAAGGCTATTGAAAATCGTTTTCTTTAAGAATTTGAAATTCATAAACGAATAAAGCGAGATCAGATTCAAAATGAAAAAAAAATCATGAATTTAAATCAATTGAATTTTTTATTGGTGTAATAAAAATATCCAATAATGGTTTCCTAAGCCTTTCTACCGCCTTACATTTTCCAACAAATAATCAAAATGTCTTTTCAAATGCATTTTATTTCATATTCTTTTACAATACGAATCGTTTTGGGTTCAAAATCTCCTGCAGAGTTTGAAGATCGATAAGAAATATTTTTTTCTCTTTTTATACAATAAGAAATTAATGGTTATTTCTGAAATATATGAATACATATTAAGAATTATTGATTTCATTACGAAAAAAAATAATTTTGCTTCTTTCATCTATAATAGAATTGACGTTTACAATTTTTGGTCTGTGAAGCATAAATGTTTAATTCTAAATTAAAGTAGTGAGAAAGATACGTCTCACACGGCCTCATATATGTATTTGTTTAATGAAATTAACATCTGATGAGAAAGTTCAAAGAACATACTCCGAACGATGGCTGATTGGTGCTGGCCTTCAGTACCGGAGTTCGTGGTTTCGAATCCCACAGGGGCATGGATAATCTATCCATTCGGAATCGGCTTTAAGTTGTAGGTCCCGGTGTGATTTGCCCTCGTGTTGCAAAAAGTAGACCGTAGCTCTCCAAACCTAGCATATGTGAATACATGCATAATGAGAGAGGCAAGACTATATATTCTAAAATTATTCTAAAATTCTGTCGAAATATTTACATAATATTCCATTTCAAGAATTAAATCCTCAACAGATTTATTTCGATTTCTCATAAACAAAAATAATTCTCATTCTTTTAGAATGAATTTTATATAAGTTCAATTAAAACAATATAAGAATTATTTAGTTTAGATATTTTTAGAAATATAATTTTAAAAACAACATAAATATATAGAACAAATGTCAAAATGGAATTTACTCGAAACATACCTTTAAAATATATCTATTAGAAATTAATTAATATGCTAAATTGAAGATAACTAACATTTTCATTCTATAACTTAAAGCTTTAAAATTTTAATGACATTTTATAACTGCAATAAAATATAATTGTATTTATCATTCTCTAAAGAATAAAATATATAGCTCTTTAATAAAATCGAAGTTCACAGAATCGAAAGTATAATTAGCTTCTAATTTATTGTAAAAATTAGTTTCAAGTCATTTTTTTTCAAAAGTTATTTTCCTGATATAGTTTCATTTACTGTTCTTTTAAATAAATGTATTGCTTTAATTAGCAAAACTTATTAGACAAAACTTATTAGTAGCTTTTCGACAAAGGTATCAATCGAGACTGATAAAATGAATCTAAGTAGAATAAAAAGATAATCTGAATAATCATTATAAATTACAGCAGAATGTTTAAAACATCCATTGGATCTTGGAATTAATAAATTAATACACACTTTTAATGAATATTCATTTCCAGCCTTCTGTCGCTTCAAGACCCTAAATAGATCTATGGCACAATTTATATATTAGATATAAAAGTGCAAATGTTTGTCAAGTAACACTGCAAATAATTGTTAAGAATTTAATAAGGTTTTATAGAGATTGCTTACAAGTAAATACAGTATGTTATTTAATCAACAATAAAGCTGTAATTGGCATTGGCAGATATCATAGCATTGGTGGGTATATCCAGATGATCTGTCGCAGAAGTTTTTGAACGATTAGAAACTGAGGCAGGTAAGTTAAGCCTTAAAATAAATGAAGAAAACAAAATTTATGGAGACTTTATTCAATATACCTAATCCGAAGCCATTTTTAGTGAATAATTACACTTTTTGTCACAATTCAAATATCTTGTATCTATCATTACCACTAATAATTATTTGACTGTAGAGATAAACAACAGGCTCGCCAAGTGAAATAAATGACATCGTGACTTCAAAAAGCAATTAAAATTTTGATTTATAAGTTTAAATACTAACATTAACATCTATAAAACACTATTATTATCCTTAAGGGAATGCTGGCCAATAACTAAATTAAATGAAAATAAATTATTAACCTTTGAAGGTAAATAGGTAGCTTGAATCAGTGGAGAGAAAATTTAGTTGTTAATAAAGTAAATTGAAGAACCCCCCTATGGATAGAACAAGATGGTAACAATTATTATGGACAGTCTTGGCCTATAGCAGGCTGTAGTACCTTGAAAAAAGATGTAATGTGTAGTTATTATAATACGAATAAAGTTATCAGCTATAGACAAGAAATGTTTTAATACACTGTATACCATTAAATCTCAATGTGTGCGATAGGGGGTGATGGAATGATGCTGGGGGGCAGTGAACTTGTTTCGGGTGGTAAGGCATGGACACCGGCAGTGACCAAGTTTTGGCTTTCAAACTTAATTTTAAAAATATCAAATGAATTTAATGCATTAATTATCTATTTTACACGATTTGTACCTGTAATAAAACAACAAACTTATGCAATGGTTTCAGAATTAGGTATTTTCATTATCTATTTGTCCATTCTTGAAATTGGACAAAGTTCAGAAAAATATATTTAATTAACAACATTCATTTGGTTTGGTTTCAAGTGATATGGTTTACTGTTCTGCAGCATTATGGCTATTGTGACTGGGACCTACTACTAAATGCCGATTCCGAGCATCTACGAACATCTATACCCCAGTGGAATTCGAATCCACAAACTCCGGAACCGAAAGTCAGAGGCAGAAGCATTTGGTAACAGCATCCTGTTGAGCGTTAAATTTGATTATTTATTGAAGAAAATTAAATATATTGCCTCTTAAAATTGAATACTTCTCCTACTCTACACTTTAAATTACCGGATTTATTAGAAAGGGGGGGGGCATTGAACCCATTTCGTTTATAAAGAAGGGCTTTAAACAAATTTTGGCTTTGTAGGTTGGCGGTAGTTAAAAAACGTAATAATATCACTGCTGCATACCATCTTCAAAGTTAAAAGTAAACTTCAAAGATAACTAGTTAAAAAGTCATTAGAAGTAATGGTAATGTCGATTATATATCAATTTCCTTTAGGCACTTGCCTTCTCTTATTTAGACTTATGACTGAAGAAAGGTGCTTAAATAAATCTCCTATATAATTTTCAACCAGAAACAAATATATCTGACACTAGAGTATTATAAATTTTTACAAGAATGAATTTAAAGATTGTCTAGAATCTAGGATATTGACAGTTTTCTAATGTTTTATAGACGACACGGGAGTAAGAAATTTGCATCTGAAATAAAAATCAGAAATAACCGATAACGTTAGATAGTTTCTTAGATCCTAGAGTATTATATCCTATTGTACTTTTTACCAGAATGAATTTAAAGATTGTCTAGAATCTAGGATATTGACAGTTTTCTAATGTTTTATAGACGACACGGGAGTAAGAAATTTACATCTGAAATAAAAATCAGAAATAACCGATAACGTTAGACAGTTTTTTAGATCCTAGAATATTATATACTATTGTACTTTTTAAAAAAATTAATTTAAAAATTGTCTAGAATCTGGGATAGGGACAGTTTTCTAATGTTTTCTGGATGACACAGGAGTAAGAAATTTGTATCTGAAAATAAAAATCAAAATTAATCGATAACATTAGATAGTTTCTTAGATCCTAGAGTATTATATCCTTTTGTACTTTTTACAAGAATAAATTTAAAGACTTCTAGAATCTGGGATACTGATAGTTTTTTTAATGTTTTCTGGACGACAATGTATCAGGACAAAATTGAGAGCTGTTTGGTTTTGCGGAGGTAAGAGAGAAAATTATAATATAGGATGAATTAATTGAGCAGAAGGTTAAAAATAGTGAGGTAGAGGTTCCCCATGTATGTCTGTCCAAAATTAAATGTCTTTCCATCAAGCGGTGTAAATTTGTATACGTAAGAGACACGCAAAAGAAAATTCCGAAACATACCAAATAAGCGTAATGAATATAGACCTCTTACTATTTTACGATAATAATGAAATCTGTTAACATTTTCAACTTTCAACACACTTTTCCAACTTCTCAGTTCTATGGTGATAGTTTGGAGTTTTATTTTTGTCTAGAAGAACTTTGGAAAGTTTAATCATTGAGGAGCTGGCATTTTCCCAGTTTTCCAGTAATTTCGAATGTCAGTGTATTGATAAAAAATGGAAATAGCTGTTTGTTTTCCCGAAGTTAATCAGTGCAGGAATGTGCAATGTGTCATATAAACTGTAGAAAAATTGGAAGAATTTTACAGAATATTTTGTTTAAAGATTTAAGGCAGAGTAATATATTTCAACGGTGAAAATCCTTTCACCGATTTTTTTAAACATTACGATAATTCTAACAAGATGTTTTGATAGTGTGATGTTTACTAAAATTTGAACACATATAATATTTCTTTTCTATACACACATATACATACACACACACACACACACATATATATATATATATATTTACACACATGTGTGTATGTATGTATTTATACATGCATATATAACAATGTTTGTTTTATTTTTACACTCACCTGCATAAGATAAATTGCGTAATGAAATTTTAACTGAAATAATTCCGTAACCTGAGAAATATTCCGTAACCTGAGCCAATAATGCGACCAATCACATCTGCAAGTCATTCAGTTTAACATTATAAATGTATTAGAAATTAAATTAAATAAAAAACAGATATAGCTTTATATCTTGTTTTAATTAAACAGATATAGTTTTATTATCTTGTAAACAGATATACCTTTATATTTTTTAGTTTACTTTCTTTGATATCTCACAACCGGTGTCGTACATTGGCATAATTTCCAATTTGTTTATATATTGTCATTTAATTTCTTTTTCCCAACTGAGGCGCGATTCATCGAGTATATAATATATATACCCGATGGCCATAATTAGACTGACAGTGCTCACAGTGTTCTGTAGTGTGATCTATTTGCGAGAATGACGCCACATTTTGTATTAATATTAAACAAGACGGGGGACGAAGAATTCCGCGAAAAAACAAATTAGTTCTAAAAGTCACCGCTAGGGGAATATTTAGCATATTTGGTAATAGAAAATAGAGTGTTATCAATTGCAAATTAATTCAGAAATTACCTTTTATTTTGCATTCAAATAAGGTTCAATGTGGCTGTCGTTGTTGTGGACCACATATTGCATTCTGTGCACAATATGCACAATAGCAGAGAGTAACATGTCTGCAAGAATCTCCCGTACAGTTCATGATATGTTATCCTTCAACGTAGCCAGGTCCTGGACCACTCCTTGATAGACCTTGGACTTAAGGTAACACCATAGCCAGTTGTCGCATGGGGTAAGATCAGGCGACCGAGGTGGCCATGCAGCTGGAAAGTAGCGGCTGATGACGCTTTCTGTTATGAATTTCTGTCGTAGCAGCTGTTCCACCCGTACAGCGTGGAGGGCTCCATCTTGCATGAAAATGATTTCCCCCAGGCACTGTCTTTGCTGAAGTGCGGAATGACAAAGCTGTTCAACATGTGGCAATATTTCTCTCCGGTAACAGAACAGGTTTCCGTCCTGTCAGGGTAATGTTCTCATAGAAGAATGAAAACGATAAATTCCGCTGTGAACTCACACCAAACAATTACCTTTGGTGAATGTAAGGGAATTGCTGTGACTGCATGTAGGGATTTGCCATCCCAAATTCGGCAGTCCTCGGTATTCACAGTTCCATTCAGATAAAAGTGGGCCACGTCTCCCCATAAGATTTTCCATGTCCAAGCATCATCCACCTCCATTCTGGCAAGAAAGGTGAGATCAAAGGTCAATCGCTTATCATGGTCGGGGTACAGTAATTCCTGTACACGGCTGATCTTGTACGGATAGAAGTTGATAATCTTTCTTAAGATTTTCCATACCATTCTGTAAGGCATATCCATATTCCGAGCTACTCCACGAGCGCTAGAGGTGGCAGCAATATTGTCTGGTCCTTTGTCGACAATAGCCGTGGCAACTGCTTCGATTGTATCCTGTGGTACAGGTTTTCGTCCTCTGCCTGACGGAGCCTTCAGAGAACTTGTTTTCTCAAGCGTCGCAACCACTGGTTTTAGCCATTAACTGACACAGGTCCGTTACCTTTACGCATTTTTTTTGTGTGTGTGTGCTTTCTAAAAGCACGAAGAGCGGCTGACACGTTTCACTGGTTTAGGTAAAAGAATTTGACATTGCACATAAACTTTCAATGCGATTGATTCGAAACGCAACACATGCCTTTTAAAACCCAGCTGTCACTGTGCCCATGGATGTAGCGTGAAATTTGAATAAAGAATTTCTTCTGATCAGCGTACGTGATATTACATATCACGAGACTTTATCGGTGTTTATGTAGGCTTTACGCATTTTTAAAAGTGTTGCCATATTGCACTTCAACTAAATCAGAAAAAGTGCATAATAAAAGGTAATTTTATTCCACATTAATTTGAATTTGTTAACACCCTATTTTCTATAACACAGAGCCAAATATTGCCCTAGCGGTGACTTTTGAAACTAATTTTTTTTTCGCGGAATCCCTCGTCTCCCGTCTTGTTTAATCTTCCTACAAAATGCGGCGTTATTCGCACAAATAGATCGCGCTACAGAACACTGTGAGCACTGTCAGTTTAATTTTGGCCATAAGGTATATATATATATATATATATATATATACGTATGTGTGTGTGTATCAAGTCTATGACAAGTCAGGGAAACAATGATGTCTTGATAATGTCTTAATTCATGACTATTGGACAGATTCACATACGAACACCAAACATGAAGTCGGTCAGTTGTGCCCAGGTTGACAAAGTATCCTTCCTGCAGGTGGATTCATCAGAGACTTTACCTCAAGACTTTTTCACTTCATTATTTGCTTCACACCCTTTTACGTGGAGTTATTAGAGATTTATGTGCCTGCATTAAAGAGTGCGTTTTATGCTTTTAACGCCCCCTAAATTATTATTTCCTAATATATATATATATATATATATATATATATATATTATATATATATATATATATATATATATATATATATATTATATATATATATATATATATATATATATATATATATATATATATATATATATATATATATATATATATATATATATATATATATATATATATATATATATATATATATATATATATATATATATATATATATATATATATATATATATATATATATATATATATATATATATATATATATATATATATATATAATATATATATATATATATATATATATATATATATATATATATATATATATATATATATATATATATATATATATATATATAATATACTTAAATGGATAGATAGATATTAACTATATGCCACTATAATTATTAGATATGTCTTAATGAATCAAGTTACTCATAAACTATAGTCATCATTGTTGAAGTTCAGTATAAATCAAAGTAATAGTTTATCTTAACCAGCTTTGAAACCTAAAGTATATGGACTTAGAAATTGATAACGGCCTAATAAAAGAGATCTACAAACATCTGGAACTTTTATACTTTTAGTCTTCCTTTCTAGAAAAGACGTTATATTTTGTCATTATGGTAGCCCATAAGAAGTAGGGAGAAAATGTCAAATGAGAACGATTCTAGAGTTTACTTCATTTTGTTTGTTGTACAGTTTGTTCAGCCTCATGCCGTTTTACTTTATCGCTGATTGGGTGCTGATCACACGCCATCAAATGAATTACATTCCATCAAACAAAATTGTTCTTTTTTTTACGATCTTACCTTACTATTGCTTTACCCTACAGTTTGAGAGATGTGAAATAACATTATTTTTTATACATATCGCATTCGAAGTTCTATCAGTATGCCCAGCCAGAGTACATTTTTTCTAGTTGAATGCTTTCAGAACTTGGAAGCCTTTATATCAAAATAAATTCTTTTTCCCAGCTGCCTAATGCGAGAAAAAATTAAGAATGAACGTTTAATGACGCTGCAACATTTTATTTATCTGCTGTATGAATTTCTTATTGCAGTAGATTGAAAAGTGATTTCGGAATTTTGTATTTTGGAGTAGAGTGTATTTCTAAATAAAGAATTATTTTTTAAGGTACCGATTTTTTTTTATTTATTTCACTTTATAATGTTTAAAATCTAAATACTAAGGAAATGAATTAATATCAAAACTTATGAGTAATAATGTGCCATACATTATTAAACAGTATTAACCTGTGTGGATTAGGAGGGAATGTTTAGAAAGTTGTTACAGTATATCCCCTGCCATTTTTCGGCGAGGATGTATGTTAGTGTAAATTTAAATAATCATATGTCCATGTATAAAGAGAAATTATAAAACGATTTTAATTATACTTTTCAGGAACAGATAACTCCTTCGTGATTATTATTAAAAAATATATGTGAACTGTTTTTCCTGACTCCCCAGTGTTTGTATCCATAGGTGCCCTGATATATATCACCTTTTATAATTGTTGAACCTGGAGAATGTTCATTTTCAATTTATCAAATTTTGTGGCTTCATCATGATATGTGGGATACATAATTATAATTATTTTTATGCCCATTCATATAGGATTATTTGATTCAAATATATGGTTATATAAAAATAATTATTTATTAACACATTAATTCTAAGGTAAATTTATATAGTTGTAGAAGAAATTACTATAAAATAATTTACAAAATTTTATATAATTATCTACACTTATTTAATTATTTGTTTTTTGTAGTACTTGTGGTAAGTTGATTTTCCACTCGGTAAATTTCATGGTTTCATCATAATATGTGGGAGACATAAATATTATATTTATGCCCATTTAATTAAAATTATATCCCTCAAATATATGCTTATTTACAAATTATTATTTGTGAAAGAAATAATTTTTAAATATCATTAAACTGTTTTTTTTTTCATCTTAACCTCTAAACATTCTATTATCTCTGTACAGAAAACAGTTCTTTTGTAATATTTCCACTCTATTAAATAAAGAAAATTTCACAAATCTTGTCTTCTTGGATTATTTGTTTTCTCTGTGCAACACATAATAACCTATTTTTCAGATAATAATCAGTATACATGTGTCAAAAATATGCGGGAAATAATGGTCAATAAATCTTGAATAGAAATCTGGATGGATTAATAACAGCTAGTACATCATGAAATCAATGTTTAAATAGGAAAAATATATTTTGTAATGAAAATATTTTAGCTATAAATTTGTAAGTAAATTACAAAACAGATATATAATAACAATAAATAATCATTTGATTAGATGCAATCAGTGACTTCCAAAAGGAAGGATTTTGAGGTTGGGCCTCCCACATGAGTATTAGTGTATTATATGTAAGGATTCATGTGAAAATTTTAAGATAACAGATAAACAAGGAGAACAACCTTAAGAAAACTCCACGTATGCACCTTGGAAATAATTTAATTAAAGATTCCTGTTGGCTTGGAAAATGAAGAAAATATTAATTTTTAAAAACATCTAACACTTATTTTTATTTGGTATTTTTACTAATTACAGTACAAGTTAAGACATCAGGATTTGATTTAAAATGTATATGCTAAGATATGTAAGTAATTGTTTTTAATAAAAATCATACTGAACCATTAATGATTCTGTTCCAGATTTTAGAAGCTAATTAAATCATGTCCTTAGAATGAAATGATTTAGAGCTTTTAAAATCTAGATGGGGAAACTGTTAAAACATTTTTATATTAAATTCACTTCTTTTTATTTCTATATAAGCCATATGATGGGCGAACGATTTCCGATTGATTAGAGTGCTGTCCTTCGGTACCTGAGTTAGCTGTTTCGAATCCCACTGGAATGGGCTATAAGCTGTAGGTCCCGGTCTCATTAGTCCTCGTGTTGCAAAATGTACACTGTAGCACTCCAAACCAAAAGCCATATGATGTTATATCACAGTATATACTCCATCCCCTGCTGTCCAGTGCACCAGCCCTGGGTTTTCCTAGCTGAGCCACAGATGAAAATTTTGTTACTTGATGATCATCTGCGTCCAGGTATAATTAGATCGATCACGTTTCTTTTTCCCATCAGGAGTCTGAATTAGAAATATGCGTGTTGGGTCTTATGTTTGCATTCGTAATATACATCCTACTTACCGTCATTTGAAATTTCATGTTATTGCTGTTGTGTGATGACAGTTAAATTGTTTACATGTTTTAGTATTTGATAAATTATTAGGCCAGTATACTTTAAGGAATTTTCTAAGGCAGTGGTCAGCAAAAAGCGGCTCCAGAGCCGCATGTGGCTCTTTGGCTCCTTACGTGCTGCTCTGGAACAAATATCCACGGAAGGCGCAATAATATTTTCATTTAAAAAAACTTGGTAAGTAAAATATTGCATCTTATTTTGATAAATAAAAATTCTTCTATAAATCGAGAACATGTATAGTTTTTTGTTTAAGTTAAAAGAAAGACAGGTAATTCAAATTTTATGTCGTTGTAAAAATACGTTAGTTTAATTTTATTAGTTTTTGTAGACGTAAATACAAACTATGTACAAGCTAACGGCTGAAATTGTTAGTATGTTTTCGGCGTACTCTGGTGTGATACAAAGGTACCACAAGCATGCTTTTTCTAAAGTAGTGTGGGTGTGTGGGGGGGGGTACAAATCGGCATCACAGACCAGCAGTTACAGTGTGAACAGTTTGTGTTATCTACCATGTCTGCCGTTGTTCTGTCTTATTAAAAAGTTGTTGTATTTTTCAATCTAGCTGCACATCTTACAGGTATTTTTTTACGATTTTATGACACCTGCTATATATGTTTGTGGTTCCGGTATAAAATTTGTAATCGATTTTTCGATAACTTCTATTTGTCCAAATGTTGGAAGTTTTCTTCAATTTTTATTCATATTACAAGTTTTGTTATTTTGATGAAGGAAAAATTTTTTTTTTCTTTTTAGTGCAGTTACATATATTTCAAAAATTGTATTTTTAAAAAAGATTTTTTTTTAATTTTTATTTCCATCAATTTAATAATGATAATAATTTTGTACTGGTGGCTTTAGAAAAAAATATATTTGGAATATTTTTATTACTAAATAATTATAATAGTAATTATATTAATAATAATTTTACTAAACAAGCAGATTTAGCCCCCAATTTTTTAAAATTGTTGTAATGTTCATATATGGCTCTTTGGCTAATAAGTTTGCCAACCACTGTTCTAAGGTATCTCTCAGTAAAATATCGAATTGGTTTTCTCCATATTCATTTAATTTCCACTTTTCCCGTCCAGACTCTAGGACATATATCCATGTATAAAGAGAAATGATAAAAAGATTTTAATTATTCTAGATGCAGCTTTGGCAATCTGAAATTTAAGTTATATTTGGATACTACGTAAGATACATATTTGATGTAGCATTTTATAGGGATATTGGGATTTTTTAATTCTTGCTTTTATCGGGTTGTTCGGAAAGTAATTTCGTTTCCCGTGAGAGGATTTAATTGTATTTATTTCACCCAACTTCACATTTAAGCCGTATAATTTTTATATGCTCTGAGAGCTCATATAGCAAGGCTTGTGAGTGAAAAATTCCAATTAATTCTACGCAGTAGTTTTTGGTTGGTGCCCTTTTAAATATGGAGAGCGATAAACAGCATTTTCGACATATCTTACTGTTTTACTACAGAAAGGGTAAAATTGCTGTACGAGCCAGAAAGAAATTGACTGATGTGTATGGAGAAGGTGTGTTGACAGTATGCCAGTGCCAGAACTGGTTCGCTAAATTTCGATCCGGCAATTTTGATGTCGAAGATGCACCACTTTCTGGAAGGCATTAGTTGATGCGAATCGGCGAATAACAACACGTGAGATCGGATTGAGGTTAAATTTATCAAATTCAACAGTTTATGACCACTTGAAAGGCCTCGAAGCTCGATGTGTGGGTTCCCCATGTTCTCACAGAGAGAAATCCGTATCGCCGCATTGATGTCTGCGATTCGTTCTCAAATGATCCGTTTTTGAAGCGAATCCTCACTAGGGGCGAAAGATGGGACATATATCCAATGATGACTGAGATGACGTTGTACACAACAACATCAAACTCAAGAGGTCATGGAGCGAAAAAGATGAACCGGCTCAAACCATTTTCAAAGCCGATATTCACAAAAAAAAATGTGAGGCTGTTTGTTTGGTGGGATTTAAAAGGAATCGTTCTTTAGCTTTACCGGGTAACACAACGATTAATTCGGAAGTCTACTGTCATCAGCTGGACAAACTGAATGATGCACTTCAACAGAAAAGGTCAGAACCAATCAACAGGAAAGGTGTAGTGTTTCACCAAGACAACGCGAGACCTCACACAAGTTTGGTCACTCGCAAAAAGCTTTTACAGCTTGAATGGAATACATTGCCACACCCACCATATTCTCCAGACCAGTCACCATCGGATTATTATTTGTTCCGATCACTCCAAAATCTTTTAGACGGTAAAACCAACACCTCAAATGAGGATAGTCAAAAAACACCACGATCAGTTTTTTGCCAGCAAAGACCAAAAATTTTATGAAGGTGGAATTATGCTACTAACAGAAAGATGACAAAAGGTGTTGGACCAGAACGGCCAATATATAATTTAATAAAGTATTTGTTAATTATACAAAAACTGTCATTTCAAGAAAAAAAAAAAACAATATATCTTTATCACTCGTTCTTTTGGTTGATATCTTAGACATAATATATATAAATGACTCTGTTTTTTCAGTAACTTTCTCATTTATATAAATATTTTCTTTTCTATTGCTGTTCCTATTCCTTTTTGTATATCTTTAAATACTTTGAAATTGAATTAAAATACCCCAATCTGAAATGGTATTACCACTTAAAAATAAAAGAAAAATAAAATCCACGCAATTTTTGAATTACTTCTGTTCAAAGAAATGCTGTATAATACATCCAGCCAGCTGCCGGAGAAACACTTATAAGTGTATTGAAGGGATGAAAAAACCCCAAAAAATCTTTATTTATGGGAGCATCGGCCTACGTGACTACATTTTGCAAGCACGAATATGAATAAATTTTTCATGGAACGAAAAGACCATGTGACACTCCATAGAAGAAAAAAGACCATAGCACACATTTTTCTAGGAAATTGAATTTCAAAGGCATGTATGTAAATTTTTATTGATCGCAGCAGTTTGTTTAGATGTAAACAAACCAAGCAGTGTAAGATATGCCTGTTTATATGTTTTATCTGTATTTATATGTGAAATTTATTCATTTACACTAATCTCAACCAGAAGTTTCTAAATAAATTTAATATATTTTAGAGTTTTGGAAAATCTTTTTGTAGTTTACTGTAGAAACGAGAAGCATATTGGGCACTTAGAATATTAAGATTGGTGTACAGTTTTCTAAAATTTGCTACATTAATGGAAGATTTCGAGTTAAAAATTAATTAATTATCGCAGACTTTTTTGACTTTTATTTATAAAATAAAAATGTATAATAAATATACATTTAAAAAAATTCAAATATATACTATTTCTACTCTTTATACTACTTTTTACAATTTTGTCATTTGAATTAATTGTTTTAAAAATAATAAACTATGCATCAAAGGGTGAAAATGAATGTTTAAATAAAATACATTATTTTAAGCAG
This sequence comes from Pardosa pseudoannulata, assembly GCA_032207245.1. NCBI lineage: Eukaryota > Metazoa > Arthropoda > Arachnida > Araneae > Lycosidae > Pardosa > Pardosa pseudoannulata. The sequence continues at coordinate 12,812,591 of CM063504.1, forward strand.
ATACAGATGTAAAATGTTTATATCAAATTAAATCTAAAAATCTCATTACTCTATAAAATTTAATTATATCAATACAAGCAATGTATTTTTAATATAAAGAAAAATAATAATATTGTTTTCATTCTCATTTACGAAGAATGTTTAAGATACTTTAAAAATTATATATTTACAAAAAAAAAGTAAGTTCCGATTGATATATTCGTTTAATTACAGATATTAATCTTCTAAAAATGGTTCTTCGAAAAAATAAACTTAATTTTTTACTTTGATGCATGTAAGTTATGTTATTTTAAAATTACATTACATAAAGCGATGAAGCTAATTCTTTTTTCATAAAGTTAGATTCTTACTACTGGGCATTGAAAAAATATTTATAATAAAGGCTTTTCTTAAATTTTTTGATGAATAACATAAAGGCATTTTTATTTCTAATAAAGGTTCTTTGGCTTTAAATGTCTTATATCTAATGAAGATCCATTTGGTATTCTATCATCGGCACCTCAGAGATGTGTTAGAATACTTAGATGTTTTTAGATGGGAATATACTGGGAATACGGTGAAACCAAATATGATACTAAATAAAATGACTATACCAAATAAATATATTCTATTACTTCTGTACCAAGTAAATATATTCTATTCACTCTCTCTACTGTCAGCAGAT
>CM063504.1:12823254-12835754 GCA_032207245.1 Pardosa pseudoannulata
TATATATATATATATATATACATACACTCATGTCCATAAATTAAGGATAATTCAGAATCACACAGAAATTGAGCTCTAAAATAAAAATTTCACCTGTAGAATTATCACACACATCTTGAAGAAGAATATGCAAATTGCAGGAAACCACCAGATGGCGCGGATAGTACGTCACAATGACGAGAGTGTATGAAAGGGGTATATAAGGAATGGTAGCAAAGAAGTAAAATTGTTCACAAGCTCTTTAAAAGCCTTTCAGTGCAATAACCGCATAGCTATGGCACAAAGGAAGCATTTGAATGATTTTTTACGTGGTAGAATTATCGGACGACTGGAATGTGGACGTACCCAGCTGGAAGTATCCGAGGAACTTGGAATCGCCCAGAGTGTCATCTCCAGGCTTTGGCAACGATTCAAACATGATGGTAATGTGAGTAGATGTTACAGCACAGGTCAGCCCCGAGTTACTACGCCGAATGATGACCGGTATTTGGCAGTTACTGCCAAAAGAAACAGACGGAGCACAGCATCAGACCTGTCTCGTCAGCTACCGGTACGACAGTTTCAAGGCAGACCGTGTACAGACGCTTAGAGAACATTGGTCTATATGCTCGTAGGCCTGTCAGATGTGTTCCCCTTACCGCAACTCACTGTCGCCTGCGATTATGCTGGGCTAGAGAGCATGCATTGTGGACACCGCAACAGTGGTCTTGTGTGATGTTTTCCGACGAGTCCAGGTTCAGTTTACATTCTGATTCTCGCCGGACTTTCATTTGGAGAGCGTCAGGTACCCGTTACCACCAAGAGAACACCATTGAACGACACCGTTACGGTGGTGCAGGATGGCTCGTTTGGGGAGGAATTATTCTTGGTTCCAGAACTGACCTGCATGTTCAGAGTGTCACGATGACAGGCCACATCTATCGGGATGTCATTCTGGAACAACATGTACGTTTGTTTCGGGGCGCCATGGGTCCTGAATTTCTGTATATGGATGACAACGCCCCACCTCACCGTGCAAACATTGTAGACGAATGCCTTTAATCGGAGGATATCACAGGTATGGATTGGCCAGCATACTCACCGGACTTGAATCCAATAGAGCATGTGTGGGACATGCTTGGCCGACGAATTGCAGCCCGTCAACCCCCTCCCAACTGTCTATCGGAACTTCGGAGGGCATTGCTTGATGAGTGGTGTAATTTTCTCCAAGATCAGATTGATAATCTGATACTCAGCATGCGTAGGAATTGTAACGCTTGTATTGCATAGTCCGGGAGACATGCTCCGTATTAACCATCATACTAACCATGTTATACTGTTTTCTGTAAATAGGGTCTTTTTTTGAAATTTGCTCCAGGGAGTAAAAATCGTAATTTTTATTAATTATGTCAAACATATAGCATCTTTTTTGCTCTTTACCTTTTGTTTAATAAATATACTTTACAAGTAAGTAAAATTTGTTTTGCTTTTGTCTCTTTCATTGCCTGAACTTCATTATCCTTAATTTATGGACATGAGTGTATATATATATATATATATATATATATATATATATATATATATATATATATATATATATATATATATATATAAATTATAATAGTGTGTGTAATACGGCAATTTAATACAACTGCCAGACACATCGATTATGCTGTAGACCCTATTGTTTTTACTTGGGCTATTGGGCAACGAGAAGTCTAAAAAATTAGACTTATTAAATAACGTTGCAGTCGGGACTGATTGAAGATAAGCACAATCTCAAAAACAAATTAAACCTTTATTGAGGAACTGATAAAATACTTCTTTGCCAGTCAACGGCAGACAAGAGAATAATACTAAAAACACTCTGCTGGAACACACGTATACGTAAGAGCGAAACATATAGAAGTTTCTCAAGGGGCAAGAAACTTAGTCAGCGAATTTAACTGTTAGATTAGGGGAATAACTGAACCATTTGCTGGCGACATCTGGACGATGTGTTAAATGGACAGAAAATTTATATCTATTGCACAGAAATCTTTGGGAAATTTGTTGGAAGAATTTTAACTCGAAGGCCACTTCTTTGATTAAGACATTTATGTCTGGGAATGTATAATTTAAGGAATTAGAATGGGTGAGAGGAGGTTTTAAAAGAGGTAATAAAGAATGATGAATTTTGATGAATTAAACACACATACATACATATATATATATATATATATATATATATATATATATATATAATATATATATATATATATATATATATATATATATATATATAGAGAGAGAGAGAGAGAGAGAGAGAGAGAGAGAGAGAAAGAGAGAGAGAGAGAGAAGAGAGAGAAAGAGTTAGAACAGATCATTCTTTTTTGCAGTTTGGAAACACCCTTACCTAAATTGAAACATTCACTCATATTATGAATTTTTAGTATTATAAATTTTCATACTTGTAAAACTTTTCATGTTCATGAAGTTTACTATTCAAATATATATTACAAAATATATTAATTAAAAATTTGAATGGTACTGAACGTGCACAACTAGAAAAATTGCTTAAAATTTGAAAGAAAATGTTTCTGTAACACTCCAATTTCACTTTTAAGTAACTTTGAACAAGTGCAGTAAAGTCCAACAAAAGATTTAAAAACCTAATCTGATGAATATAATTATTTTTTTTGCATTTCAACTCATCAGAAAATTTAAAAGCAGTCAAGATTTCTTATTTAAAATAAGAACAAGGCATGATAAAATATTTCTTTATAGCAGCGTTATAGATGTCCAGTGTTTCGCATCACTGAATTCGATGGAATTAGAGATGCAGTCATTACGTCTCACTTAACTTCCAATTTTTTAAGTTATAGATTCCAGAATTGTATAAAAGGAGAGATGATATTCCGAGTTTTATACATCTTTAAACCGGTTCTTGAATAAATAAAGTTCATAAGATTTATTGTTTTTTCAGAAATGAAACATATTACTTTACTCTTAAGCCTACTGTCAATAAGGAGGAAATTTATGTCATTTTTTGTGTACCTTTTGGTAAACATTTCATACCTCTGAAAACACAAACTTTCATTACATGGTCACTGAATACAGGAATACAGATATTGTCTTAATTGATTTAGTTAGTTAAATCAAAATCGTAGCATTATTTTATTGTTTTGAAAAGTATTTTATGATGCTGAGAAAAAGATGCATACGCTATACATATGTATATATGCTTCTGTTTGTCACTATTTCTCTTTACGTAAATATATATATATATATATATATATATATATATATATATATATATATATATATATATATATATATATATATATATATATATATATATATATATATATATATACACTCAAGAGCCAAAAGCTTACATTTTACAATGGACTCTCCTGGATGACGTGGAAGGCACTTGATCAGGTGGAAGTGATATTTACCTGCTGCTGGAGAGTCTCAAGAGTCATTCTTTCACTTACTTCTGTGTGTGATGGGAAAGGCTGCTGATCTAAGTAATTTTGATAGAGGGCAGATTGTAATGGCTAAAAGGCTAGGCACACGTATTTCCGAAACTGCATGACTCGTTGGTTTTTAGCAACCTACCGTTGTTAGTACTCATGCAAAGTGGGTGAATGACAGTGAAACCAGCAGTAGATGACATGGTGTTGGACTTCCACACGCTATCAAAGAAAAATTTCGTCGGAGACTGTCTCGCATGGTGAAGTAAAACCAGAGTCAGACAGTGGCTCAGCTGAAAACGCAATGCAATGCAGGACCAAGTAGAATAGTATCGGAGCACAATGTTCATCGGACACTGTTGGATATGGGGCTATGCATCAAACATCCCACTCCTGTGCATTTGCTGACCAAGCGTCATCGCCAACTGCGCCTACGCTGGGACCGGGAACTTCGCAACTGGTTCATGGATAAGTTGGAGAGAGTTGGTTGGTCAGATGAATCATGGTTTTTCATTCATGACGCCGATGGCCGTGTCAGGATACGCCGTCTTCCAGGCTAACATTTGCTCCCTCAATGTACAGTAGGTCATACACGTACCGGGGGTTGCAGTATTATGCTTTGGGGGACTTTCTCATAGAGGAGACCATGAATTCTACAGGGTATCTGAACATCATTGCGGACCAGTTGTACCCTTAAATGTCCTCTGTTTTTCCAGCTGGAAATGGAATGTTCCAACAGCGCAATGTCCCGTGTCACAAAGCTAAAATTGTGTTGGAGTGATTCTAGAAACGTCATGCTGAATTCCAGTTAATGTCCTGGCCGCCTACGCACCGGATCTCAATCCGATAGAACACATTTGGGATGTCATGGGACTGCAGCTCAGAGTTCAAAGACCACTAATTCACAATATCACGGATTTGCGGAGACGTTGGTTAAACATCTGGTACAGTCTATCTCCAGCCAACCAAGGACTTGTGGCATCCATGCCAAGGCGGGTTGAAGCTGTGTGGCACGCCAAAATTGGGTATACGCCATTGGTCTTTTTAGTCACACGGTATGTGTATAACTATGACATATATTGAAAAAATAATATAAAGATGAATAATATATAATTCATTCCTATTGTGCTTGTCTTATAAAAGTGCAAGTAAAATCACTTATTGACTGTGAATTTCTGCTTTGAAGCAAGGCTCCCATTTTCTGCTGTATATTACACTATTTGTAAAGTGAGTAAATCCAGGTCTCTTCTTTATCTTATTATCATCTTCACAGAAAGAAGTCTTTTATTGTAAAATAAAGCTTATAAAATACTCAGTTCATCGTTTACTAAACGTTATATACAAACGGAGCAGTTGAAGTGAGAAGTAATAGAAAAAGTTTCTCCCTGAACTGTAAACCTCTGTGTATTAATAGTCATACCTTTTAAAAAATAGATGAATTCAAAGACCCTGACACAGTGATTAATGGTAAAAACAAGTTCAGTTTAGAGATTTATAACAGAATAAAAGTGATTAACAAATGCTTCTTTTCATTAAAAAAATAGTTTGATATAAAACCTGATCTTTCAAAAAATTAGAATTAGAATCTATAAAACTGTCATTTTGCTCATCCTCTTCTGTGCAAACAAAAATTGACGGAAACTCAGTGTTGCACTCTTACAGCATCTGAACACTGACACTCAGATTCTCTAAATATGTTTGATTGAAATATTATAAGTGTTATCCTTGCTGCAGTACTGGAAAGTGTATGCTAGAAAACTCGATTCAACTTGAAGCTATACCAACTTTATAGGCAGTCACAGATAACTCGGATCATCTGGAACAAAAGGTTTGGGGGTCAGTCTTAGCCAATTCATTTAATGATTAACAGCGTTTAACTCATGGCATCAACCAATAGTGGGATGCAATTTTCAGTTTAAATAGAGATTGATCGTTAGTCGTTAAACTACTTTGGTAAGACCTGCCCTAAGAGGATCGAACCATGTTTAGCAGAGCTCAGAAAACAGTGGTTTTAAATTATCCACTTTCAAAAATTCTGATGAGAACTCGAACCAGAGGAAGACCGTCAACCAAATGACTCGATGACGTGTAAAAGACCTAAATGTTCTGCAGATACAGACCTGGAGACTAGGCACTGGGGGTTCTCGAAGGTACACAGAGTCGAAGAAATCAAGGCCTGCATGAGGCTGTTGTGCTGATAAATAATATCTTGAAGTACAAGGTATTCAGCTTCTTATAGAAGCATACACTCTTAAAATATCCTAGGACGACCAATTACGAACGACAGTGACTTCAGATTCATCATTAGAGTGATACTGATAGAATATTAGATATTAATTCATTGAATCAACACGAGATATAATTTCTTGCCCTTTTATCTTATAAAAATTAGTATCCAAGTTATGCACAAGCAATTACATTATAATGATTAGAAAAGATAAAATGTAATGAATGCAACCAAATTTAGAAAAAAAAAGTAAATTTCATCTGTAATGAAATAAAATTAAATTATAAAAATAATTCAAAATTGAATAATAATTACAAATTATTTTAGAAAGGAAATAATGCTTTTAAATGAGATGAAGTTTCGAAATGTTCTGAATGATATTACATATTTTTTTAATCAATATGAGTAAATTTCAAATAAGAAAAATTTTCATTCATTCTTATATCCATTCTTCAAATACTCCCATACATCTAATTGCGCATTCAAAACTGATAAAAATATTTAACTACAATTAAAACTATAATGGAGACAATCTAGTAATTATCCATTTTACAGCTACCTTCATTTCACGATGAAAGAAATGATTTTACTCTTATTTCAAGAGGGAAAAAAAACACGGATGCTAGATCTACACTATGCGCATTTTAATTAATTCCTAACGTTTCCTAGAAAGTGCAAGATTAAAAGTCCGTTTTTATTATGATCTTCTATTTTCAGAGCAATTGCACATTTTTCAGAAGGTTGTTGGAACCGGTGTTTGTTTTTAAATTGTTTCAATTTAAAAGCTTGTCTTTTGAGGACTATCAAATTTTGTAAGCGAAATTGTTACGTCTTTTGTCAAATAATCTCAATTTATTACGTTTCCTGCAGCCTCCAGTTGGGAATACTTTAAGAGGAAAAAAAATTAAGAATTAAAAAGTAGTTTTGGGAAGTTTTTTGTTTTTAGTTTATGTTAAAGGATAGAAAAAAAATATTACTTTTCTGAAAATAAATTTCACTTACTGGTTAAATTACAGGTGGATTTCAATTGAATTACCAATATATTTTTTGCAATTATGTCGGATACGCAGAAAGACAGGACTCCAGAGTTTTAGGAATTAATTGTTAATCAATGAGGTGTATTTGAAATTTCTTGAAAATATTTAAAGATAACATATGTAAAAAAAGGTATTTAATCCCTATATAATAATAGCTTAAATTACCTACCCGTCTGTCCACGAATTTAAGAAGCTGTTGTACCTGGAATGGATAGGGCATCCATATTGGGTTTTTGTTGAGTTAGGGTTAGCAACATTCCAAATCCAACCGTTCCCCTCTTTTCGAGCTTTTAATGCCATTTAAATCATTTATAAGGGTATAACTTTATAAAAATTAATGAGTTTTGCTATATGAAGCAATGCATTTGAAAAATAAAGTACATAAACCTAATAAAAAAAATTCCCTGCTAGATAGTTCAGAAATTTTTAAAAATAAAATACTTCATACAAAATATATGCTAATTATACTTTTTAGTATATCTCAGTTATATTAAAACAAGCAATATAGTATATTTTACAGTCATTAAATAAACTGTTCTACTCTGTTTAGGATAAAATTGCTCTTAAATCATTTATAAGGGTATAACTTTATAAAAATTAATGAGTTTTGCCATATGAAGTAATGCATTAATTAAAAATAAAGTCCTTAAACTAAATGAAAAAAAATTCTTGCTAAATAGTTTTTAAATTTTTAAAAATAACATACTTCATAAAAAATATATGCTAACTATACTTTTTAGCATTTCTCAGTTATCTTAACACAAGCAATATAGTACATTTTATAGTCGTTAAATAAACCGTTCTACTCTGTTTAGAATAAAATTGCTCTTAAATCATAAGGGTGTAACTTTATAAAAATTATTGAGTTTTGCTATATGAAGCAATGCATTAATTAAAAATAAAGTACATAAACCAAATGAAAAAATTCCCTGCTAAATAGTTTTTGAAATTTTTAAAAATAAAATGCTTTATGTAAAATATAAGCTAATTATACTTTTTAGTAATTCTCAGTTATATTAACACAACCAATATAATACATTTTATAGTCCAATTAAGTATAATTATTGAATGTTTTAAATTTTCAGAGTTTCGAAATTTTTTACATTTTAAATTCCAGAAACCTGAAAACGGTTTAACCAACCGGCCATCGTTCGGCCAGAAGGCCGAACGATGGCCCTTTTATGTAGCGGTGTTCTTGAGTTCGTATCCCACAGTGGCATGGATGTTCGTAGCCGTTCGGAATCGGCTTTAAGCTGTAGGTGACGGTCTCATTAGTCCTCGTGTTGCCAAAAGAAGACTGTAGCACTCCAAGCCAAACCAAACCGTCAGCCTTCTGACTATATTTGTTGCTTACTTTTAAGTTTCCAAACCTCTTTATTATATGTGCTAAAATTCTTCCATTTTTGAAATAACAAATAAATTAGAATGGAAAATTATCACTGTAATATTAGGGAAACTTCACTTCAGGAACATGCCCTATATAGTAATAACCTAAGTTGTCTTTCCACCTGTCCGTCTGTTGATGAAGCGGTTGGACCTGGAATGGATACAGGCATCTATATTGTATTTTTGATGAGTTAGGGTTACAAAAATTCAAAGCGATTTCGAAAACGTTCGAAGCCCACACCTTCCCCCCTTTTCGAGTGTTTAATGGCATTATTTCAAGCTCTGTTGTCCCCGGTTAAGAGTAGAACATTAAATTTATCAATTTATCAGATAATAAATAGGTAAAAGTAACATTTTTTCTAGCCTTATGACGTCATTCTTTTAACCATCTCCTTTAATCCTTTCTTATTTTAAATAATTTAAATATCATCTGCATTATTTTCACATGTTTTATCACTAAACTTATATATTACATAAATAATTTTCTTTTATATTTGTATTGAATAATAGATTAGGTACATATGTGATAATTTTAAATTTAATATCATCGATTACTTTTTTGCATTGAAAATTTTATCACTGGTGTTAACAAATTCTTTTCATGAAAGTCTAGGGGTCTATTTCACGGACTAATAAATATATAGCGTTCAAGTTACAAATCTTTGAAAATTAAGAAGCGTGTTTGTTTGTGTGTTTGTTTTTTAAAACTAACCATGCAGTTTGCAATCGATTCGTTAAAATTTGAACATCATATCTACCGTATCATATCAAATAATCTCTATCAATATTAAAAATTCTGCTCTCCATGCTATCACGTAATATGACAAGATAAATTAAAGTTGGCAACTAGCATGCGGTCAGTAAAGATAAACAAATTATTGATCGTGTACCAAATAATTCTCAGCCAAAAGACAAACCTTTTTTTTTTACCTGCCTTATAGGGTACTTTACAATTCTAGAGAATTAAAAGTTTTACTGATCCCGTCATATGACGGGCTATATGCTAGTACTAAATACTGATAAGCTGCATTGATTACCTAATAGAAAGGCAAGCTCACACCTCTATTTCGCTGGCTTCCATTACAAACATAGAACGCCCGTCAGAAGAGCTGCTTCTTAACGAACAACCTTTTATTTCACTTCAGTACCTCTATATATATTCAGTCTAACACACTCTATTACTATTCTTCTTTTATTACTATTATTCGAAAGCCTCCGTCAGTTAAACTCCTACCGGAAAATTAGTAGGAGTCTAGTAGTCCTACATTCACACTTTTGCATGATAGTTTGTTCATGGGTTTCGAAATCATTCTTACTTATGATTTCCGAGGTTTAGTTTACAAAACGAAACATATTTTTACTTCATTCTTAGAAATTTGTTTCTCAGATATTTTTCAAAATTTATCTTGCACATAAATAAATATTGTGTTAATTTATTGTGTATTTTTATTTTATAATAAAAACATACTACCTGAAATGGAAATCTAAACAGAATTTTTAAGCAAAAGTTGCTAAAAAATCATTCTTAAATGGAAAGAATGACCTACTTACTTAAATGAATAAAAAAAAATAAAAAAAACAGTTATTCTGAAGTTTTTAAATCTCTAATGGTAGCCTGTTCCCTTTGAATATTAAAAACTATCTTCCCGTTTAGAGATAGTTAAAATTAATTTGTAGGAAATTTATGGTCTTTTTGAATTAGGTTTTCTTTTCAACGAAGATAGATGAAAGTCCTATAAACAGTCTACCAAATTTTGGTTATCCCTCATTATTTATATTTTAGTGATTTAAAACGATATTTTATAAATTTTGCAACCTTCTACATAAATTTATATTTCGATAAAAACATAGACCAAATTTATCACAATTAGTTTTATTTATTAATGTTCTTTTTAGCCTTCTTTGAGAATGGTATTCTATGAAGCCTAACATTTTTTACACATGTGGCCTGCAGCACAGTCAGTAGGTAGTAAAAAAGTTAATCTTAATGGAATACCGAACTTAAAGAAAACCTTAAAAGAACGTGGGGGAAAACAAAGAACAACTAGTAACCTCACCATATTATGATTACAGAATTAAACTCGTCCTTTAAAAATGCAAATTAATGATTTTAGGTTCAATAACATTTTATTAGGCTATATTTTTATGCGATCTTTATATTTACTTGGTTGAATGACAAATAAAAAAATCGGCGTATCAAATTTCAAATACATTTTTTATACTTTTTAGCTTAAAAATTTAAAATCCCACCCTTTGTGAAAGTATTTACTATTGAAAACAAGTCACACTTGACCCTCTCTGAGTAGCAGAAAATCTTGTTCGATTTAATAAAAATATAAATTTAATAGAAGTGTAAAAATATTAAACGTAAGTAAAAGCAATTAAACACACTATGCAATGCATGCGTTTTATTTAATACTAGCAAGTATGCCCGTGCTTCGCTACGGTGAACTTAATATATTACTTTTAAACAAAGATTTATTTTTCGTGAATAACTCTCTAAATTCGCCACAGTTCAGTTCGAGTCATTGGCATGTTTATATATTTCTATCATAAGCGTATTATAACATTATTCAGTTTTTATAATCGAATTTGTCTTATATTAAATCTTAAATTTTTTATGGTAAAATATAAGTTTAACCCTAAATTACATTACTATATTACTACTGTATGTGGATTAGCAACGTTAATATACTTTGCCATAATACGTGGTAGAATAGGAAGCAGAGGTTTTGACAGCAACAGTGCTAATTTTGTTGGTAGTAATAAATGTTTTCCAAAATTAAGGAAATTTATGACAAACCACATAGTTTTGTATGAAACAGAAACACACATTCATATCGACAACCATATGAATATGAAGATAACTATATAAAATTATAGGTTTTATTTGGCCATGAGAGTCACTGAAATTTATACTTTTTGTACTTAGAATATTGTTGATATGCATTTCACTGTAACGTAAAAATGAACCAAGAATTAAATTTAAAATTAGTTCTCATATAAAAATGCTATAATTTGCGTCACATAGAAATGAAAGTGAATCACTTTATATCTCAAATTTCAGTTCAAATCGAATAGATACTAAGCAGACGATTTTAAATAATATAAAATAAGAAATGAATAAATGAAATATTTAAATGAATGACGTCATAATGATAGAAAAATATCATTTTCGCCTATTTATTATGTGATGAATTGAACATTTTAATCTCCTGCTTTTAACCGTGGAAAACTGCGTTTAAAACAATTACTCGGGATGACGTCACATTGCTAGAAACATTGTTTCTTTCCCTTAGATATGATGCGATAAATTAAAAACTGAATCGTTTGCGTTTAACCGGGGAAAATAATGCTTGGAATAATGACATGAAATGCTCGAAAAAGGGGGAAGGAATGAATTTCGAACGTTGAAAATTTACAAAAACCTTCCCAGGGATATACCTAAACATTTCCCAAATTTTCACGGCGATTGGATGGATAGTTTTTGAGTCTATTGAGTACATACATACATACAGACAGACAGACAGACACACACAAATTCATTTTTATATATATAGATTTGCGATTATGTGATTTATTTTATTTTACAATTTATACTATTGTTTACATATTTTTAATAAAGTTAATTCAACCATCGCTGAGAAATTTTAAAGATTCTAACTGAAAACTTCTCACAAAAATATCTAAAACTTCATTGATCCATCTGTATCACACTTTTTTCTCATCAGCATTGGAATGTCCCATTTCTTTCTTTTTTTATTAATAGAATATTTGTAATTTGTTACGTGATCATTTTTCTTATTTTCTGAAGTGGAATGAGTCAACATTGTCAAGGCTACGCCACTAGCCAATTAAAAAGTTCACAGTAATATATTTAAATGTAATTTCAAATAAATTTGTTAACATGAAGTTTTTTTATAAGTGTGGAGTTCTAGACGCATGCCTAGAAGTACAATGGCCAACAGGAAAGCAGGTGATGCCCTGCTTTTATTCTCAGGCAGTTGGGACCTCGGTAACAATGGAGTGGAGTCGTAAAGTCTGGGGTTGAGATACTATAACATAACAGCTACCACACCTCTGATGGCTGGCCTATAAAAATTAATATCGAAGCATATCGATAGCCCTCTTAACCTCCCCAGCCTATGAGGGCCCCGGAAAATGTGTGAGATCATGCTGTACCGACGTCACTTCAAGAGAGTTTAAAAGCAGGATCGAACCCGCTCTCCTGGCTTCTTCTTGGTTTTTATACGGAAACTACCTTCCGCTTGTAGAGCAACTTGTCCACCCCTCTAAAGAGAGGTAAGATTTATTGAGTCGAGGTCGAATTTATCTTCTTTTTTGTGAACTTGGTTACATTCTTATTACAGGCTAAGGAGAGAAGCTTTCTCCTTCTTTGCGGCCGAGTTGCTT
>CM063504.1:12840754-12845754 GCA_032207245.1 Pardosa pseudoannulata
CAAACACATTATTTTTAAATGAAATAAAAATATTTTAAAACCAACAATTTATTGCTGAATAGAAAGATAAATTACTCCAGTAGAAATAGTTTACATTCCTGATTAATTTTTTATCAATTGCAGAACTAAAATTCAAGCAGAAGCAGTAATTTGACCATGCTTTTATAAAACAACAATTTAATGTCGGCCAAAAAGATAAACTATCTCAAGTAGAAAGTACATTTAATTAAATATTCTTGGGAAAATATTTTACACAGTTGATCAAACTTTTAACGAATTCAGAACAAAATTTACAGCAAAAGTAGAAAATTAATGATACATTTGAAAACTGTTATTTTAATGTTGATTAAAACGGTAAACTAGCCAAAGTTGAAAACACATTTAATAAATTTTCACGTGGAAATATTTTACATACGTGAAGAAAATTTTATGCATTATAAAGCAGAATTCCAAGCAGATGCAGAAATTTGGAAATCCATTCTGCTTGCACTTAATCTACTTGCATCACATGGAAAGATAAATGCCTCTTAATAAAGTAAAGAGAAAAAAAAGATATTCTGAATATTTCTGCAGGCTCTGCGGGAGATAGGCCTTGAATAGAAATAAAACTGCATCTTATGTCTTTTCGTATATCAACCATGAAGATAAAGGAATGACCACATTCTCTTATTTTTTCTTTTCTGTGTTTGTGGTCATCTGTAGTTTCCGGCTACGGTCACCGGATATAACAACGATGATGGCGGTCATTACCGGGGAAATTGAAACGATGTAGCGTTTCGTACAAACGGTCACAGTGAAAATGGCATAAGAGATAAAATACTAACTTGAAATATGTAAATGCAAAGCGATTAGTAAATACATTAAGGATTTCACTCTTTGAAGTATGGATTTCATTTTTTTAATTAAGGGTTTCAATTTTTGATTCCGTCAGAGTGAAAATGGCCTAAGAAAGAAAATACTAACTTGAATTATGTAAATGCAAAGCGATTAGTAAATAATTAAAGATTTCACTTTTTGAAGTATGGATTTCATTTTTTTTTAATTAAGGGTTTCAATTTTTGATTCCGTCAGAGTGAAAATGGCCTAAAAAATAAAATACTAACTTGAAATATGTAAATGCAAAGTGATTAGTAAATACATTAAGGATTTCACTTTTTGAAGTATGGATTTAATTTTTTTAATTAAGGGTTTCAATTTTTGATTCCGTCAGAGTGAAAATGGCCTAAGAAAGAAAATACTAACTTGAAATATGTAAATGCAAAACAATTAGTAAATACATTAAGGATTTCACTTTTTGAAGTATGGATTTCATTTTTTGAATTAAGGGTTTCAATTTTTGATTCCGTCAGAGTGAAAATTGCCTAAGATAGAAAATACTAACTTGAAATATGTAAATGCAAAGCGATTAGTAAATACATTAAGGATTTCACTTTTTGAAGTATGGATTTCATTTTTTCAATTAAGGGTTTCCTTTTTGATTCCGTCAGAGTGCAAATGGCCTAAGAAAGAAAATATTAACTTGAAATATGTAAATGAAAAGCGATTAGTAAATACATTAAGGATTTTAGTTTTTGAAATATGGATTTCATTTTTTCAATTAAGGGTTTCCTTTTTGATTCCGTCAGAGTGCAAATGGCCTAAGAAAGAAAATATTAACTTGAGATATGTTAATGCAAAGCTATTAGGAAATACATTAAGGATTTAATTTTTTGAAGAGCCACATTAATTTTTGATCACAGTAAAAATGGCCTAAGAAAGAAAATACTAACTTGAGATATGTAAAAGCAAAGCAATTAGTAAATGCCTTAAGGATTTCATATTTTGAATAACATTTTAATAAAGTGCTATATATATGAAGGGTTTCAATTTTTGATTGTCAGAGTGAAAATGGCCTTAAGAAAGAAAATACTAACTTGAAATATGTAAATGCAAAATTAGCTTCTTTCAGTTTCACTTTTGATCCTATAATGATTATGTAAATAATATTAATTTTATTTTTGTTGTACTTTTTACAAATAGATCATTATTTAGGAATCAAAACTAAGTAGCGTTTCATAAAAATGAAAAATAAAGTATTCATACGAAATATGTCAATATAAAGTGATTAATAAATACGTATTGGATTGTAATACGTGAATTAAATTATAACAAAATACAGAGTATGAAATTGTATATGATTTGAAATATATTCCTAATTTAAAAGGCACTATTTGCTTACAAAGAAATCTGCTCTAGATTTATTTTTAAATATATATCTCCGTATATCTTTTAGTGTAACGTTTATTATGACTAAGTTATAATGTGAATTTTATTTTCAATAACAATAAAACGAAGGCCATACAAATCAGAACACTCCGTCTGAGCAACCAAAGAGTAAATGGTCAAATTTTGAGATATCTAAATGAAATCACTACGTAAATACGTAACAAATTGCGTTTTAATAATTAATGCTAAAATATTTCTAATTTGTAGTGTAGTATTTGCTTTTAGATAATACAGTTACTTTTTTCTCAACAGTAGCTTTAATTTATATATTATTGTTACGAAAATGGGATTAACCTGGGATTTAAAATGGTAGAAATTTGTACAAGTAGCCAAATGAGAATAGAACTCTCCGTGAAAATCAGAAAACTCCTTGTGAGTGTGGTGCAGACAAAGATGCACACAGATTAACTTTAATCCTAATTTCAAGTTTTTTTTCAGGCAAACTTCTTCGTTAATTATTCATTTATATTTTGTAGAATAAATGTTGTGGCAACGGCGACAGAAGAAGATTCATTTTTTTCTCTGGCAGTCTAATGCGTTGTCTATATAACGAAATGTGTTAAAGTTTGATTTGTTGTCTGTTTTCCCGTAATAAAATGTTTGTTCGTTTTTTAAACTCTGAATTTTTATTACCTGCTGCACAGTTCCGTGGGAGTATCTGACCAACACATCACCATATATTATTGTTACGAAAATGGGATTAACCTGGGATTTAAAATGGTAGAAATTTGTACAAGTAGCCAAATGAGAATAGAACTCTCCGTGAAAATCAGAAAACTCCTTGTGAGCAACCAAAGGGAAAGTGGTCAAATTTTGAGGATATGTAAATCCAATCAATCAGTAAATACGTAACAAATTGCTTTTTAATAATTAGTGCTATATACGGCAAGATTTTTAAAGTGTTTCTAATTTCTAGTGCAGTATTTAATTGTAGATAATACAGTTAATTTTTTTCTTAACAATAGCTTTAATTTGTATATTATTGTTACGGAAATGTGATTAACCTGGGATTTAAAATGGTAGAATTTTGCACAAGTAGCCAAAGTGAAAATAAAACGCTCCGTGCAAATCAGAACACTCCTTGTGAGCAACCAAAGGGAAAGTGGTCAAATTTTGAGATATGTAAATGCAATCAATCAGTAAATGCGTAACAAATTGCGTTTTAATAATTAGTGGTATATACGGCAAGATTTTTAAAGTGTTTCTAATTTCTAGTGCAGTATTTAATTCTAGATAATACAGTCAATATTTTTTCTTAACATTAGCTTTAATTTTTATATTATTGTTACGGAAATTTGATTACCCTGGGATTTAAAGAGGTAGAATT
Organism: Pardosa pseudoannulata; assembly: GCA_032207245.1. NCBI lineage: Eukaryota > Metazoa > Arthropoda > Arachnida > Araneae > Lycosidae > Pardosa > Pardosa pseudoannulata. Next base: position 12,844,347 of record CM063504.1, read on the forward strand.
TTGTATAAGTAGCCAAAGTGAAAATAACCTAAGAAAGAAATTACTTTTATGAGATATGTAAATGGAACCGAGTAGTAAATTCGTATTTAATTGCATTTCCGGAATAGTATTTTAATGAATTGTTACAATAGGATTTTAAATGTGTTTGTAATTTGAAGTAAAATATCTGCTTCTAGATAATTCCAGTTAAACTTTTTCCTCTTGAGAGTAGTTTTATTTTTAAAATTATTACGAAAGTGTAATTAACCTGCGAATCAAAGCGATAGCATGTGAAAATAGCCTAAGAGAGAACAAACTGTAAGATATGTAAATGCGATACATCAGTAATTTTGTTACAAATTGCATTTCCTGACCAAGATTTTAATGTAATGTTACCGATGAGAATTGAAATGTGTCTCTAATTTAAGGTAAAGTATTTGCTTATAGAAAATTCTATTCTGAACTTTTTTGCACAACGTTATTTTAATTGCAACAGAATGGTTGTTAATTATCTGAACAGTATATCTGGGGGAAAATGCAGAAGATTGTTGGTATGAGCAAGTCATCAGTAAATAAAAACCAACTGTGATTTGTAAATTATATTCCAAAAAAGTGTTATACAGAAATATACAGAAAGATTTGAAAAGAATATTTAATTTGTGTGCACATTTTAGATATAGAGAGTTTTATTCAAATAAAAATACTTGTTTCAATTTCACTTTAGGATATATAATAATAATGATAATAACAATAAATGGCTTTTTTCGGGAGAATTACTTTAAAATATAATTGATGGAGAAATCAAAGTTATATATAATTTTTTCCAAGTGATCACACTTTAAATGTATCAAGAGAAACATACTGCCTTAAGATAAGGAAATCTTAAATAAAAAATACGTAGTGTATTGTTAAGTGTGAATTTGATTTTCAGAGAGTGTTATGTACATTTGTATTTTTATACATTATTTATTTATAAAATTTCTGTTCTGCATTCGGGAAATAAATATTTTGTTTACTTTCTTTTTTTGGATCTATAGTGATTCTATTCCGAGTGTAATGTATATGGTAAGATTTGTATTATAGTGCATTATTTATCTATAAAAATTCTGTTCTACGTTTGGGAAATAAGTGTTTTGCTTCACTCTCGTTTTTGGATCTATAATGATTTTACTGAGTGTAATGTATATGGTAAGATTCGTATAATGATGCATTAGTTAGCTATAAAAATTCTGTTCTACATTTGAGAAATAAGTTTTTGTTTCACTTTCGTTTTTGGATCTATAATGATTATACTGAGTGTAATGTATATGGTAAGATTCGTATTATGATGCATTATTTAGTCATAAAAATTCATTCTGTTCTACATTTGAGAAATAAGATTTTGTTTCACTTTCATTTTTGGATCTATAATGATTATACTCCGAGTACA
>CM063504.1:12850754-12853254 GCA_032207245.1 Pardosa pseudoannulata
TTTAAAAATAAATAACAGATTAGTAATATTTATGATATGTGCCAACAGAGTAAGCACAATATATATCATTTTAATAAGCACTAATATTATGAAGAATCTAACATGTGAGGGGGGGTTCCCCCCCTTGTGCAAAGAACAAAATAAAAATGTTCCAAACCAATTAACTTAGAATATCCTGATACATTTTAACTATTTCAAAACCGAAATAACTGCACCCGTCTTAACTAAATCCCAGAAAATGATAAGAACAAAAACAAAATGTTCCAAACCAAAGCATCTTGTTTGGTTTAGAATATTTTGATACTTTTTAACAATTTCAAAACAGAAATAACTTACTCGTTATAACTAAATTAACTAAATCCCAGAAAATGATAAGAACAAAAACAAAATGTTCCAAACCCAAGCATCTTGAATAATTTAAAATATTTTGATATTTTTTAACAATTTCAAAACCAAAACAACTTCACTTCTCATAACTAAATTAACTAAATCCCAGAAAATGATAAGAGCAAAAACAAAATGTTCCAAACCAAAGCATCTTGTTTGGTTTAGAATATTTAGATACTTTTTAACAATTTCAAAACAGAAATAACGTACTCGTCATAACTAAATTAACTAAATCCCAGAAAATGATAACAACAAAAACAAAATGTTCAAAACCAAAACTTCTTGTTTGAATTAGAATATTTTGATATTTTTTAACAATTTCAAAACCGAAATAACTTCACTTGTCATAACTAAATTAACTAAATCCTACTAACCAAATGCATTAAAAAAACTCAAATTCGGAATTCCATCATCCCCACAAACGTGATGTTCTGAATGAAATGCAAATCCAACCTCAGGTCTAAGAATATCCTGATATTTCTTCACAATGCTACAAATAGTTAAAACCGAAATAAGAACATCCGCCATAACTAAATACCAAAAATAACTTACCTACCTACGAGACAACTTACTGATCCAAAATCTGGTACGAAAAGAATATTTAAAACAGAAAATTTGCATAGATTGCCTGGTAATAACGTCAAAAATCACGTGCACCAATAGCTACCATATTCCCCTATCAAAGTTAAGGCATATACAGCAACCTAGTCATCACCCCAAAAATCGCCAAGTTTGCCACACAAAACCGCCAAGTTTGGCGAGAAAAAAAACCAGGCGGCTATAATGCATCTGTACCTTTAATTCAACTCAAAAAGCATAACAACATTTACACTACTGCTTTTTCATAGCACATACCACGTTACTTACATTTATTTCATTTCACCACGTGACATAATATAAATTCAGGTGAATGAATCAAATCATAAAATATAAATTCAGGTTAAAATATAAAATATAAATTAAGGATGCTAAAATTGGAATTCATAATGAAAAAGGATGGGGAAATTCAGTGACAATATACAACAGCTCAAGTTCCCCAAAAATGAATGACGTCACAGTGACATGAAAGCCGCAACAATAACTTTAACATTCTTGTGTTTCTAATAAAGATCTTAATTCTGTACTTAGGCCTCTGCTATCATTTTTCCAGCTCACTTAGAGTTGAGCACGCTTCAATATATTTTTTACTCTCAAATTTGTGCAATTTCATTGTAAATATTATGCACTAGTACCAGATCACCGAAGATATCACGAATTGGGGATACTCTTTTAAGTACACAGAATACACATCTACACATTATACAGTACACAGAGTACAACAGTACACAGTTTTTTTTTGGTTTTGTTTTTTGGTTTGGAGTGCTACGGTCTACTTTTTGCAACACGAGGGCTAATGAGACCGGGGCCTACTGCTTAAAGCCGATTCCGAACGGCTACGAACATCCATGCCACAGTGGGATTCGAACCCACGAACTCTGGTACCGAAGGCCAGCACCCTGACTATTCGGCCATCGTTCGGCACAGTACACAATTATCTGATATACAATTTTGATGATCGCACTTCGAGTGTGATTGTTCTTTGCCAATTACAGTCCACAATATCTGATTCCGAAGAGCAGCGACCTACACATTCGTCCATCGTCAGTTATTCCGCCAAAGAACACTGTGTGTCTTAACAAATTTTTAAGTGGTTTGAAAAGGCATGCTCAATTTTAAAACAAATACTTTATTAAATTAATATTTTTTATAAGTGTAGGAAATTCTCAAAATAACTAATGAAAGTGCAACTTGTTGAGCTTAAAGTCTTGTTGGCTTTTTGACTCTTCAGTAATGAAAGTGCAACTTGTAAAGCTTAAAGTCTTAGTTTTTATTGATATTTATTTTTATTGTTGAACAGTAACTTGTTGAGGTTCAACAATAAAAATAAATATCAATATAAAAACTAAGACTTTAAAGCTTTAAAATATGAAAACAAAACTAGGAATTTTTTTAAGACTATAACAGCCGAACGATGGCCGAGTGGTTAGGGTGCTGGCCTTCGGAGCCGGAGTTCGTGAGTTCGAGTCCCATTACGTCATGGATGTTAAGCAGTAGCTCCCAATCTCATTAGCTC
>CM063504.1:12858254-12873254 GCA_032207245.1 Pardosa pseudoannulata
ATTTCTATTGAGTGATTTTATGTGGAATATTGTTATAACACTGGGGCCTCAGAAGCACGGCGCATGCCGTAGGGGGTAAAAACCAGAAAATATTGTTCTGAAATGTTTAAAATATGGATAAGAGAAAACAAATTAAAGTTATTACTGCAGTAAAATATTTGTGTTATTATGAAAACGTCTTCTAATAATGAAGATTATGTTTAGCAATATTTTTCAGAATAAAATATTCTTTCATATTTTTGGCTGAAATACAACTTATCGAAGATACCTTCTATTATTAAAATTGATTTTGAAAACTAAAGAGCGAAGGAAAATTTTAAATAACTATAAAATCCAGTACAATCCAACCAAGATGTTTTTAGTGATGGAAAATTATGAGAATTTGATGAATGATTATAAACATTTTAAGAAAACAAATATAATTTTTACGCTATTTTCATGGTAACGTTCTTATTACAAGTTTATTTGCTTTGAGATATCACCAAGTAGAATGTGAGCCTACATAGAGACTGGGTATAGTGACTATCGCATATTAGCTATTTTTTTATTGACATTTTAATTTAACACGGCAATTAACCTATTAAATCGCAGATACACGGGATTTTTTGTTGAGCTTTTTTTTTAACAAAATATGTAATCCAAGCAATCTAAAATTTAAATAAAACTAAAAGTATTGTCAATAATATGATTTAAAAAAAATCTGTTCCTTTTAAATTATTAACTTTTAACTGAGATTGGAAGCTAAAACAGGAAAATTGTTGCTGTCAAGATAGAAGAGTTCCGAGTTTGAGGAACTAACTGGGAAAAAGGTCCGTAGTGTTTATTAATAGTGGTAGGGGAACCTAAATTAGATTAGTGGTTGCAATATATTCCAAGTTCGAAATGATACCTCTGGAAGTGTCAGAACAAACGTAGGGGTTTTCTACTTGGCCCAAAACTTGGTCTTTGTAATTTAAAACCATGAGGTCTTAAATTACAAACGCCAAGCGGTGGCAATGTTACTCGCGTTAGTAACATCTCTTAAATCACACCTGCTTCCCAGGTGGTGCTAAAGGAGTTAAAGCTTCAAAGCCATGTTTGGCATAATGCTATCTTTATGTATAACTAGCTCCACTGAAAAATATTTTCAAATAAATATAAATGTATGCTAACCAAAAATAAAATATTTTAAAGTAAATGAACAAAAAAACTGTTTGACATTTTGTCAATGTAGTTATATATATATATATATATATATATATATATATATATATATATATATATATATATATATACTTATAAATATATATATATATATATATATATATATATATATATATTATTTTCATATACAAATATTTTTTCATTTTTTATTTTATATACTTTTTATATATATATATATAGTTATATAAATATATATATTATATATATATTATATATATATAATATATACAAATTTATATATATACATATATATATAATATATACAAAATAATATTATATTTTATATATTTTTATATATGTATATATATATATATATTATTAAATATATTATTATAAAAAATATTTTAGTATAATTAAATATATATTTTATTATACTAAAAGATAATTACTTACTAAACTGATACTAAACAAAATGTTATGTAAAAATTCTTATAGACACACTAAACAAGGTTCTGGTAATATATCAACATATACAGAAATTTTCAGTAATTTCTGCAATTTTTTAAACAATCCTGCAATTGTTTTCTTTCAAATATTCAGTACAGAAAGAAATTATTAAAAATAGCTGTAAACTTTTGTAAAATATAGGAAAAATGTTTTACTTTAAAATCGAGACTTTGTATAAATGCGTTCAAAATAAAAATTTTGACCTATGCAAAAAGATTCTACAAATCCTACTTTTTCTTTGTTTGTTACAGTGAAAAATAAATTAATGAATAACTTATAATAGATAAATAATGCAAGCTATATTTTATAAAATAGCATTTATTTTTGTTAAAACATTCATCATAGCTTCCTAAGATTGGAGAAAGTTATTGCATGCTGTCTTTCCTGTATATAAAACCTCTTGGCCAAGAAAAATTTTTGTTTTCCACATTTAAGAAAATAAACCAAAGGAAAGAGATCATTAACCCATTATAAATGACAAAAAATCATCACAATTTCAACATAATGGTCTTACTAAAAATACATTTAGGCCGAAATAAGAAACATACCGTTATCTTCTCTTATAACATGCTCCGAATTGACGTTCATACTTGAAATATTTACTGGATAGATTTTAGCGATAAGTAAATAACAGAATAAGACCACAAAACTGCCTGAAAACGATATAATGCAAAATGTTTCAAACTGAACTAAACAAATAAAAAATGTTTTGGTACAGATTCATTTTGACGGTGTTTTTTCAAATTGATCATTTGAGGATTTTATGGGGGCGATGAAGTTATTTCGGTTTTGCTCTATTTGATGCTTATGGAAGCTCTAATGTGTTCTTGAACCCCACTGGTGAAATTGATCTCTGACGTCAGTACTTGACACTTACAGAAATTTGTTCTTAGCTGTTCTTTTGGTTTACAGTAGCTTAGGTCAGGTTGTATTTTTTTGTTCTTATCATTTTCTAGGATTTAGTAAATAATTTTGTTTTCGTTCTTATCGTTTTATGGGATTTAGTTAATTTAGTTATAACGGGTGAAGTTATTTCGGTTCTTACTATTTTTTAAATTGTTAAAAATTATCGGGATATTCTAAATCAAACAATATGCTTTAGTTTGGAACATTTTTGTTTTGTTCTTATTATCTGGGATTTAGTTAATTTAGTTATGACGGGTGAAGTTATTTTGGTTCTTACTATTTTTGAAATTGTTAAAAAGTATCAAAATATTCTAAATCAAACAAGATGCCTCAGTTTGGAACATTTTTGTTTTGTTCTTATTTTCTGGGATTTAGTTAATTTAGTTATGACGGGTGAAGTTATTTCGGTCTTACTATTTTTGAAATTGTTAAAAAGTATCAGGATATTCTGAGATGGGAGAATAGTATAAGAAAACCCTATTATCCTTAGTGAAAGTATGTCTAACTATTAAATACACATACCAAATATCCACTGATAGTTAATAAACATAAGTAAAAGTAATAATTGTATAGTTCGTATAAAAGCCTAATGATAGCAAAGTTCTCAAATAAAATATTCAGTATTAGGAAACAAACAAATAAAAGAAAACTGGACTATTTACATACGCTGATTCATAAAAAGACAACTGTAAGGTGACAGATGAGTGCAATTTTAAAACTTGTTGACTCAACTATACGGCGAAGTACTAATGGAAAGTGTTAAATTAAATACATGTAAATACTGATTAAAAACTCTCCAAATCTTTAAATTTTCCCAGACGTCTCCAATAGCTAATCCATTAAGAAATTTAAAACCCATTTAAAATATTTTTTTTGTATCTAAATGCAAGTTTAAAAGTTTTCACGTGGTAAATAAAAATAAGGGTTTTATGTTAGCTATGTTATAAGCTGAGTATTTTAGTCCTTATGCATAAAACATGTTAGCGCCGTCACCGCACGTATTTAGGTATAAAGCTCACAAGGGAGCAAACATTAAATGGAACATAAAATACACGAATATGAACACCTGAAAGTCACGTAATGTGCAAAGTACGTGAGAAAATTTCGCCCTAAGCAACCTTATCATGCACTGCGTACCTCAAAATAAAAAGTAGATGTGCAGGTACTGAATACACATTTTGCGTGGCAGTTAATTTCAGATATAGCGTTGTAAAACGAAAGCTATTTTTATTTTGAACCTTAATCTTATTTTTTCTTTGTGATTACATAAATAATAATTTATTGCTATATATATTCACGTAAATTACTTAACTTTTAAAATCAGCCTTCTTACAATTCTTGTACGGCGCAATTTGTTTTAAAATTTCTAATGTAACTGGAAATACAGGCATATATTTATTCTTTTTGATTACATAAATAATAATTCATTGCGATATATATTCAAGTAAATTACTTAATTTTGAAAATCAGCCTTCTCACTTTTTTGTAAGACGTAAATTTTTTTTAAAAATTTCTAATGTAGCTGGAAATACAAACATTTATTTTTTCTTTGTAATTACATAAATAATAACATTGAGTAGATATTAAAATCAGCCTTAACTTTTAAAATCAGCCTTCTACCTTTTTGTAAGACGTAAATTTTTTTTAAAAATTTCTAATGTAGCTGGAAATACAGACATTTATTTTTTCTTTGATTACATAAATAATAATTCATGGCTATATATATTCAAGTAAATTACTAAACTTTTATAATCAGTTTTCTTCCTTCTTGTACGACGCAAACTTTTTTTAAATTTTCTAATGTAGCTGGAAATACAGACATATATTTATTCTTTTTGATTACATAAATAATAATTCATTGCTATATATATTCAATCAAATTATTAAACTTTTAAAATCAGCCTTCTTACCTTGTATGACGTACATTTTTTAAATTTCTAACGTGGCTGAAAATACAGACATATATTTTACAACATGAATAGATTAAAAAACTATAGAAATACGAAACTATAATGAAAAAAACAACAACAATGTATTGAAATACACATTTAAGTAAGTTACATAACTTTTAAAATCAGTCTTTTTAACTTTTTGTATGAGGAATAATTTTTTTTATTTCTAGTATAGCTGGCAATATAGACATATATTTTTACGCCCTACATAGATTAGAAAGCTATAGAAACACGATACTAAAACATAATAATGTATTGAAAAGCACATTTAAGTAAGTTACATAACATTTAAAATCAGTCTTTTTACCTTCTTGTATGAAGTAAAGATTTTTTTCTAATACATCTGATAAACAGACGTATATCATTATTCCATACATAGATTAAAAAACTACAGAATACAACACTAATACAATAAAAGACAATCCACTGAAATATACATTCAAGTACAGTATGTAACTTTTAAAAACAGCCTTTTTTACCCTATTGTATGAAGTATAGATTTTAAATAAATTGTAATGCAGCTGGCAATGCAGACATATCTTTATGCCATATAAAAGTTGAAAATTATAAAAAATGTAACACTAATATAATATAATTACAATAAAATTACACAACGAAGCATTACACACGAAGAATGTAGATGGAAAATTTTAGAATATTAAAAGGATAGAGAAATATATATTCTACAGATTGTTTAAAAGGTCACTACGGGTTCGAATCCCGCTGCTGGCATGGATGTTTGTAGCCGTTCGGAATCGGCTGTAAACTGTAGGTCCCGGTCTCATTAGCCCTCGTGTGCAAAACAGTAGACCGTAGCGCTCCAAACCAAACCCAAAAGGTCACTAGCATCTCAGTATCGGGAAAAATACTCGTCTGAGGAAGGTCTGAGCATACGAGATGTCCAGCATGCATATAAAGCAGAAACATTGCAGCAGAGGGGACAGGCAGGACTGTTGAAAAACGATTCCGAATACTACAAAGCAATGTTATGATTTGTAGCTAAAAGAAAGGCATCTACATAAATGCTTCTGGGGTAGTCAGGAAGATTATGAATGCTTATTTTTGTACAATTTATGTTTTGTTATTTCTTTTAATTCTGAAGTTATGTAGCCTTGGAGGTCATAGTGGATTTTGACGACATGTACTTGGTATGAAATATAATGTAAGGAGAGTAGCATAAATCCTAAATATTTCTGCTCTAGATTTCAACGGATATAGACATTATTACCATGTATGTATCCTTTTCGATTCTCTAACAGTACTATGTATGTGTTTAGTACAGAAATATTAACTTTAAAACTTTAAATATCATTTTTGTGCATCCTTAAATTAGTTTTGAATAGTTTTGAAGTAACATCTGTACGATGTTAGAAGCCTTACGACAGCTTGTTAAATATTTGAGTTCGTCGACTGTTCTGTGTCTCTAACGTAAGCTGAAGTGCAACTAAATTAATAACGTAACAAATTTAGGAATTATAGCACTTATTTTAATAATACATTCAACTTTTAAGAATTTCTTGCTTTATAATGAAAATGAAAATCTGTACTTATACTACTACACCGCAATTATACTATACCGCAAAGCTTTAGTGGTCCTAAGTGTAATACTTTTCAGAAATAAATAAAATTTGAACTATATATTTTAAATGATATTAACATGCAGCTAGATAATCTTAGAAAAGATGAGAACTTGAATATGAGGAACGCAAAATTCTTTAGTTAGCACTCATTACTTTGCTAAGTGAAAGGAGAAGAGACTAAGATGTTGATCTTCTTATATATTTGCACTTATAAACTATTTATCTAGCACTGAGCACTTGATTGACTGAACAAAGAGAAGAACAAGTTGAGCTACTTGTTTTTATGTAACTCTCATGTGACACACATCATTTGTTGTAAGAGACAAATAAATTCATCAACTTGCTCTTATATCCCTGCTTTTATAAAGTTTTATAGTTAACACACAATACTTGGTCTAGAGAGCAGAAAATAGGCGAATTTATTGAGCTACCTGTTCTTATATAAAATAGTAGACTATTTTAAAACAGCGTCTCAACCGGGTGAATTAACTTTTAAAAATAATAGAAAAACAAAGGCAGAAATTGAAATTCAGAATACGCGTTTTAGGAATTCGAACAAAGAAGATATTATTCAAAATCCGTAAACTGCACGTTTTCGCTACAGTGACCTTGACAAAAATGTATTAAAAAGCAAAATTTAAAAATTACGTGTTTAAAATGCATTCATATAGACTTTCATATATTCTTTTACATTTTAATTTTTCCTTTCTTAATTTAAATGACTCGATTGATTGAAATTTGCTAGATTTCAAGATAAAATCCTTCATGTGATTCCATGCATGCGTAATAGACATATATCTATATTTAAGCAAATAAATAAGCTATAATTTGAAGATAATTCAGTTGGGCGAGCTTCTGTCAAGTCAAAAATTATTTTTTTTTTAGCTTTGGCAAGATTTTTTTTATTGTGTTTATAGAATGTATCCAATTTAATCCTTTTCATTAATACGTCGCAATATTTTTTGCAGTTGTACTTGTTTATCCTTATTATTTTCTCCAAATTCTCCTTGGACTCTCATTAATTTCACCCGATAGGATAGGAGAACCAATAGGATTCCTCAACCTCAGAGCCAGACACTGGACTACCACAAGGGTGACCACAGATCAAGGCCAGGGAAGGGCATGGTAGGAATAGGTCTGCTATGATGAATGACCCGTCAAAGTTGTCAGCATAAGACGAAAGCCTTGACCCTTGGGGCAGGCCCTGGCAGCATACACAAAGGAACCTCTTTCCCCGAGAGGGCAACTATTTATTTTTTTAGTTCCTCCGTTTTTGGCTTTAAATCATTTTTTTTTTTTAAACTATTCCAAAATGTGTAACAATTATTTTTATTTTATTTATTTATTTTTTGCGGCCAGATTTAGATTGTTTTTTTTCATCCCCAAAGCTAATGCGAATCTTCAGAGGACTTTTTTCGAGCAAGCAATGTCTCGGGAGTACCGAAAAAATGGCCATTGAGTAATGGTTCTGAGGTCCAGGTTTAAGAATGTTTAATCATAAAATTTCCTGTTCTCCTTATTTGGCTTTCCGGTTTCTCAAGATGTAACGATCTTCCTCTTTTGGCTGCTCTGTCGACTACGAGGTTCCAGCCACCCTCTAATTCCACACTAATTCCGGCTTCAAGAGGTCTGCTAAGCATTCAGTAGTTTTCCAAATTCATCATTCTTAGCGCCTCTTTACTACGTTCTCTCGTGAATTGTGACGAGCGTGGGTACTTCAAGGGGGAGCAATGGGACAGAGTGGTCCGATACTTGCTATCTGACCATACTGGAGATGCACTGGAATAGTTGTCATCTTTTGCAACAGCGTATCTAAATTGCCCAGTTTTCATTTATATTTAATGTTTTTCGTGAGAACTTTTGTTACCACTGGACTTGTAAATGAAGCATACAATTATTGTTACGTATGTTAATTAACCGTTAGTAGATTTCTGGTATATCTATATTGTAGTTAGGCATATTACTATTTTTACCGTTTCGTTTAACTTACACACTTTGTAGGATATCAATTCTTAAGGAATTTTTCGGTATTATTTTATTTTACAAATGCCACTGAAGTATATGCAGGAGACATTTCGTGTTCAAACCCAATTTTAGAATGTGAAATAATGTAAAATTCGTCCTAAACTTTTTAATTATACAAATACGCTGACATTGTCGTACACCATTTTTTCCAATTAGAATGGGCTGGGAAATTATTTTATTCCTTTACTTCCTTAACCACAAGGACACTCGCCTGGTCTCTGAAGCCCAATTGTTTTAAAAATTAGTGTTATAATTCCACGCAAAATCACTCGTTAGAAATTAACTACCGAAATTTTCAGTAACTGTCATATAGGTCTTCTAGGCCCCAATAACGTACATATCTGAAAAATTTTCTGAATATTTTTCTCAAAAAGATATACTTTTTATTTATTCGAGACTCAGCGTATGCGCATATACTTTTGCATTTTTCATTTAGAATTTGTGATCGAATCACATATACTGACAAAAAATTAAAAATTTGTTTGATTATAATGATGAAATATAAAGTTGAAAATTAAAGATTTGATTTAAGTGTTTTAACTTGTGTGCGACTTATGGTCGTGATTTCGGAACAAAAAATATCTGCGATTCAAAATACTTTTAAAAATTAATATTTCAAATAATCCGAAATGCATTTTAAACGTTTAATACATTGTTTTTTTAGTAATAAAATTTTTCTGTCGATCCTCAGAAGCAATTTTGTTGGTATTTGGTCATAAAACTTGCAACGGGACTCCTAAATTCGGCCCGTGCCCTCGCGGGTTAAATAATAAAATTAATAATTTACGAATTTTTACTTTTATTGGCAAAGTGGTTTTATTATTAATTAAGAAAAATTCATAATTTTTATCAATAAATCTAAAACTTGATGCTTAACCGCTTGCCTGATTATCCCGAGTTATCTCGGGTTCGTATATATTGCAGTTAATTACTATACAGAGAAAACTCGGGCAAAGCAGAATTTGTCAGTACGATTTGTTCATGGTTTTACTCGGTCTGGAGAAAAAGAAAGGGCAGTTTTGTTGGTTTCGCTATTCTTTTGGCGGGACTGGTCACGTATTTTTTCTATTGTATACTATACGTCGGTTTGTGGCTTAGTATTGTATAATGAAGAACAGTTATGAAAAATCCTCGTGACGAGTTTTCTGCCACATCAGGAAAACCCAGGCATTAGTGTTTCACCACTCTCGTTATCCTTATGGCATTTTTTCATCTCCTCTTCTTAGCCCACTCTCCTGTTTCTAATCATGGATCTTGTTGGTGCTTCAACCACATTTGGCGAAATTGGCGTGCTTGCAGCTTGCGTGCGTGGCGTCCTTGCAGCGTGGCGTTTGAAATCTGGCGAGGGGATCGTAACTCAACAAATTGATACATAAACAAAAACAACATTTTGAGGAAAAATTTTACAAAAATTGAATATTTAAAATCTAATTGAATTAACAAAGAAAACACAAAGGAAACACATAACATTCATACTAAATAGACTGAAACATTCACCTAATCACAAATTAAATAAACTGAGTGTGATTTTCATCACAAATTTGTGATTTAGTGTAAATTGTAAAATTAATTTAAAATAAGAGATTTGAAAAAAAAATTTCAATTTTACAACTTCTCAATTGAATTAGTTGGTACAACACCATGTAATCTTGCAGCGAAAGAGGAAATGGAACGAATGAGAAATGAAAATAACATCGATAATAACGAAATTTAATTGTTAATAGAAATAAATTCACAAAAAAATTGGAAAATACCAAGAGAAAGTTAGTCCAAAGGGATGAGGGAGGGTAGGCGGGATCTCATCCAGCAAAAAACTCTTTGACTTAAAAGAAACTGTATTTTGAGTGAAGGTTGAAGAGGAGTTGTAAAATTGAAAATTTTTTTTCAAATCTCTTATTATTAGATGTTATTCCTGCTACTGCAAAAAAAAAAAAAAAAAAAAAAAAAAAAAAAAAAAAAAAAAAAATCAAATGAGACAGTGTACTCTGTGCTCCCGTAAAAGAGATTACAGAGGTAAAAAAAGAGACCAGATACCAGTGCACAGAATGTCAGGTATCACTCTGTGTTGTCCCTTGTTTAAAAACTATCATACAAAGACTAATATTTAACTTTTCCCATTTGCCGAGATAACTCGGGATAGTAAACTAATATTAAAACTAAATGCTTTTAATATTAAACTAAATGCTTTTTAATACCTGTAAAAAAAATTAAAAATTCAACTTAAAACCTACATATTTTGTTTTGTTTCATTTCCTCGTATCTATTAATAAAATAAAAAAAAATGTGTTGATTTTTTGAAAAAAAATTGTAAGGGAAGTGGTTAATATGTTACCATAACATCGAAAAGAAAATATAATTCCCTGTTCACTGACAACTGTTTTAAATATAACTTCACTACATATACAATTTTAAATCTTAGTGCAAAAGGTTAATTTTCATATTTTAAAACCTAATATTACAACGGTTTAAAGTAATTACTATTTGGAAAATTAGATCCGAATCGTTTATCTTAATTGATGGCTTAATATAATTAATGTCATTTATTACGTGTACTTAAATGATTAGTAAATCATCTATGTGGCTTGCATGCATAATATTTTCCTGTTTAAAAATTCTGATTGCCAAGGTACCTTTTTACTCCCTTTAAGGTAATTTAATACTTATGCAATTGAAGGCAAAATTATCTAAATGAAGTCACCGTGTAACCATCTCATTGATTTTATTGCTACGACATCCCCGGGGGATTAAGGGCTCAAGAACAAACCCGACTAAATTCCAATCAAATAGAGAAGTCCCAATTATTACGCCATCGACCGCTGAATACAAGAGTCGCCAAGACGTGATCTGCATCATAGATATCAGGGCTGTTTTATTTAAGTAAACTAAACGCACGTAATCAACCATTCCTCCAATTAATAGTTCACTTGCGAACTAAAGGATTAATGTCATTTCATGTATTTGATTTTTCAAAATGTATTAGACACTTAATACTCTCTTTTTATAATTTTATATTAAAGACAACGTTGCTTAATAGTAGCATTTGCTTGACTCTTAAAAAATCATTCAGTGAAGAGAATATATTTTTTAAAAAATATTTTTATATTTTTTTGATAGAAATTGGAATACAATGTATAATATTATTCAAATTTATGAAAAGGAATAAAGTCTTATGAATTGGTAAATTTTAAATTAATAGTCAACTTAAAAAAAACTTAATGTTACTTAATACGCAGAATTTTAATGTTCATCTTTAACTGACAGAACACATACATACAGTTCAAGCATTATGTTTCAAAAAGTCTTTGTGTGACATTGCTAATCGATGAAGTTGGATTTCCAACATATACATATGTCTACATTAAAAAAGAAACAAGGAGAGAAAAACTGTAATAATCGTTTATTCAGAAATTTACCCATAATAGAATGATTATTATTATTTTCAAAGAATAAAGGAAAAGATAATTTGATGTCAGATAAAAATTCACTACGTTTATGCCACCAATCTCTGTAAATACCAAGTATTGAAACTCTTTCTTAGTTGTAAACCATGCGAGTTCGAATTTCCATGCTGTTTTTGGGTAGAAAGAATGCATTAGAAGAAAAATAACCCTGTTTCGAAATGCGAGTTATATTTAGTTCGTAATGGGAATATGGTTTCTACATGCATATAACATATTTAAATCGTGATCTATATTATTTTTTTAGATTTTAAATTTTCTCATTGTTTGACGAATTATAAATTATAACACCAAACGCATTCTAAATTTGAATAGAATTAAGATGGAACATGACTGACATATCTCTAACGCTTTATTGTCATGAAATTTACGGCAGGAAATTGAATTATTTCAAGCATTATTTTCTTAAGATTTTTTCTTAAGATTAAGATTTTCCAACGATAACAAATTGGACAGTTTGCTGCTATTCGGTTTCGAAATTCGAAAATTCTAAATTTAATGCTTGCATGGGTGTTTGCAGTCTTTCAGAATCGATTTAATGTAGTAGGTGCTCGTCTCTATTACTTGTACTACAGAAAAGTATACCAAAACACCAAAAACCAGGTACCCTATCCCTAAGATTTTTTAATTACTTTTTTAATTCATTTAATTAATTTGAACTATAATAGATTATATTACATACTGGTAGAATCATTAATTAGTTAAATTAAAATTTTCTTCAAATGAAATGGATTTAAAATTAAGTCACTGATCACATATATATTTCATATCTGCTAGATGCAAAATTATTACAATTTTCATGAAAATAATGAAAATTTTTCAAAATTTCTAATAGTAGGATTTAGAAAAGTGAACGTCAAAAAATCAACATGTGATGATCAGATATTTCTTAATTATTCTTATTTTTTGTGTTTTCATTACATTTTATTAGTAGATGATAGTTCATTAAGGCTTGAAGTTTTCTTACTCATTATACAGGGTAATTATAATTAAAGTTTCATAACGCTGTAAAAAAAGAACTACTGATCAGGTTTGGTTTGGTTTAGAGGGCTACTTTCTACTTTTTGTAACATTAGTGCTAATGAGACCAGGACCTAGAGCTTAAAGCCGATTTTGAACCTCTACTAACATCTATGCCACTATAGGATTCGAACCCACAAACTCTGGTACCGAAGGACCGTAGGTCACCCTAACCAATCGACCATCGTTCGGCGAACGGCTGATCAAAGTCACGTCTAATTTGAACGGAATATTATTGAAGAAAAAGGAAAAATTTATGGTTTAAGGAAAAAAATAGTTCCAAATTTTAGCAAACCCTTTTAAATTATGATTCTTACAGCACCATCTGTTATTAAAATTTGAAATTATTTTTTTCTTATGATATGCGTTTTCAACCTTCTTCAATAATGTTCCTTTATATTCATTCTGATAAGTCGTTCTTTTTTTTACAGTTTTTGAAATTTTACTTTAATTATAATTGTTCCCTCCAGCATCCATGATGCGACAGCAATTGCTTAATATTTTTTGTAAACTGTGTTTATTTTGTAACCGTGAAGCGTAGCGCCATCTGTAAATATATGTAAAACAATAGTGTTCGCTGAGAGCGGGGAATTAAATTGGACATATATTCTGTTTTGTGTTGGTTTTCTTAAAAGTGATATTTGGACGACGTTGGGAGTGAGAATAGTCAAAGTCATTGTAAGTAAATGCTTTATTCTTTTTAATCATAAATCTTATTGGGTTGTCATTTTCCCAACGTTGATCCAATTCATATTCATCCAATTCTATTTCATTGAGTTTAAATATTTTGGTATCCCCCTCATTCACATTATTCTAATTATTTATACAGTCCACTAAGTCTTAACATCTCACAATAATCACCCTGTATATATTGCTGAATATCATGTATCATTGTTGAGACTGATGCTTAGTTATAATACATTGCTGTGGACACATGATTTATTATACACGTATTAATTTATATCTTTGTAATTTTATGATGAGTTATCACGATATTTATTTTTTCACATAAAGTTGATACCCAAGTTGTTTCATTCCATAGACAGATTCCAAATTTCCTCCCGTTTTTATAGACCCCTTCCTACCGTTTGTCCCAAGTCGGAAGACTGTCGAATTTGTAGAACGATGCGTTTCGTATCTAGATTCCAGGAGTTCCAATCTTACAACTGTCATAGAAATTTGTGGCCGTTTGGAATTAGGAATCTCAGTCTTAATAGCCATCGTATACCATAAACTAGACCGTGTTTGTCTAGACTAAACCAAATCAAAAAAAAAGGTTCGATCCAAAACTAGTTAATTACATTATTATTTTTATTTGAACACTCAAAAACATAATGAGACACAAAAAGGTAAAATTTCAACAAAAACGTAGACCGTAATACAATACATACTTAGGGATATATACAAGTAATCGTAACTTAGGGAACTCTCCCAAACTTTTTAATTATTAAATATTAGTGTCCATAAATATAATAAAAGAGAAAGTAAATTATCATGCAAAACATTCCAATAGACATTCAACTTTAAACGACTACATACATCACAAGTCCTGGTCATAACTGAAAGTCAATCTAATTTAGTCATACTAAAAATTAAACAGACTTCTTAAACAGTCTTAAATTTAAAAAAAAAATGGAATTGTAAAAGTTATCGTTGCAGAGTATCAGCAGTGGGTTTTAAATGTAAATGAACATAAACAAACTTTTAAAAATAAAACTAACGTTTAATTTACTTAAAACATACAAAGAAAAGGTTTAAGGCAAACAAACATGGTATAGAATAATTTAAACTGGTAACTTAAACTGTTAAACAATATTACTACTAGTAAAAGAAAACATTGAAAACGATTACAAAAATGAATACATTTGACCTTACTAAAACTTAGGCTAACCCAGAACCAGGCAAGAGCAGAACCTCATAAAGCGAAGTTGTTTTGCACTCCTCATTACGCAGATCGACTTCTCAAGCAACAAACAAGTTAAAATGAACCGCTTAAGTAAGAACTTGTATTATTAAATTCGTTGGGATAAATTTTCCTTACCCAATTAGAAGCTGACTATTTTATGGAGTTGAGAAGTCGGCCTGGCCAAAGGTTAGATTAAGACACGTACTTTTGACTAGTATTTTGTGTATGAGTGAACAAACCAAGGTGTTTCATTTGACAACAATAGCACTTCGCATGCGGGCAACGTAGTTTTACGTTTTTTGCAGTGTGTCACTGGAGCGCTGGTCACGTAAAAAGTCGAATTCAGTAGATTTGTGGTGAATACCCGCTAACCACCACAAATCTACTAAATACGCATAATTATATGTATGTGTGACATATGCGTGTTGTTTGCATTGCTATGCAAAGCTTTGCATTTTTTTTATCCACAAGTTTTGATTGTCGAGTGACTCGGTCTTTTGTTG
>CM063504.1:12878254-12883254 GCA_032207245.1 Pardosa pseudoannulata
TAACTATCACTTTAAAAAGTGGTAAATATTAGGGGATGAGAAATCATTAAACGTGCTGAGGTTGAAACAAAAAAAGTTCCAAAACAATAAACAAGCCGTAAACTTCATAATAAGTAAATCTCGAAATAAATCAATTGAAAGATTTTCTACGTATTGTAACCACTTGAACTTAATCCTTTTATAATGATTATCTTTATAACTATCACTTTAAAAGGTGGTAAATATTAGGGGATGAGAAATCATTAAACGTGCTGAGGTTGAAACAAAAAAGTTCTTAAATAATAAACAAGCCATAAACTTCATAATAAGTAAATTTCGAAATAAATCAATTGAAAGATTTTCTACGTATTGTAAACTACTTGAACTTAATCCTTTTATAATGATTATCTTTACAACTATCACTTTAAAAGGTGGTAAATATTAGGGGATGAGAAATCATTAAACGTGCTGAGGTTGAAACAAAAAAGTTCTTAAACAATAAACAAGCCATAAACTTCATAATAAGTAAATTTCGAAATAAATCAATTGAAAGATTTTCTACGTATTGTAAACTACTTGAACTTAATCCTTTTATAATGATTATCTTTACAACTATCACTTTAAAAGGTGGTAAATATTAGGGGATGAGAAATCATTAAACGTGCTGAGGTTGAAACAAAAAAAGTTCCAAAACAATAAACAAGCCATAAAATTCATAAGTAAATTTCGAAATAAATCAATTGAAAGATTTTCTACGTATTGTAAACTACTTGAACTTAATCCTTTTATAATGATTATCTTTACAACTATCACTTTAAAAGGTGGTAAATATTAGGGGATGAGAAATCATTAAACGTGCTGAGCCAAAAAAAAAGTTCCAAAACAATAAACAAGCAATAAACTTCATAATAAGTAAATTTCGCAGGTAAAAAATGTATAAGAAATGCTTAATTTTATCTGAAATGATTTCTGGTTGATTTGCACTTATATTGGTATCAATTCTGTGATCGAAGTCATTAATTTGATTGCTCCAACGGCTAAATTTGTCTTATTCATTTATTAAGAATCCCACACACGTCCCTATGAACAACACGTACTATCAGATCGAATAAAGGGAATTTCCTATACCAAATCGATAGTTTCTTGGTATGGTGCACAGATCGTTCTTTTACCCTAGGGTGACTAATGTAATTAAAGTGACAAAAAGAATCTGCGTATAACGGTTGAGTGTAGAAAATTCGGGAATTATACTTGAAAAGTAGTAGATGATATATTTATTACATAGAATATTTTTAAGTAATTTTTAAAATTCTCTTTAAGAATTATGCATATAAAAAAGGTGTACTTCTTAAAACAAATGGAAAGGTTTAATGGCTATTTGCTAACAAATTAAATAAATTAATTTGGTGTCTTGGAGTGATCTAATAGAGGTTAGTTTTACTATAAAACAGCGGATTGTTGGAACACCTCTTCCTTTTGCACCAGTTAAATTATCCATCCTCTGTATAATAATAGCATAAGTTGTCTGTCCATCTGCCCGTCTGTCCATAAATATATAAAGTGGCTGTACCTGGAATAGATACAGGCACCCATATTGGATTTTTTATGAGTTCCGGTAAGCACAATTCAAAGCGAGTTCGAAATTCACACCATCCCTCCTTTTCGAGCGTTTAATGCTACTAATTCAAGCCATAATCTCCGTCCTATTCTATACTAAATTCATTCTTTATAGAAAAGCGAGGGTGGAGCGTAACATTTTAAATGTCTGGACTGTTTTTACTCTACCCTTATATACTCTTAATTGTGCCCTTACCATATGTAGGCACTGGCACGGTAGAGTGTCTGCCCATTTGATTCTCGTACTTATCTGATCGACGGTTCTGTCCCCGACGCAGCTGACTTTTTCTGAATGTCTAATTAATTTAATATTATCTGCTTTTTCTTTTAAATTCTTATTTCTAAATTTGTTTTATTATTTTTAACGTTGTTTTAATAATTTTTTAAAATAAAAGTTTACTATTTTTTCAATTTTTTATGATTTTTATGATTTTTATTTTATTGATTTCACGCATAGTTATACGGTGTCCCTGGCCACATAAACAATTCATGTTTTCCATCCCTAAACTTTCATTTCGTAGTGTAATAATAGCCTAAGTTATCTAACCGTATATACTCGAATTTATGAATCGGTTGGACCTGGAATGGATAGAGGTATCCATAATGGTATCACATAGAAAAATACTGTCATTTTTAAAACGTTCGAAATTCACCCCGTCCTCCTTTTCGAGCGTTTCGTGCCACTATGTCAAGACCCATTTTAAGAGCAGATGATTAAATTTATCAATTTATCTCTTAATACATAAGTAAAAATAACAGTTTTTTCTAGCATTATGACGTCATTCTTTTACTCATCACATTTAATATTTTTTAGATTATTTAAATATCTTCAGCATTATTTCTATATATTTTATCCCTAAACTTAGATATTACGTAAATAATTTTCTTTTATATTTATCTTAAATAATAGATTAGGTACATATGTGATAATTTTAATCGATTATTTTTGTAGAAAGATAATTCTCAGCCAAAAAACAAACCATTTTTTTACTTGCCTCATAAGGTACTTTACAATTCTGGAAAATTAAAAATTTTACTCATCCCGTCATATGACGGGCTATATGCTAGTGTTTAAATATTTTCCCAGTACTTCCTATAGTTTTATGAAAAATAATAATGGTTATCTGTTGTGAGTTTAAAGAAATTAACTCGATGTCTGGAGCTTGTGTAAAACAAGTTCACTGTAATATAACACACCTGATAAGGAAAATGCATTATATAATTTTACGCCAATTCATTTATACAGGTTTTTCTATACTTTATTCAAACTTACTTTTTTAGAATATAAGATACTATCCCCTAATTCTTTATAAAAGTAAACAGTTACACAACTACTACAATATGAACTTATACTAAAATAAAAACGTATATGATATTAAATAAATATTAAATAGAATTGTATTTAACAGTAGGTAGAGCATAAGCATTGCAATCTGATTTGCAAATAGTGTAGTATAAACTTATGCTTATATTTTGGAAACAAAAAGGTAAAATACTTAAATTGGGCTATTTTAAAGACAAACTCTGCAAGTACCTGTAAAATTAATTTATAAAGTTTATCTGCACTTTATTCAAACGTGTTTTATTTGAATATAAGATACTATCCCCCAATTCCTTATAAAGTAGACAGTTACACAACTACTACAATATGATCTTATACTAAAATAAAAAAAGTATATGATAGTAAATAAATATTAAGTAGAATTGTATTTAACAGCAGGTAGAGCATAAGCATTATAATCTGTTTTGCAACTAGTAGGTATAAACTTATGCTTATATTTTGGAAACAAAAAGGTAAAATACTTAAATTGGGCTATTTTAAAGACAAACTCTGCACGTACCTGTAAAATTAGTTTATAAAGTTTATCTGCACTTTATTCAAACTTATTTTATTTGAATATAAGATACTATCCCCACATTCCTTATAAAGTAGACAGTTACACAACTACTACAATATGATCTTATACTAAAATAAAAAAAGTATATATTAAATAAATATTAAATAGAATTGTATTTAACAGTAGGTAGAGCATAAGCATTGCAATCTGATTTGCAAATAGTGTAGTATAAACTTATGCTTATATTTTGGAAACAAAAAGGTAAAATACTTAAATTGGGCTATTTTAAAGACAAACTCTGCAAGTACCTGTAAAATTAATTTATAAAGTTTATCTGCACTTTATTCAAACGTGTTTTATTTGAATATAAGATACTATCCCCCAATTCCTTATAAAGTAGACAGTTACACAACTACTACAATATGATCTTATACTAAAATAAAAAAAGTATATGATAGTAAATAAATATTAAATAGAATTGTATTTAACAGCAGGTAGAGCATAAGCATTATAATCTGTTTTGCAACTAGTATGGTATAAACTTATGCTTATATTTTGGAAACAAAAAGGTAAAATACTTAAATTGGGCTATTTTAAAGACAAACTCTGCACGTACCTGTAAAATTAGTTTATAAAGTTTATCTGCACTTTATTCAAACTTATTTTATTTGAATATAAGATACTATCCCCACATTCCTTATAAAGTAGACAGTTACACAACTACTACAATATGATCTTATACTAAAATAAAAAAAGTATATGATAGTAAATAAATATTAAGTAGAATTGTATTTAACAGCAGGTAGAGCATAAGCATTATAATCTGTTTTGCAACTAGTATGGTATAAACTTATGCTTATATTTTGGAAACAAAAAGGTAAAATACTTAAATTGGGCTATTTTAAAGACAAACTCTGCAAGTACCTGTAAAATTAATTTATAAAGTTTTTCTGCACTTTATTCAACTTATTTTATTTGAATATAAGATACTATCCCCACATTCCTTATAAAAGCAAACAGTTACACAACTACTACAATATGATCTTATACTAAAATAAAAAAAGTATATGATAGTAAATAAATATTAAGTAGAATTGTATTTAACAGCAGGTAGAGCATAAGCATTATAATCTGTTTTGCAACTAGTATGGTATAAACTTATGCTTATATTTTGGAAACAAAAAGATAAAATATTTAAATTAGGTTATTTTAAAGACAAATTCTGGAAGGAAACAAAAAGGTAAAATATTAAAATTGGGCTATTTTAAAGACAAACTCTGCAAGTGCCTGTAAAACTAATTTATACAAGTTGTTCTGCACTTTATTTTATTTGAATATAAGATGCTATAGCCCAATTCTTTATAAAAGTAGACAATTACACAAATACAAATACTTCAATATGATCTTATACTAAAATAAAAAAGTATATGATATTAAGTAAATATTAAATAGAATGTATTTAACAATCGGTAGAGCATAAGTATTGTAAACTGTTTTGCAACTAGTATGGTATAAACTTATGTTTATATTTTGGAAACGAAAAGGTAAAATATTTAAATTAAGCTA
>CM063504.1:12888254-12893254 GCA_032207245.1 Pardosa pseudoannulata
TTAATAATTTTTTTTATTTTTTTATTTTACTTTTATTTATTTTTTTTTTTTTTTTTTTTTTTTTTTTTTTTTTTTTTTTTTTTTTTTTTTTTTTTTTTTTTTTAATATAATTAATTTTTTGTTTTTTTTTTTTTTTTTTTTTTAATTTTTTTTTTTTTAGGATTGCTTTACACTTTTTTTTTTGGTTGCTTTTGTTATTTATGTTTGTTTTTTTTTGTTTTTTGATATTGTTTGTTTTTTTTAATTGGTTGCTTAATGTATGATTTTTTTTATTTATTATTGAAGAAATCATTAGATTTTTATATTTTTTGAAAAATTTGTTTTTTATATTTTTTTTTTTTTTATTTTTTATTGTTTTAGTTGTAATGGTAAAAAAATAAAATATTTGTTTTTATTTAAAGCTTTTGTTGATCTTTTTGTGTATTTTTTTATCTCTCCCTTTGTGTTTGTGATGGTTTTTTTTGATTAATGATTTGATTTTTTTAGGGTTTGAAAGGTTTTGTTGGCCAAAGGAACTTTTTTTTCACAGTAATCGTGAAAGGGTATTTTTTATTTTGGATGCTGATGTTTGGATTGATTTTTTTTTGAATTTAAATATATTTTTAATTCGTCAGATGAATTTTTTTGGGTAAAGAAAGGATATGTTTTTTTTAGAAATATGGGAATTGTACGGTTGGTTTTTTATTTAAATCATCACCGTGCTTCTTCATGCGTATTTTTGAAAGTTTTTGGAGTGGGGTAGACAAAAAAAGATGTCAAAGATTAGCCAAAAAGGCAGAATCTTGTGTGAGACATGAAAAATGTAATTAGAAAAATCTTGGTTAATCCAAAAAAATATATTATTACCTCCCCTGTACATAAAATAAGGTGTTATGAAGCAGTTTGTTCAGGCTCTTCCAAAAGATGGTGATATCTTTAAATATATGTGTAAAAAGTTTCCTCGTTTATCTGAAGTCAAACTGAAAAAGAGATTCTTTGTAGGACCAGATATCCGAAAACTTATAAGGAGTAACAAATTTGAGACAACCATGATATCAAAGGAAAGAGAAGATTGGATTGCCTACAAAGATATTGTCGAAAAATATTTGGGCAAACGCGAAAATCCCAAATTTAAAGCAATTGTTAACAACATGGTGGACAAATTTCAAGTGCTGGGTTACTCCAAGAGTGTAAAATTGCATTTTCTTCAATCGCATTTGAACTTTTTCCCCGTAAATTTAGGACTGTCAGAAAAGAACAGGGAGAAAGGTTCCACCACGACATCAAGGGTATGGAACGAAAATATCAAGGAAGAAGGAACAAAAATATGCTTGTCGACTATTGTTGGATATTATCAGGAGATGAGGATAGGATTGAACTTAAAAGAAAAACGTCAAAAATAAATTTTAAAGGAAAAAAGCACGTATCTAAAATTGAAATGTATTTGTTTCGTCTTCAGTTTCAAATATATTTCAAACTTACATTTATTTCATGCATAAACCTTAATAAAACATATAAAATCAGGTCATTGAGATTTTCTTCTACGAGTGTTTTTTCTTATAAAATTAATGTAAAAAATTTAATAACGAGGGAATTTTTTTATCTCGTCCAGGTGTGGCTTAAGCTTTATGGTTGCGATGGCTTTCATTCTTTATATACAAAAAGTATACATTT
This sequence comes from Pardosa pseudoannulata, assembly GCA_032207245.1. Classification (NCBI taxonomy): domain Eukaryota; kingdom Metazoa; phylum Arthropoda; class Arachnida; order Araneae; family Lycosidae; genus Pardosa; species Pardosa pseudoannulata. The sequence continues at coordinate 12,889,908 of CM063504.1, forward strand.
TTAATTTAATTGTTTAAAAATTGTTTTGCCTCATCATGAATAGATTAAATAAACTCACATGAATAGATAAAACCCACTGTCGCTAGTCAGTACAAGCAAAAAGTTCGAGAGCATTTTTTTCATGTACGACATTACCAGTAATATGTATATCAGTTTTACAAAAAATACAGACGTGGTGAAAAAAAAGTAGAGGTCATTTTCAAAATCAGCTTACCAAATAACTTAAAAATAAGGAAAACTTTTCTTTTATTTTTCAAAAATTTCAATTTCGTAGGCCTGTGTAATTTTTATTACCCAGGATAGTTGTTTTTAATTTTACTTTTATTCAGATTTTCTAAAAATAAATTTTACCATCTCTTTCTTCTTGAATATTTTATTATTACGTAAACTAACTTTAAAGTATAAAACTTTACGTAACTTCAGAAAATCTGCAAAGCCAAAAATGGAAGAAATAAATCTACTTCTTCTTTAAAAATTATTTAAAAACTTCTTTAAATTTTTTTTACTTCATTTGAAAATGATATAGTTAAAAATGTTTCGAAAGAGTTGTCCATCATCAGATTTCAAGGTGACTGTGATTGCTTTTCAAGATTATTATCATTGTATAAACAAACTATCAATTTGGCTTCACAGTATTCGTCTAAATATGTAAAACTTTAGTTATTGACTGTAGTAAATTAGATTTGAGTATATGCACCTATATGTTATCGGTAGGAAAGACTTGGAAAAGTAAAACTTATCGCAATCTTGGTATACCTAAAATCATAAGAAAGTTGATATCTATCGCAAAGTGACCTAGAAGATAAATCTAGGAGATAAATCTTCAATGGAGAATTAACTATTGTCATACTACAGAAAACTATTTATTTGAAATTAATGCTATATTAACACTCTATTAAAGTGATAGTTATAAAGGTAATCATTAAAAAAGTATTAAGTTCCAGTAGTTTACAATACGTAGCAAATGTTTCAATTGATTTATTTAAATTTATCTTACGTTTATCAAGTAATATAAATCAAGTTTCAGAAAATTACTAATTTTTTTCTGTTTTCTTATAAAAATAAATATTTCCCAGTTCTTGATTTGGAAGAGAGGGAAGTAATGTAGGATAAAACATAATAATTTAACAAATGTTTGTTCATAGATTTTATACACATAATTTTACACATTTGAATAAATGTTTTGTGTAATGAGGAATTTTCACGTTTTCTAATTTTGATTTTAAAGGATAGAAGACAAAAAAGTAAGCAGGACAGTAGCTATTTTTCTTTCATTTGGGGGCCTAATGAGTGATTTCTAATGGGTTTTATAGCGGACTCTTTAACGTCTCTCAAAAACGATACTTTTTCTCCGCCGAGATTGTGACGTCATCGTTCATATCGACACCGAGCGCCTATGCTGTTTACATGTTAAAAGGCGACTTTTAAATTTGTTTTTGTGTAAAGTATCGCATATAATAGAAATTTTTTTGTTATGTCTGGCATTAAAAAATCATACTCTAAATATTGTATTGTGCCACTCTGTAAAAATACAACAACTAATTGCAATGAGAAGATATTTTTCAGCGTCCCGAAAGACCCACATACACGTAAAATCTGGACAACTGAGATGAAAAGGAATGAGAAATTAAACCCCAAATTACCATATAAATCATCTTTATGGGTTTGTGAAGACCATTTCTCAGTAAGTAAATGCTTGCTTTTGCTTAAATATTACTAATTTAGAACAATTAAAGTATATAAAAATACATCTATACCTTTAAAAGGATTGTTGATTAACCACTGCTATTTAACTTTTAAAACTGCTAATTTTCGAGTATTATCACAGAGTTCAAGTACAATAAATATTTTATAATGCATATAAATATCGAAAAACATACAAATATCTAAAGCATATAATTATCTAATAAATAACTCGGGGGAGGACAAGGTTATGTATTTTCAAGGTATTATAAATATTTTCTTCAGAGATGCATACTTTCTTGTGTACCAAATCACAGTGACATTTTTCGATTAAATTGGTGACTAATTTGAAAAAAAGTATAATATTTTAAAAATATTTAATAATGATGTTACTTTAAAAATTAAATTTAATTTGAGAAAGTTTATACATTTTTTTAATTTGACATTAATATTAAAGGCAATAAAATTGTATTGCTATTTAAAAATATATAAATAATTAAGTAAAGCCGTTTAAAGATTTTAAATTTCTTTTCATCGTATTTAAAATATCTAAGAATTGGTTTGGTTTTGGTTTGGTTTTGGAGTGCTACGGTCTACTTTTTGCAACACGAAGGCTAATGAGACCGGTCTCACAATAAATGCCTCCTCTAATTTTTATTTTAATATTACATCCGTCTCTATTTATAAAAAACGATGCTACTACAAATGTGTGTGTATATGATATGTGTATATTTATTTGACTTGTTTGTGTTTACAAACAAAAGAGCTGTGTTTAGCATGAATAAAGTATTAATACATGTTAAGTAAAATTGGAAAAAAATATAAATGATTTTACATACCTTTGGGTTTTAATTCCTCGTATTTCTGCTCCCATAAAATCCGGGTTTTTTGCCAAGAAAGAAAACATTGACATGCTGTCAATTTTCGGGAGGTTGTCTGATTGTCCTTTGGTAAATTCAGGTAGAAGAGACATTTATGACAAATTGAGATAACTAAGCTATCTAGATCGATAAAATAAACCTTCAGGTTTAAATAAAAATAAGTTTCGATAACTAGAAAATTTCAAGAACTTGCAAAAACATTTTCGGAAAATAGTGCGCGCTTAAAAGCAATACAAAAATATTGGTCTGCATGAACGATGACATCACAACCAATCACTGAGCGTTTTGTTGTCACGTGATTTTCGCTTAAATTTAAAATTAATTTTTTAAATGATGGACTCAGTTTTTTACATTTTTTAGAACATTTTTGGAATCTACGAGTCTGAAATTATCAGAAAAACACTAAGTTGTTCGAATCCCCCACATATGCATATTCCTCATTTGTGAATTTTCAGAACATTTGTATACTTGAATTTTAAGAAATATCTGCTCTTGTTTTCTTGAAACTAGAATCCAGTTGTAGCAGCAAAACTAATTTAAGAATTAATTTAATATTCAAATTCACTTATTTAATTTATTTAATTTTTTCATTTGATTTATATTCCATTAATCATGTTATAGCTGATTTCAAGTGTCATACAGGAAATATAATTTCTCTCCCATTTTTCTTAACACACGTACGCTTTATATAGGGGTAGATGCAATGTAATATTTAAAATGTGCTGTAATTTATGTATTTTGTCCAAATAATTTTGAAATTATTTAAACCCAATAATAACTTGT
>CM063504.1:12900754-12903254 GCA_032207245.1 Pardosa pseudoannulata
GAATGATGTCGTTGGATCCAAAATTCCACATACGGATGACCGATGAGCAAGAATACATATCACACTAAAAAATTTGAATTTAATTTCCAACAATATATTTGTTTCAAAAATATTTTCACCTCTCACAGATATTAATACTCCATATCGTTTTCCGCTTGAAATAAATGCAGTTGTTCGTCTTGGAATGATGTCGTTGGATCCAAAATTCTACATACGGATGACCGATGAGCAAGAATACATATCACACTAAAAAGTGTAATGCATAAGTAAAGTTTGTTTTAAACCATGATATTACGATATATATATATATATATATATATATATATATATATATATATATATATATATATATATATATATATATATATATATATATATATATATATATATATATATATATATATATATATATATATATATATATATATATATATATATATATATATATATATATATATATACACACATATATATATATATATATATATATATATATATATATATATATATATATATATATATATATATATATATATATATATATATATATACACATATATATACATATATTACATATATATAAATACATACATATATATATATATATGTACATATATGTGTGTGTGTGTATATATATATATATAGTGGTTCTTAAAGTTCTAAAGTTTTCCGAACAATAATATAGAATATAAAATACTCGTGTAACTATTCATTTCGGAATTATATTAATTTTCATAGTCCATAATTGTATCTTCTTTTAAACGGCAGTTTCCACTTTACATAAAAAAAATGTAAAAACACAAGAAAGTATAACAAGTATCCAGAAAGAAATTAATAACTCTTTTTCACAGAGAATAAGATTAATTTAAGAAAAAAGGTATAATTTAAGACATTATAAGCATTTATGCATTAATTTGTTTTACTTTATTTTTCTCAAAATTGATTTTCGATTGATTTTTCTTATCACAAAACATGATAAGTGAAAAATTTCACACTGAATGCATCGATATTTTAAGTCTGTGTTACATAAATATATGTCCAGGGAATATGCTAGTATAATGGTTACATATTAATTATTTTGGGCTTTAAAATCCTTTAAATAATGCACTGCCTATTCATTTTGAGAAAATTACAGTGTTCTAATTAAATATATAATTAGAAATATTATATTAAATTTACGAAACAGTGTTAGCATTATTTATTTTGTAAGTATCGTCTTTTACGTATTGCTTCATTTTATTAGAAATTTACCTTGTTTTTCTTTATAAAATTTGTAATATTTATTAAACGTTTATCCAGCATGCATAGTTTTAAGTTTTTTCATCATACAACATTACATTAAAAACATTAAAAATAAAAAATTCAAAAATTGACCTCGGAAGGTGTAGGGATGCTTTAATAATTCATTGTAATCAAACTGTATTTAAGGTTCAAAATATCTGGTTTTATGATATTATTATGCATATTTATATGCAAAAATGGAAATAAGACTTGACTAATTAAAATATAGGTATTGAAAGGGATGGTAAACGTAATATAAATATGTTTTGTAAATGATTAACTATGGAACTTTTTAGAACATTTTAAACATATACAGAGAGATGTATCAATTATATCTATCAATAATTTTCTGAAAATATAATCTCTTTTTATTTTATATAATTTCTAGGTGTTTTTCTAAGATGATCTTTGTGATTTAATATTTTTATAACATTTTCTAAACTCGATGTATACATTAAAATAAACATTCGTGTAGATTTAAAATTTAACTTTGTTTAGAATTTTAGTACTATTTAAAATTAGAAGTGTTTGAGCTTTTCAGTACGTTTGTCTTTTGACAAACAAAAAACATTTTCTTTAGGTATTAAGCTTAAAAATAACACTCAAATCACTTCATAATATAAAATATAAATCTATGTAAACTCAAGTGGAATTTAAAAACAATGTTATAAAAATATTTAAATATGTTTAGCCTAGTAGTAATTACAGTTTTTATTCAATCTATGAAAAGGATAAAATGCAGGCTGCCATATACTAAGGAAATGAAAAATTTTGTGAAAAAATATTAATCTTATAGTAATCCTATTGTTTAGAAAACCATGAAGAGAAAGCTATTTTAGATTTTTAACCGTCCAAATATATCAAATATCTGTGAAAGACACCTGTTGAAGTAAAATTCTTTAGAACGGTCGTCTACTACGATAGCAATTAAATAGCAACTTTAAGCACAAAATATATGAAAGCCGATTGCTACAAGTTAAAAAATTGTTAACGAATGCAAAATGCAGAATATATCCATAAATAGTATTATATCGAAATTTTGGGCTTGTTGAGCGATACTAAATTTTTATGTGTATTACACAACATAAAAGAAAGCTCAATCATGTCTTTCATATTATTTTTAAAGCACTCGTTTTTTTATTTTATCGTTACACCTAAGCATTCTTAATAAATGAACTTTCGGGTATCTTGAGGAAAAACTGTCCATTTATATACATGC
>CM063504.1:12908254-12922072 GCA_032207245.1 Pardosa pseudoannulata
AAGTAAAAATTCTAAAATTAGTGATATTCATGCAAAAAGTTACGTTTCAACTGACATAAAATATTGTATCTAAAATACAATCGTAAAGAGTTTGAAGCCTTTAATGAACAGCTACAATTTTATAACTACAATTATCCGTGTCATATGACGTAAATTCATATATATGAAGTAACGTGCACATTATATAAGCAATGTAATTAGATATGTTACGTTTTTCCCACCATGATCAGAAAGGACAGTATAAAAACCCCATCGAAACTTGAAATTTTGAAATTGTGGCAGTGCTTAGGAAAAAAAAACGGTATTTCGTTTAGGGATATATTAGTGATAATGTATGTATTGATAAGTAGTCATTTGTTATTGGTCAATATATCATTGATTCAAACCATATAAATAATTCATCTAGAAATAAAATTGATTTTAAAGTTGTTCTATTTCTGAAATTAAAAATGATAATTCTATTTAACACTAAGCTTCAATCCAAACTCCAATTAAAAAAATAAATAAAAAACACCTATTGTGAAAATAGAAATATTCACAAAAAAAGGAATTAAAACATTAACATTTGGAAACATTGAAATGCATTTCAAAAAATAATTTAATCAAAGGCATCCATGTAAATATAGCTGTATAAATGACAGTGTTTAGTCGTATTTTTTCACCCTGCGTAGGTTGGACAGGATCAAGATGCCATCAAAAATGTCCAGAAGGAAGTTTTGGAGATAGGTGTGGAAGTTTATGTCTTTGTGAAAACAACTCTACATGCAATCACGTAAATGGATCTTGTACCTGTTCTGCTGGATATATAGGAACTATGTAACTATTCATTTTAAATTATTTTAAATCATAATGTAGAACTGAATACTTCTACAACATTACTTTTTATTATTTTAAGATGCAATGAAACATGTCCAGTTGGATTTTATGGTAAAGATTGCTCTAGAGAATGTTTATGTGAAAATGAAGCCATTTGCAATCACGTTGATGGTTCCTGCATTTGTTCACCAGGTAGAATAATTTTATATGTTTAAGAAAATGAAGATACGTTGTAAAACATATGAAAAAATATTAGAAGAATAATAAATAGAAATATGAAACTTTATTCTAAAATGGACACATTCGTATTGTTATCCTAAAGGGAATATAAAATTTTGGTAAATATAATTTAAGTGTATTGCACATATTTAAAAGATAGTTACTATTTCCGTAAAGCCTTTCCTTATTGTAGAATATGTACACGTGTTTTCTACGAATTAGAAATTTGAGTGTACCATGTCTTTAAGCATATATATAAAAGTGTTATATGCAGGAAATGTGAGAGAGATGGACGAGATTTTATATAGGAGAATTGTATAATAAATTCACAGTTATACATAATTTATTTTTTAGACTTCGCTATCACTAATAGGTTATTAGAAATTAAAGAATAAAATATGGATTTTACCAAATGATGGGATAATTTATGTTTTAGATATAGGTATATCATTTTTTAGAAAATAAATCTTTCTTCCTACACAATATGACAGTGAAATTACCCTTTTCATTCCCAAAGTGCGATTCCAACTGAAACTTTATTCTTTCGTACTACTTAGTCTGATGGACTGTATTATAGGGTACTCAGGTTACTCCATCTTACTTTAGGACACATAACAAGTTATTATCTCTTTGTTTTAACGCAACAGATAAAATATTTTGATATAATTAATGTTTAATCATTTTTAAATTACCCTAGTAAGCGTTTTCCGAATTACCATTAATTACATCTAACGTAATACTTATAACGTATGTTTTAATGTAATAACGTATGTTTTTATTCCTGTCTATATTGGTCAATAGTTGAAGATATTATGAGAGAATTTTCTTAATTGAATATCATAAATATCCTTTAAAGCGAAAGTTTTACAAATATATATTTAGTTTAAAGAATTGTAAAAATATTATGTAGTTGCGTAATACTTATATATAACGTAAACGTATATATATGTTATGACGTAATACGTATAACGTATGTTTTTATTCTTTCCTGCATTGGTCAATAGTTGCAAATATTATGAGAGAATTTCCTTCATTGAATGCCATGAATATCATTTAAAGCGAAAATATTACAAATATATATTTAATTTAAAGAATTGTAAAATTATTATGTAGTTTACTTATTTACAGAATAATGTAATTATGAACTAAAAGGAAACACTTTTACTTAACATGCTTTCCTATTATTGTCTTTAATTTATGTTTTAAAATTATGTTAAAACTAAAATAAAATATAAAGTTTTAAAATATTTAAAAATTTATAGATCGGCTGCGATTTTAAATAGTAAGTATATTTAAATAGTAAGTATTTAAATAGTAAGTATTGTAAGTATTTGATAAAGACTAAATTGATGATATAGAGTCACATGCATCCGTATGTAATCATTCCACTGACATAAGCTTTCTTTTTACCGATATGTACAGGTTGGATAGGATATAGATGCAATCGAAGATGTCCACTTGGAACTTATGGTGTCAACTGTGGAAGTCAATGTCTTTGTGAAAACAATTCTACATGCAGCCACGTTAACGGATCTTGCATCTGTTCTGCTGGATACAAAGGAATAATGTAATTTTTTAAAAATTTATTTTAACATATAGTGTAGCATGAAATCCTCTTACAAACTTTTATATTTAACTTTAGATGCAACGAAACATGTCCTCTTGGAACCTATGGTAAAGACTGCGCTTATAAATGCTTATGTGAAAATGGAGCGCTTTGTAATAAAGTTGATGGTTCATGCCTTTGTTCTCCAGGTAGGAAACGTGTTTTAGACTGTATAAGAAAGCGATATTTAGATGTTATAACCGTGACCATAAAGTGCGAAGTATAAATTTCCAACCTTACACCTAACAGTAAATGAATAGTTACGTTTGCAGGAATGTAATTTTTGAAGTTGAGAACCAGTTACCGGTACTTAGGTTATTCATTTTTGATAATTTCTCACATTATATCTCCATATGATATCTGCTCTGCCACACAGTTTTCTCTAATGACCATTTCTTCAGGTGTGAGTGGATGGTAAAATACCTCTCTATTGAAAGAATAGAACGCTGTGTTTTCCACTCGTAGGTCATTCAAAAATCCTCATCATTTTTATTTCATAACGTAAAAGCTATTTTTTCGAAATTCAAACTCACAATTATCATTTCACGTGCGAATCAGATAATATAAAGTTTAGCGACTGAAATCTCCAATTTGACGAAATGTTTTTGCGATTTTCTTCGCCATTATGATAACCGAGTGCAAAACAAAAACATATATATGTGACACTTGAAGTACATATAATTTTTTTAATCAAAATACAGTTAAAATATATTTAAAACTTCATAGATCGGCTGAGATTTTAAATAGTAAGCCTATTTAAATAGTAATATTGTAAGTATTTGATAATAAAGACTAAATTGATGATATAGAGTAACATGCATCCGTATGAAATCATTCCACTGACATAAGCTTTGTTTTTACTGATATTTACAGGTTGGATAGGAAATAGATGCAATCAAAGATGTCCACTTGGAAGGTATGGTGTCAACTGTGGAAGTCAATGTCTTTGTGAAAACAACTCTACATGTAATCCCGTGAATGGATCTTGTACTTGTTCTGCTGGATATATAGGACCAATGTAATGTATTTCTTTTAAATTATTTAAAATCATAATGAAGAACTGAAGACTTCTACAACATTCTTTTTTAAATTTTAGATGCAATGAAACATGCCCAGTTGGATTTTATGGTAAAGATTGCTTTACAGAATGTTTATGTGAAAATGAAGCCATTTGCAATTACGTCGATGGTTCCTGTATTTGTTCTGCAGGTAGAATATTTTCATATGTCTAAGAAAATGTAGGAAAGTTGTTAAACATATGACAAAATATTAAAAGAATAATGGGTAGAAATATAAAATGTTATGCTAAAACAAATCCTTCTGAATTGACATCCTATAGGGAACATAAAATTTTGGTAATTATAATTTATGTGTATCGCATGTACACGGATGTGCTACTGAATTATTGAACACAAGGGCTATGCAAATTGTGTAGCTATGTGCTTAATTTTTTGCTCAATTGTAGGTGCTGCTGTAACTGCATATATAGAGCGTACTGTTGTTGTTCTGAATTACATGTTGAGATTCCAGTATGGGTAAATTGCCTGATTGTCTAAATCAGGCTGTTCAGGTCCTTCGATTGCGGACAAATCGTAGGTGGGAGACACGTTACCGAAATCGTCAGATAGCTACGACTTTCAAGGTCTACAGTGTCAAGAGTATACGAAGAATACTTAGATGGTGGAAAAAACTAGTGTTTGGGCAACCTGGAAAGAACAGTTAGCCTTGACAGTGTGTAGCGAGAGATGGCTCAGGAGTATTGTAGGTTGACTACGAAGAAAACATTACCTCAAATTACCAATTAGTTGAATGACTGTGCCTGTCTTACAGTCAGTAAACGGACTGTGAAATTCTCGCTTCACCGTAGGTACCTAAAAAAGTGCCATTTTCCTGTGCTCGCTATCGAGTTGCACATCTTGCCTGGGCAACACAGCACAGGGACTGGTGTGTAGAGGACTGAAAACGAGTAGGATGGAGTGATGTATCATGGTTCCAACTACTTAACGCGTACGGAAGGCTGAGAAAATGCATCAGGCTCATGGTCCTCCATTGAAGGTAGGAACTATATAAGGGCATGGTGGCACAATCATGGTATGGGGTGTTTTTTGTGGTACTGTTTGGTATTTTCGGTGTTTGTATCAACTTCCCTCGTTACAGTGAGATACTTAGAGTTGATTAGTGATTAATTCCATCCGTTTATGTATTTCTGTTATCCTCACGGTAATGGTGTTTTTCAGAAATACAACTGTATATCTCACAAGTCCAGGTTGGCTACTGGCTTGTTGAGTGAGTATTCCTTTAACTTTTCTATCACAAATTGGCAGCCTAGAAACCGAGACTTAAATCATATTGAGCATATATGGGATGTTTTGGGAGAAGGCCATCACACAGCTCTACTGAACCTTACTGAATAATGAATATCTTAAGCCAATATTTGGTAATATATTCCCTTGGAATATTTCCAGAAGCTTATTGAATCTATGTCTCGTTGTTCGGCAGCCATTATCAAGGCCAGAAGAGGCCCAACTCGATTTTAGGTAGATATCCATAATTTAGTGGCACTTCAGTGTATTAAAAAGATAATTGCTATTTCCGTAAACCTTTTTCATTATTGTAGAATATGTATACAGGATATGTTCTTTACGACTTAGAAAGTTTACAAGTTGGTGTGATAATAAAAACTGCAGCACCTGCGTTTGAGCATATATATATATAAGTGATATACGTATGAAATGTGTCGCCTTCACCCCAATGTCTGTGCCTCAGAAACGCGGAGGCAGGAGAAGAAGCGATTCCAAAATAAAAAAGTAGGAGATTTTATAGACGAGATGTATATTATAAATTCATACTTATACACAATTTATTTTTATGACTTCGCTATCACTAACAGGTTATTAGAAATTAAAGAATAAAATAGAAATTTTAACAAAGTATTGGAAAAATTATATTTTAATTATAGATATGTAATTTTTTAGGGAGGAATCTTCCTTCCTACCATGTCGAAAGTGAAATTGCTCTTTTCATTTGCGAAGTGTGATTCTGATGAACTCGATTATAGGTTCCTCGTGTTACTCCATCTTACTTTGAGACACAAATTCAGTTATTTCTTTCATTTTAACGCAACTTTTAAAATATTTTGATTTAACTACCATTTAAACATTTTAAAATTACAGTAGTGCACGTATTCCGACTTACCATTAATTACATTTTACTTAGAACACGATGTTTTCAACTATATTGGTCAATAATTGAAAACATTAAGAGATAATTTTCTTAATTGAATGTCGTAAATACATGGTTTCCGCGCACCTGGAAAGTCAGGGAAAGTCATGGAAAATCATGGATTTAGACAATGGATTAATTTTGTCATGGAAAGTCTTGGTTTTTCAAGTAAAATGAGTAAAAGTCATGGAAAGTCATGGATCCGCAACTACCGATTTTAAACTACCGATTAAAAAAATGCATTGAATTGTTTAATTTTATTATTACTTGTCATTTGGCTGAAGTTACTGAGTTTGGTATTTATGTCTTATCTTATTGACCATGTTGCCAAGTAAAATATGTTCACCAAGGAAACTCAAAGTAAGAAAGCTTAATAGGTGGGTAAATGTATATTATTCGGGTTTTTTCTTAAATTGTAGATTAAAATTTTATTAATATAATATTCATTATTTTTTAATAAAAATTAGTTACGATTTTTGCACAAAATATAAGTTTATCTCTTGGGATATTGTATATAAACATTATAGGGCTATATTTGATTATTATTCATGGTCATTTGGTTAATACTAAAGTACCCTGAATTCAAATTGGAAACATTTTGATTGAAAAATTGCTATATGATTAAACTTAGATACAACAATTTATTTTTATGTATGTGAGTTTATTAACACTTATAAAGTAAGTTTATAGTTTTTTATGATAAAATTCCTGTAATTTCTCTAAAAGCATATATTTTATTTGTATGTACATCAGAAGTTTTATTCATATATACTTTAACGAAAGTTTTTTAAAGTAATGGAAAATGATCTGCTAAATCAGGGAAAGACATGAAAAGTCATGGATTTGAAAAAATTTATTTTGGCAGATACCCTGTAAATATCTATTTAATTTAAAGAATTCAGGAATTATTATTTAGTTTATTTATTTACAAAAGAATGTAATTAGTATTAAAAACAAACCTTTTCCTTATCATGCTATACTTTTACTGTCGAAAAATTCTGTATTTTAATATGTTAAACACAATAACACATATCTTCTGATTTTTAAAAATATCCCTGATGTATGTTTAATTCGTCATATGTATTTTACATGTAAAATGTAAATATAAATTTTATAAATTGTGTTTATTATAATGTGTTTAAAATGTTATTATAATGTGTTTAAAATGTCAAATTTTGAAATTATGATAACATTTTCTAAGACACTGTAATTAAGTTGATGGGAACTTAAATAATGTTTTCAAATTATAAACATGAGTCATATAAAAATAAATACACCGTCTACGAATAGGAATTTGGGAGCCTATGCAAATGACGATATTTGCGGTCCTGAGGTACTCTGTCGGGATACATCATGTAGGAAACAGCATCGGCGTTAGTCACATGCAAGATGCCGAGCATTTCCGAGCTCTCTGATTTCTAGAAAATTTTAATTATCGGGTATCACAAATGTGGCCGATCTAGAACCTCTAGGACGAGTTGGATCGCCGAATTAGGGGGTGCACTACCCGTCCAAAATCGGTGAAGGAACTTGTATGTCTACTCCAAGCCTAGTGGAAGACAATACCACTAGCTGTAATACAAAAATTTGTGAAAAATATGGCCCAAAAGGGTTCAAGCTGTAATTGCCTCTCTTGGAGGCTGTACCAACTATTGATTTTAAATAAAGATAGGTTTCTTTTTCTATCACAGGTGTCCAAATACTTATTGGTAGACAGTGTATAACTTAACATTTTTATGTACAAAATTAAAGTGGGTAATTCTGTGTAGAAATAAATTTTAATTACAATTCTTGTTTTATGTAATTACAAAATATCTGACTTACACAGTTTATTACAAGTCACATGAACGAACCAACCACGTGAGACAGCGTTCGCCCTAATTAGGATGAACGGTTGCAGATTTTGTTTGACGAGCAATGCCAATGTAAAAAAAAAACGTCTTAGCACAAGTTCTTCGTAGTAATTTAAATTTGTGACCTAACAGAAGACCCAGAAGATTGGCCTAAAAACCCCAGAGGTATCATTTAAAAAATTGGAAGACCATGGTGACAGCGAGTGTATTTTTCGTACTCCAGTCAACGTTACCAAACACAAGGAGGGGCGACTCAAGCTTTCAACCTATAATTTCTGATATCATTGCTTTTTTTAACTGAGCAACTATAGTTTAGACTCTTTTAGTCTAAAACTCATTTAATTATAAAGTGCATTTGATATTAATATAGATAGATTTAATTCATAAAATTAAATTTTTTAGAGAGTCTAGAAGTCCTATAATTATCAATATGCGTTTGCTATACATCGATTGATTAATACAGATAGATGTACATACTAAAGTATAAAAATAATTGCACTTTTTAAGTACAGTTGAGAAGATTGTTGAAGTATCAAATAATTCCTCTTAGGTTTACTTTCTTGTTATGTTTAGGATAGATAGTTAATAGATGACATCAACAATGTTCACCAGCCTTAATGAATAGAACTTAAAGTTCGCTATATAAATAGTAAAAATAGTATTGGGAACATGAGTAATGGTTTAAGACATATAAGGTTAAGTACCCAAATTACATTTTTATAATTTTAATAATTCTAAAAATGCTACAATCTTATAAATTCCAATAACTATTTTACAAAGATTCAATTCATTATATAGACCAACATGCATCTCAACAAAATCATTGCATTTACTGTTGTTATGTTTTATACCCATGTACAGGTTGGATAGGAGATAGATGTCATCAAAAATGTCCACAAGGAAGATATGGTGTCAACTGTGGAAGTCAATGTCTTTGTGAAAACAATTCTACATGCAATCACGTAAATGGATCATGTACCTGTTCTGCTGGATATATTGGAGAAATGTAATTTATTTATTTTAAATTATTTTAAATCATAATGTAGAACTGAGTACTTTTACAACTGTTTCTATTTAAATTTTAGATGCAATGAAACATGCCCAGTTGGATTTTATGGTAAAGGTTGTTCTAGAGAATGTTTATGCGAAAATGAGGCCATTTGCAATCACGTCGATGGTTCCTGCAATTGTTCTGCAGGTAGCATATTTTTATAAGTCTTAGAAAATGTAGATAAGTTGTAAAACATATGATAAAATATTAGAAGAATGTTAGGTGGAAAATTAAAAATTCATACTAAAATAGACTCTTTCGTATTATTTTCCTGAAGGTAAAATAATAATTTTAGGGTTTCGCTTATATTTAAATGATAGTTATCATTTCCATAAACTCTTTTTATTATTGTAGAATATGTACACAAGTATGTGTTCTTTACGATTTAGAAATTTGACAAATTACTTTCATAGTAAAAACTTCAGCATCTGTCTATAAGCATATATATAAACGAGAGATAGGTCGTTGAAATGTGTTGCTTTACTTTATTGTCTCTGACGTTTAAAGAGGAGACAGAAGAAGAAGGGATTCCAAAATAAATAAATATTCTTGTTTACGCATAATTTGCACAGCAAAATAAACAAAATTATTAAATTTTTACACTGTTAACATAAAAATAAACAAAATAATTCTTAAATCACTTCTTTAGTATTATCAATCAAATGAGAGAAACAATCATAAACATTTTTTTAAGAATTATTACATATATAGAAATATTATTCATTTAAACAAATTTTGATATTTTTTAAAGAACAGAAATTTCGAACTATAAGTTCTAGAAATACAATTAAATTTTAATTTAAAATTTTACCTTCAATGACGAGAATTAGTGCAAGCAGTAGTTTTTCATATCCAATAACATTGCATATTTTCTCCAGCTTGTACTTTAATAACTTTTAAATTTTCAAATTTCCCAAACATTATTTTTAAATGTCACTGAAAATTTTACCGAGAATAAGAATTTTAATTTTGAAGCATGTCCTGGAAAATTGGTGGGTTGATATATCCTTGTCCGAGAGTTCGTTTGGAGGCTTGAAACGGAACACGGCACGAACTCGGCGATCTCGATGCGGAAGGCATTGTAGGGAACTGGATGCGGATGTCACGGAAACAAATCAAATTGTATTTTTGGAGTTCTTGTAACTCTCTCTGCAGTCGACGGGAGGCTGCCATGGTCTTGATGTTTATCAAAGGTATACAGGTCTGAGTTAGCTTGGTAGGAAATACTTATGTTATTTTCGATATTCACAGTCACTAAAACTTCGAAAGACTTTCCGTATGGATTCGAAATCCATTGTCGTTTCACGTAATTTAAAACATTATCCACAGATGTAAAACAAAGTTCGCAAAAGTTCACGAAGTAAATTATCAAGAAAATTTCTGCATAGTAATAATAAATCCATTTTTTCAGCGCAGATAAAATCCTGTCGGCTTAAAATGTAATCCATTTTTTATAAAACTCCTTCACAAGGAGAAAGTTCAACAGCTAGCATTCATAAAGTACAAAGATGCAGTCGGGTCTCATATTCAAGAGAACTCAGAAGTCTAATTTAAAACTTTATTTCAGAGCGGCAACATCACACATCTGTCCTTCTGGACAATATAGAATCAAAAGCCACAGAGTTCACTCTGCTCTCACACAAGTACACCCAATAGCGCTGACAACAAGAATTTTTCCACAACAAAACAACTTACTAAGCGAATTGACTGCAATATCAGCAAAACACGAACACATGTTCCGCCAACACCTGGGAAATTGCTGTATAGACAGAAAGTTTACAGTTTTATGACAGAAAGGAATGTTAAGTGGAAAATACTTCGTTGATTAAACCATTTAGAGGCTGATAAAGATATTTAGATGAATTAAAATGGAAGAGAGGAGGTTTTTGAAGAAATATTAAAGTTAAATAATTTTGATATATTACAGATCCCCCCCGAAAAAAGAGAAAATCGTCTCGCTGATGGGTGACATTTTCACAACTTATAATAGTACAAATATATGATTATCAAAATTTTTTACAAGAAATTGTAACATTAAACGAATAAATTTAGTGTAGAAGAGTCAGAACTGTCTTTCTAGTGTGTCAGAATTGGAGACATCAGGGTTACAGAGTCAGAAGCTTGGTCTGTAACTCATCATAAGTAATTCCACACCATCACATCAAAATTTAAATCTATCAAGTTATACCGTTCCTCTGACTCTCCTGCACCATCACAAAATCTCTATACAGAATCAATATATAAACAACTAAATAATGAAAAGATAATATACAATGAATATAAACAGAAACAAAATAATACACGCAAATGAAGGTTTACAGTAAACAAGTATTTAAGAAAGTTTATCATTATGAAATTCAATATTTTTCCTAAGCAAAACTTAACTCAAACTGTTCAAATTATGCTTTATTAAAATTTTACTGAAATAAACTTTGGAGAAGGAAAATGGCTGTCCTCTGTGGTGACCAACGTGAAAATTGTTAGTGACCCCGAGGGTGCTCACACAAAACGACAAAAGGTTCATCCCTCTGTGGGAGGCGACTACCTATTGTTTTTGTGACAGGGCTCTCCAACGTTATGACATTATATTTGTGAACAACATTTTGAAACCTTTTTTTTTTCTCTACCAAAGATCAGAGGTATGCGGGTAACAGTTTCCCACATCTTGATCAGCTACAAACGTTACTCATCTTCAGTGTGAAAAAACCCGAAACACAATAATCAGATTGAACTTCAAAAATATCTCGGAGAGTGGAAGGGGCTTGCCTCGAAGGCGATGACGGAATGACCGTTCATGACCTAGAGAAAGCTTAAGAGCAAAAACGACAAAGGACTCGCCTAAGCTATCCCTTGACTTTGCAGAGGGTCTCTCCGGAGTTAAATATTAGAAAAAAATTAATTCCACACTGAAAATCAAACTGAACTACTCTTCGAAACATTGTTCATTTGTAAGTTTTAACTATCCTGTATTTAATTCACATTAGGAATTTAGACGTAAAAACTGCATTATCTCTTAAATTTCAATCAAATTTTCATACTTAAAATGAAAACATTACCTATTCTATGAAAATTCTCCTAATTAATCAAATTAGATATTCCTTGTATTGTAAACATTCACTTACTATTTTTGAAATAACACACCATGAATTCAAAGAATAAAAACACATTTATAGTTATTATGAGAAACTACGAATATAAAAATGTAAAATTTTAAAATACTTGAACACTTTAAATCAAATAATTTTTGCAATTCACTTTTAGAAAGCAGGATCTCAAAGTTACTATGTCCAAAATTTATATTATCAAGATTCTCAAAAAACATATGTTTAGAAATAATAGTAAAATATGAAAGTCATAAAAATATTTCAAACTGATTATTTTTTAGATTCACTGCAATTAATAACAAGCAAAACTAAAAAACGATGAATTGCAAATTGGCTAAATATAAAAAGTGAATACTATAATAAAATATAAAAAACACAGATATCTAGAATCGTCAAGTTCGTAATCATCAGAGCAGTCCTTCAAATCAAACCCGTAATCCCAAAACACACTCAACAAAAGTATCAAAACAACAATTCAACTGACGAGTGTCGACACATCTGTTTACTACTGTATAAATCCCGTTCACAATTGTACAGTCAAAACAACTCTTACATTTTGCGTCCCAACATCACATGAAAGCATTTTAAAAACTCCTGTAATTCAGGTCGAACCGAAACTGCCACGTCATGATAATTTAGAGGTCACAATCAAAATTTTCAATGTGCAAGTGCTTTTTCGCTTTCCAATGTCTCTATTGACCAAGGTCACAGACACTCCATTCGTTGGACTGAAAGTTTTTCATTCTCTCGTGCTATCGAATTTTAATAACTTTATTTACTTCGTTCTTAAAAAATCGCACATCACAAAATACTATTTAAATTCACCTAAAATCAAAATTTTAAATTCCTAACCAAATTATTAAATTAACCTGGGAGTTAACACACAAAATTTTCAAACCACATTTAAAAATAAAAATGTTATTATATTTTAGAATAATTTATGTAAACAAAATTTTTAAATGAAACCACCGAACATCGTAAATCACTAATACAATATAAATATCAATTTCTAATTTAAATATTTTTCAAAATTTTCAATGAATTTCAACATGAATTTTAAAATCAAATGCAATCAATAATTATTAAAACAATTTCTCTTAGAAACGGTAAATAGAAAAAATAATTGAAAGTCCTGCTGTTTGATTGTTCACAAAATTAAGTTTCTTGATTCTTGTTTACGCATAATTTGCACAGCAAAATAAACAAAAATTATTAAATTTTTACACTGTTAACATAAAAATAAACAAAATAATTCTTAAATCACTTCTTTAGTATTATCAATCAAATGAGAGAAACAATCATAAACATTTTTTTAAGAATTATTACATATCTAGAAATATTATTCATTTAAACAAATTTTGATATTTTTTAAAGAACAGAAATTTCGAACTATAAGTTCTAGAAATACAATTAAATTTTAATTTCAAAATTTTACCTTCAATGACGAGAATTAGTGCAAGCAGTAGTTTTTCCTATCCAATAACATTGCATATTTTATCCAGCTTGTACTTTAATAACTTTTAAATTTTCAAATTTCCCAAACATTATTTTTAAATGTCACTGAAAATTTTACCGAGAATAAGAATTTTAATTTTGAAGCATGTCCTGGAAAATTGGTGGGTTGATATATCCTTGTCCGAAGAGTTCGTTTGGAGGCTTGAAACGGAACACGGCACGAACTCGGCGATCTCGATGCGGAACGCGCATTGTAGGGAACTGGATGCGGATGTCACGGAAACAAATCAAATTGTATTTTTGGAGTTCTTGTAACTCTCTCTGCAGTCGACGGGAGGCTGCCATGGTCTTGATGTTTATCAAAGGTAGTACAGGTCTGAGTTAGCTTGGTAGGAAATACTTATGTTATTTTCGATATTCACAGTCACTAAAACTTCGAAAGACTTTAACCGTATGGACTTGAAATCCATTGTCGTTTCACCGTAATTCTAA
>CM063504.1:12922172-12932172 GCA_032207245.1 Pardosa pseudoannulata
GTATATATATGTATGTATATATATATATATGTATGTATATATATATATATATATATATATATATATATATATATATATATATATATATATATATGGAGGCATTTGTATAAATAGGTAGTCTATTTAAAGGGATTGATTACGTCGAAAAATTTGAGTTTTCACTATTTGGTTCAATTTTACTAATTGCAACAATTATGAATTTCGCGTAATTTAAAACCTTTTCGTGTTCATGTTATTTTAGTTACAAGCAGAGATCTAGAAAAATTTAAATAAAGATCTTTTATACAAAAGTAATCCGAAAATCAATTTGAATTAAAGAATGTAGTTAATATTAATTTTGTAAGATATAAATTAGCTACCAAATAAGAAAGCATCAGTGGTTTGCAAATCAGAGTTATAAATCATCTTCAAAAATTCAGCTAAAAGTAGAGGAAAAGAAGCTGTAATGGATATTATTTATTTATGGATATTATTGGATTTTATGGATAGATTTTATGGATAGATTATCCATTTATGGATAGATTACTAGCTATTATGGAACTGCAATTAATCGAAATTTAAATAGATTTTTAGATAGATTTAATAATTTAAATCGATTTTAGATTTCACTCATTTCATACATTTTTAATTGCTGTTTAGACATATATAGCTAGTTCTAGGAATTTCTAAATAGAATATAAATCTCTGAATAGAACGTTTTCCAAGAAAGTGTTTGAACTCCTTCAAAACAGGATAATTTTTTTAAGTGTATGAGCATGAAGCTTTGTAATAAAATGCTATTAAAAGCTTATCCACGGGAATGAATAAAAGGAAATATGTAAGTTAAATTGTGTGTGAGGTTATTTAAAATGGCCACCTATTTTTAAGCTCTCAAAATTGGTTTTTTTAGGTTATTGTAGTTTCAATATGGTGCCAAATGTTTCTTTAGGTAGTGTATTGAATGAGCTAAAATCCAATGCAGTGAAATTAATATGTATCTTTTTAAAGAAACAATTTTTGTTGTTGAAGTAAATTTAAAACTATTATACATTTTATAAAAGTGTAAAAAGGGATAAACTTTGTATAAATAAAAATCTTTAACTGAAATTTTCTGGATTTTTTAATTAAAATCCCCATAATTATAATGATATAAATTATTATAAGTTATGATGATCGAAATAATTTGATGACTGTTTAAGGATTGCGGTTTAAGAAAAAAGGTTAATGAAATGAAATAAAATTGTGGATGGAGATTATATACTTTTTCATATAGAGATATTTTCAAATAGATGAAAATGAATTAAATAGTTCTATAACATATCATTGGATAACAGAATTTTGATCAATAATTTTTCAACATTTTTAGCTTCTAATACATTTTGAAAATTAATTTTGTATGCATTTTATATGTAACGGAAATTTGAGCAGTTCTACTAGAATATTCTTACACATTAACCATTTGGGTCAACATCTATTAAAAACAATAAAGATATTTATTTTAGATAGAATAGAGATATATATTTATTAATAATAGAGGTATTTTCAAATAGATGGAAATGGATTAAATAATTCTGTAACATATCATCAATGGGTAATAGAATTGTCATTAATTTTTTTTCATTTTTTTTACATTTTTAGTTTCTAAGAATTTTGAAAATTAATGTTGTATTCATTTTGTGTGTAAAGAAAATTTGAGCAGTTCTACTAGAAGATTTTTACACATTAGCCGTTTGGGCCAATATCTATTAAGAATAGTAAAAAGTCCCTGATTTATAAAAAACGCATGTTTTACAAGTGAGTTATTCCTTTTTTTTATAATTTAATTTTTATCAAAAATGTAGAGACAATTTTCAACAAGGGATTATTTAACAAAAAGTCCCCGAAAATAGTCGCTTACCTTAAACGTATAAATACAACTTAAAATAATGAAAGATGCGTCGTAAAACATTTCAAAAGGAAAAACGAATGTCGTATTTTAATTTCTGAAATTTTTAATTTTTAAAGATATTGTAATATCAATATATCGTGTTATTGCATACAACATAAATGATTAGAAAATGTATGGGGGAAAAGTTTGATTAAAATGAGAGACTATTTGATAAAAATTCAGTCCTCTAACAATATTCCTTAAAAATTCTTCGAATGCACAGCATACTAACCAATAGCTTATATATATATATATATATATATATATATATATATATATATATATATATATATATATATATATATATATATATATATATATATATATATATATATATATATATATATATATATATATATATATATACATATATATATATACATATATATATATACATATATATATACATATATATATATATACATATATATATATACATATATATATGTACTATATATATATATATATACATATATATATATATATATATATATATATATATATATATATATATATATATATATATATATATATATATATATATGCTTAAAATTCATATAGAAAAACTAAGTATTACTTCCTATTTATGTTAGATTGTATAAGACATAATATAAAAAATATGCAATTCTCTAGTAACATTTTTTTGCCGTTTAAGGTATGCAATCCTCTGCAACTCAAGAAAATAATTTGCGATTTTCAAAACCATATTCTGTTTTATGACGCACATATTAATAGAAAATCACGAGTATGTTGAATTAGAAATACATAAAAGTAATGCTCCTGCAGGTTTTCGAAATTACTATCATCATCATCAATTTCGAAAATATTAATTTTAAAAAGTTTAAAATTAAACTCTGTGGCAAAAAACACAATTTTTAATTTTTAAAGATATTGTAATATTAATATATAGTGTTACTGCATACCACATAAATGACTGTAAAATGTATGAAGAAAAAGTTTGATTAAAATATAATACTAATTAAAAAATATAATACTAAAAAGTATTACTTATTCAATACAAAAGTCATCAATTTGGAAAATATTATTTAAAAAATTTTTAAATTAAGGAGTGTGGCAGCAAAGAAGTTCATTGAGGCAAAATAAACATGCTATTGGAAATGTTATGTCAAATATGATTTTATCAGAACGGGAATTCAAAAATTCTCCTCTTTTGTTTCCTTATCTGTTGCTTTAATTTTGTTCACATTTATATCTTTAAAGATTTAATGTGTTATCTCTGTAGAATAATTCTAAAGACATACAGTTTATTCAAACGGACATACCAAAATGCTCGTCAACATTTATTTGGCTCTTTTGTTCAGTTTGTACTAGAAATATATCCACTGAAACAAACTTAAATTATAGTGTCGGAAACAGAACAAACCTGCCGTGCAGATGCAGTTGCCGTTTACATGGTTGCAAATGGCATCGTTTTCACAGACACATTCATTCATGCACTTTATTCCCCACCTGTCTTCAGCACAAGTCTCATTGCAGCTGAAAAATTATTATTTTATTCTTTCATAAGAATCAAAGTTATGCTTTCACAGTTTTTGTTTTAAAGCAGAATTTATAAATAATTTAACTCGCTTTTAAAAGAAATATGGAACTTTAAAAAAGGCTTAAAAACAATTTTATTTATTTTAACAATAATCATATTTATTATTTTTATTTTATTATTACTATAAGTTAATAGAAATTATTTTTTCATAAAATATAAATATAATTTTATAATTATAATTTCTTTCATCTTTAATCTAATTTTATATTAATTGTAATATTTATAAATTAAATTAAATCAATAGTTTTAATATAATTAGAAATGTTAAAACTATTGTTATTATTTTATACCTTTGTTATTGCAATTTTTTAAATTTTAACAATTTTAATAATTTTATTTCTTTTAAAATATTAAGAGTAATTTTATTTTCGACTATAGTCATAGAATGAACTAAATAATACTACGGAATAAAATATTTAAGATAAAAAATAAGAAATATATACAGTAGAACCTCGAATATCCGAATTAATTGGAACCGCTAGTACCTCGGATATCGGAAACCTCGGTTAATAAAAATTATGTATAAAAACCTTCCGTGCTTGCGAATTTAACTAACTTTTAAAGGGAAAAACAATAGAACGTTCTTTAAATGATAAAAATAAACATATATGAACTTATGTTTCACAGCTAAAAAGATTTAACACTAGAATTACTTAAGGGGTCATTTTGACACCTAGCAAACTTTTATCTCTGACAGCTCTTATATTTTTTGCAAATATCTTATTCCTTTCTTGACTTTTCCTAAATTATTGTAATTTACGAAATAGTAAAGATTTCGAGAAAATCGTATTTTTATTTTAGCCCTAACAAATGACTATAGAAATACGGCAGGCTATATACTGATGTTGAAGTCAAGTGTAAACTTCATAATGACTCTTTCACTATTTTATTAGTAGAACTGGAAGCATTCATACTGTTGTTGTACGTCAGGGGGCATTAGCCGCCAAGGGCTTACCAATACTTAAGTAAAGATAGGTTTCCGGAAGTTATGAAATTTATGCGTTTTGAAAATAAACTAACAAGGTCTTCACGTTTGCAGTGTGATAAATTTACACTAATATCCGAGGTATGGAATACTTTTATAGAAAACTGTAAGATTTGCTACAAACCAAATGAATATATTACGTTTGATGAACAGTTATTCCCTGCAAAAAAAAGATGCCGTTTTTTCAGTATAGGCCTAAAAAGCTCGATAAATTCGGAATAAAATTTTGGCTAGAAGTAGATGTTGGGACAAAATACTTATTAAACGAATTTCCATATTTAGAAAAGATGAAATGAGACCAAGTGATCAAAGTTTAGGAGAGAACGTAGTAAATCGTTTAATTAATCCTACATACCTTCAAAGTCTGTATATTTTTAAAAACAAATTGTAGTTGTCATAATTTGCGTTATTTTAATTTCTTTTTCACAAATATATTATATCATATAGAGAAATATGCAGATATCTTATCAAGGGGTCGTCAAAATGACACCAGCCTTAATTCTACGTATACAAAGACCACCGTAATTCTAATGTTAAAAATGGTGTAATATTTCTTGGAAGTTGAGTTTTTGGTGAGGAAGAAGTTCCTGTAACACGGACAAGGAACTAAAACATGTATAATTTTTCACAAGCTCATTTTGGAAAGGAGAAAAAAAAATAGACTTCCTTATTGACTCGGTTAACAGAAACCTCGGTTAATCGAGGTTCTACTGTAATTTTAAAATAAAATAGAACCTTTTGAGTCGTCAAAAAACATTTCTTTAAAGAATACTCAATGCATTTCATATAAATTAAGTGCTTTACCTTTTTACCGAATTTTTAGTTTTTATATCAGCATTAATGGGCGTCAAGTAAATAAAAATTTACGTAGTCCATTTATATACTGTTTTCAATTTTTTAACAATATTTTTGTATTTTTACAGCATAATACACTCTATGACTCCACCTATTGTATGGCTTTTAAATAGGTATGCCTAGTTTTATGAGAAATATTTTACTTAATTGGGCTAATAAATTTAGAAATCATTTGTAAACTAGAAACCAAATTAATTAAATATAAATCTAAAAATATTTTTATATTTTTAAATAAGATTTTACAAAAATAGAAACTATTGTAATAAAATCACTATTTTGCAGCAAACATTTAAATTGATTATTAACATGTAAGCCTAGCTTGATAACTTCGTGAGAGAAATTTTCACAGTTTTGTTGAATTTTGAGATCGTTAACATCTCTTAATAATTTAATTTCTAACTTGTATATAACGATCAATATATCAGATGAAATCTAAAATTCTGATTTTTCATTTTAAACGAAATATTTATCTTCATTAAAATATTTAATGGAATTTTGTAGAACTGATTATATATTTTTTGGAAAGAATATTAACGTTTAATTTGCTTCATAGAATTTTACATTATTGAAATATTAACTAAAAACCTCATTAAATCCAAATCGAAATTGAAATTTATTTAAAACTTTTTGTGAAATTAAGGTAATTAAATTTAATATTCCCTTGTAATTTAGATAAATATTTTATACATCTAATTATTTTATAATAGAAATTCCGTAGCCAAAATATTTCAATTAAAACTCTTGATAGGTAATCATTTGCCAAAAGCATTAGAAAAAGAACATACTACATTTTTGCTATAAATTAGTATACAAGATTATTTGTTTTATTTATATTTTAAATAATAAAAGTTAAATAATGTAATTTCAAAAATATAGAAACATAATGAATAAATATGAATTTTCTAAGGTTAACGCATAATTTATCTAATTAGTTTTCTATATATTTTTCAAATAAAAATTATCTTACATTATCATTTCAAAGAACTTATATTTAATATAAATAATCTCCGTAATATATTGTAGTTTATTATAAAACCTATAATATATTAACATAGAGGGATCTGGAAACTCAACCTTTCTCCTGTGTATCCTGGATCACAATTGCAAAATCCATCTATAGCACTGCAAACACCATTTTCACAAACACAAATATCTTGACAGTCTTTCCCATAAAATCCCGCATGGCAAGTTTCATTGCAATTTACACCCATCCAACCTATAGAGAGGTAAAAACTCTTAGTTTAATAAAATAAAACGTTATAGACTAAAATACGTTAAATTTTAAGCATTACATAATGCAATGATTTCTATAAAATATTTATATTTAAATTTACGTACCGTAAATTCGCTCGTATAATCCGTGAACTATATGTGTTTAAAAAAGTCTTCAGCTGCAGACTATCTGTTGGTTCGAACTATATATTGGTTGTTCATTGCTCAAATGATCAAAATCGGAAAAGGGGGAAGGGAAGCATTTCGCGCGAAAGGCCTATGATCAAACGTAAACAAAAGCACGACGCAAAGAAAACATTATCGTATACTATCGGAAGTAAACCATGAACAAAACCATAGAGCAGAACGAATCAGTAGTAGCAAGTAGCGCACTCTTAAATTGTGTCTTGGGTACGGGAAAATATCAATAGTCACCATTTACAAACGATTATCAACAAAGTCGATATAGCCGAACGCTGGCCGATTGGTTAGAGCACTAATCGTTGGTACCGGAGTTCGTGAGTTCGAATCCCACTATGGCATGGATGTTCGTAGCCGTTCGCAATCGACTTTAAACAGTAGGTCCCGGTCTCATTATCCCTCGTGTGTAAAACAGTAGACTGTAGCGCTCCAAACCAAACCATAAAAGTCGATGGGTCCAAGGTCGAAAGTCATTTCACCAAAAATATCACTCGCAACAGAGTGCTTTGTTTTCAAAGTTTTGTTTTGTGCTAGTATTGGTCATTCATTATGTCTTTAAAACATTGTCACAGTTTGACTGCTTATTTCAAGACGAAAGTAATTCAGTAAGCAGAAGCGGGCCGTTATTTTGAGTTCGACAAGAAAACAGCAAGAAATTGGCGCAAGTAAAAGGAAAATTAAAAAATATGGGAAGAAAGCAATTCAATCGTAGTGGAAAAACATAGTGGCCTGCATTAGAAGACGATATGCATAGCTAGGTTCTCGAACAGGGAAATGTAAGCCGCTGTTCCCTTACCGGAATACTAGATAACCAAATAATACATAAGATTAAGGCGACAATGGACCTTTAGAGCAAACTTTTATTCTTTTAAATGAATTTCCTTGAAGATTGACTATGTTATTAGTACTATTGATACATAAATATTTTAAAACTTTGAAGGTAAAATATTAATTAGTTTTGGAGTTATTAATTATTAATTGTTTCATAATTTGCTTAATTGAAAATAATCCAGACGCATGAATTTTGCAAAAAATATTATAAAAAAATTTAAATATACCTTATACACTTTGCAAAAGAAATGTAGTTGTTAATAAATATTCATAGAAAATATAAAGAGAAAAAAAATACATATGATGATGATGATGATACCCATATTTTGCAGAATAAACAGCTATAGCGGTTAATTAAAATGCATAACAAACGTAGTATATGCTTCAAAACATACTCGTTTCAACTAGACTTTATTTTATAAACTCTAACGTAAATAATGCTGGAATATCAGAGATAATGATCTATTTTCAATGCGCCTGGAGTACTTTAAACATTTGTAATAGATGAAACTTTTACTTATGAGTAAACAGCATTTGAAGTTATTATTTCTATACCCATAAGTAATGATAAGCTTAATATACCCATAAGTAATGATAAAATGATGGGAATGAAAATATTCTTTTTTCTCCGCATTCCTAATGATATATTCTTTCACTATTCACTAAAATCGAAAATTCAAATTTTGGTCGATTTTAGCCAATTTGAAAGTCTACCATCGCCTTAACTTTAAAAAAATTATCGAATTTTCACACATTTTGGCACTCTACTGTACTTTTTTGATTTTAAAATGATTTAATATTGCCATATTAAAATACCCATTTTTGCAAGTATAATCCATGGATTATCTAGTAGTGCGGACTATCTAATGATTTATAAATTGTTTTAAATAAAAAGTCATACCCGCGGACTATATGTATGAAATTACTTTAAATGCTGTATAAAAGGGAAATACATCGCTATAATAGTGTGTTTTATTACGATTATATATTTTAGAGCAGCAATGAAATAATTATTAAAAACTAAAAATGTTCCTCTCATGTATTAATTTTTGGAACCCATAAAATGTTACGAAGTGGTCTAGGTCAGCTAAATATATTTTATTACATTATGAGACAATTTTTAATCAAAAATTAAAATTTATTATACTATAAAGAACACATCGACGCACTATGAAGTAGTTATCCGCTTGTGAAGAATAATTTGAGAGTTTAAAGTATATGCATAGAAAAAAATCGTTTAAAGTTTCAGAACAATAGAAGGTTTTATTACAAATACAGAGGGAGGAAGGCAATAATGTTTTTGTCCATGTTTAGCCTAGGTACATTCGATCCTCCTGTGTTCCAAAAAGTAGTGAAGTTTACTGGAGGAGTCTTCCTGACTGCCATGTCAAATATTCTTCAACTGTCAGGCTAAATCGTGAAAATTTCGAGATCGTTGCAATCGACTTCCCATGATGTCCCAATGAACAATTAAAAGTCAAAAAAGGAACCTTATTTGGCTAATTAAGTGTTGGGAAAGTTTGGAGACAATTTATGAAAACACGTGTAGTGTACGACTGACATTAACTCGTAGAAAACGTTTAGTCCGGAGTGTTGCCAAGGAAACAGTAGCACGACCGATAGCAGAATGTTTCTAGAAATGGTTTCCAAAGGGGACCGTGAATCAAAGAGGATATTTTAAACATTGAAACGCTCTGTTGTGAGTATGTTTAGATTGTGATAGTAAGAAAAGTATATTCTCATTTCCCTATAAGTCAAAACAACGTCTGCTGTTTTCGTCAACACGCAGATACACGACAAATTTCCAAAGGTTATACGCCTCAGTCAGCGCAGTTCCATATCAGTCAAATCCGGATAATTACCGATTGGAGGATGATGTCACGAAAGGTGTAGTACACAAAAGAGGCATCTGCTGTCTAAGACTCTGCAACGTATTATGTTATACAGTGTGCAGAAAATTTGTCTAAGAAAATTTCAAGCCTGTGAGAGCATTAAGAGCAATGGCAGCTTTCTGTCTTAACTATAGCGAGAAGACAAACAATAATGTCCGGATGCTGATATATGTCTCTGTTCTCCTAATCTTACCAGCATCATCGAATCATTACAGGAAAACGTGCCAATGTCGAGCAATTTTTCAATTTTTTTCTTCCGACAACACAATCTCTTTCAAACTCAAATTTATGCTTGTAAAAATATCAAATCTTTCTGAGAAGCATTATTACAGCTATCATAAAATATTCAAAGTTGCAAAGCTAAAGAAATTTTAACAGTCAATCTATCTATTCCTGTTTCTGGAATATACATGTGCTGTATACGATCAAATGCACTGGAGAACCTCCTATTGACTCACAGGACACTAAATACTAATTATTTGGATCTTCTATCAAAATAACTTTGCACATATTCATTGCAAACAAACACTTCTTTTTGGTGTATTGACATTTTAGAA
>CM063504.1:12947172-12967172 GCA_032207245.1 Pardosa pseudoannulata
ATTTAACATCCTATTAGCATTTTAAAAAAATATTCTCTTATACAATTAAATCTGTATTGAAAGTATATTAATTCGCTGCAGATAATTACAAATGTACTCCAAGCTTTTATTACAAATGTAAAAAACTCAAAATTGTATTTAATTATTCAATTAAATATATCATTATTATATAATATCAGAATGTTGAAATAATTAAACTTGGAAATTCATTATTTTAACCACCGAAAATAGAATTTGAATTCAATCTATTAATCACTAAAAAAATAATTGGAAATACTTTTCTCTTAAGCACTGAAAAAATAATTTCTTATTTTTTTAAAGAGGTTATAATTCATAGGTGAGGAAATATTTTGTGTAACACTATTTTCTATCACATTTATGATTATATACGAGGAGCATGAAAGTAAGTTCCCCGATGTTTTCCCTTTTAAAGTAAACGTAATTAGCTGTGTCAATTGCACTGAGTAACAGATATATGCCGTATTAATCATATGCGAGCTATACAGTTGATTCGTGACCGTAGCGGCGTAGCAGTGGTCCGAAATGGAAACTCTAATTCCTTTTCCCGTCTCCTGCAATGTTCAGTCGGTGATCTTGAATGCACAAAGCTTTGTGCTAATTAAAATTCATCGTCAGCTCTGTCAGGTCTATGAGCCGAAACTGACACCCGAACACAAAATTCAACGCTTAGGAGCAGCACTGACATTTCTTCTACAGTATCAAGAGAACGACAACGAGTTCATCGACAGGATCGTCATGGGCAATGACATTTCCCCTTGGAAACCAAGCAGCAGTCAATGCATTGGTATCATAGTGGATCTTCTGTCAGGAGCAAATTCAAACAGACGCTGTCTGTACGGAAAGGGATGTGCACGGTGTTCTGGAACAATAAGGCTGGTTCCAATCACAGGAGGTAGAGTTCTACGACAGAGGTATACAAAAGTTGATCCCACAATACGAATGTCTCAATTTTGATGGTGGATATGTTAAAAAAAAGCTGAAACATTGCTGTACTTGTGCCAATAAATATGTCCGTGAGATGTGAGTTCTTTATCTTTCTTTAAATATAAACTAACTTTCTGTATTCGCTTAGATATAATTCAATTTTCATGATTTATTTTTTAACTAAAAACTAATTATCACTGCCTTGAACTTGTAAACTCAAGATTCTGAAAAGATATGAGAAATTTGTAAGGCTTCTGCACATATAGCCTTCACTGTCAAACACTTGTTGTAATGAAGTGTGAAGACTCCCCTTTGTCCGAGCACGCACAAAAACAGCTGATCGTAGTGCACCTGGACAATAGCGTAGCGTCGCAGAGTCGGGGATCTTGACAATCGGACTAAATAGGCGAATACGCCCCTGATGGATCTCGTTAATGAATACTCGGGAATTCCGTGAAGAGGGAACCATAGAATGTGAATTCAGTTAAAAAGTATAACTGTAACTTTAGCTGGAGTTCTCATGTAACTGGAATCTTAACTGAGAAAAAAAACAGTGGTGGGACCGTAACTAATCCCCCAGGTATAAAAAGCCTACAATTTTGCGAATCAGGGCTTTTCGTCATTTTTTTTCGAAGGTGTGTTGACCTCGTGGAGGCTTTCGTCTTTTAGTCCGCTCATATAGGGAGCGGGAGAATCTCGGGACGAACGGGGGATATATTGGATTTGATTGCACCCTGAAAAGCCTCCCCATTTGTAAGAGATTATTAATTCTCTTGTTTTTTTTTTCGACTGTGATTGTCGCGAGGAAGTTTTATCGGTAACCATCCTTTGCAGTTCTAGATGATTTAGGAATTACCGTTCCTTTGTAAATAGCCGTATTTAATCCAGAATTAAAGTGAATTTCCAATTTTATTCTTTGACTGTGATCCATTATTCACGTTACCTTTCATTTGAGAATATTAAAGGCGTCACAGTAGTATTGTAAAAAGTTGACATCTCACTTTTATGTTACATTGGGATCCATATTTCGAAAGAGGTGGAATGCAAGTCAAACTGGGTTGCAGTCGCCATTAAATGCTCGCTTGAAAGCATGCGTGGTTGAAGTCTGCAAGGGATTATTGTGCTTATGGAGAACAAGAACGATGAAAGCTGACATCAGCAAAGATAATACTTAGCAACTAAAAAAAAAGCATTAACTGTGTAAATAAGACTATAAATAGAATATAATCTAACGTCTTCTGTTACACAGGTGTCATCTGCCAGTATTTTTTTTTACATCACGATTGCTAATATTATTATGATGTGTACTGGGAAATAATAATAAACTATGGGAGCTTGGATTTACATAATTAAAAATTGAAAAAACTTACCTGGCTGGCAATTACAGATACCATTAATATGATTGCACTCAGCATCATTTTCACAGGTACATTCAGTAGAGCAGTTGAGACCCCATCTACTTTCATGACAAGCGTAACTGCACCTGAGATTGAAAAAAATACACTGTACTAAAAAAACAGGGTACACAGCATACTAAAAACTTAAAGGAATAGAACCTCCTGAAATAATACACATGGTATTCTCATTTTTGCAAAGGTTTCAGATCTAACCATTTTTAAAACCCATATTTAAGAAGCTATAAAAAATAGGCGTGTCCATGCACACAAACATGTTTGAAAAATGGTTACTAAGTTACTAATTTTTACTAATAAATACATTTATTTAGCGTATTTTTATAATTCATAAAAGTAAAATGTATGTTTAGATAAACGATAAATTTATCGATCGAGAATTGTGATATTCAATAGTTTTTATTCTAAAAAAATAGTTACAATGTAAACATTCAATAGAAAAGTAAAATATTGCAGAAATATTTTACTAAAGGAAACGTATGTTTGATAAGTTTATATACTCTCTTTCAAAAGAAATTTTTCAAATAATTCTGATAAACTCGTAAAATTTAATGACTGATTGCTTAGTTTTATAAATGTAAATGATAAAGATTTTAAAACCAAACGATAATTTTAGATATGAGAAATATTTTTACAGTGTATTTAAATTACAAACTTTTATACACCTATATATATAGAACAGGTTTGATTTGGTTTGGTTTTGGAGTGCTACGGTCTACTTTTTGCAACACGAGGAGTCACAGGTTTGAAAATGGGGTTTTAAATTTAAGGAAGTTATATTTCAGATTAAGTGGAACTATTTAAAGATCACGTAAGAGGAGAGAGATGTATCTTCGTTCGGATGTACACAGCGAAAGCAAGATACTTGCTAAAGAATATCATTAGGAAAAGGTTTAAGCAAACTAATTTTTGGGGCACTTTGAGTCAGAAGCAGGGCCTTCTACGCTCGTCGAAGATGTAACTGAACAAAAGAGTATATTTAATGACGTAGTTATACCTTAAGGAAAAGACTGAATCTAATAAAGCATGATTTAAAAAGAAAAGAGACTTGTGATTAGTTGTGTATATTAAAAACTCTGTTACGTATATATATATATATATATATATATATATATAAATATATATATATATATATATATATATATTATATATATATATATATATATATATATTATATATATATATATATATATATATATATATTATATATATATATATATATATATATATGTATATATATACATATATATGTATATATATATATATGCATAAATACATGTATATATATATGTGTATATATGTTGTATATGTATATATATATATATACCTATATGTAATGTAAAAATTTAATACTTTAGTCTTAAACTAAAATTACTAACTCCTGTATTAAAAAACCACCAAATCCGCGATTTCGTTATCTTCTTATTTTTCTCTTGGCATTAAACTCTTTTGTCTTAGAAAAATCTCCTTCCTGTTTGAGGAAATTAACTAACCATCCAACTTTTCTGATTAAGCACATTCTTTTTCTCACGCCTGTAGCGTCCCCAAAGTTCTAAAAGGCCACACGACCATTTTTAGAGAGATTTGGAACGTTGCTAAATAAAGATGCCGCTAAAGTTCTCTTGATAAATCTTATTCTTTTCGTCGACTACTACACCCCTTCGACCACCCCGTTACACCCATGAAACATGGCACGCTTCACTATCTTCCATATATATATATATATATATATATAATATATATATATATATTATATATATATATATATATATATATATATATATATATATATATATATATATATATATATATATATATATGACAAATTTGGAAATGTAAAAGTTTTAATGCAGGTGCAAGAATATTTAATAACCTGTTAGAAAAGTACTTGGCGAGGATTGAGAGAGGGACTGGATAATCTGGAGGAAACAATTTACATCACTCTTGCTACGGATGTAATTTGTAATCTGGAATTTTTGGTAAGTTAATATAATTTGTTTTGTAGTATGTAACACGTGTTGTTATTGTTTAGAAAACTTGTATTTTCTAAATTTCTTTATTTATTTCCAGTTCTTTGAAAAAATGTGAAAACAGAGAACGAAAATACGAGCAAGAAAAAAGAAGTTTTAATAATAAGTGTGAGGATAATTTCAATACATATATATATTGTATTTTTATTTATATGTGTTCAATAATTATAATTTATGTAAAAAAAAATTAATACCTTTACCATACGTATTTAATAGCGGCTCGCGAAAATTTTAAAATTTTGAAAAATGGCTCGGACTATCTAGAAGCACGACTACCCCTGACATACATATACAACTCATTGCATCTATATTGTATCTATTATTAAATATCCATTCTTTAAAGTTATCTACAATCGGAACTATTATACAGAAAATTATGAAATGTTATCTAGAATCAAATAAAGTGGTAGATATTTGTATGATCAAATAAAAAATAGGATAAATTAACATCTTAATAAACAGTGTGTTTAAAAAAAGGCCGGTCAAAGTGAAGTCAATTTTTGAATGTAAAAAACACAATTTAAAATGTTCAAATGAATATACATATATATATATATATATATATATATATATATATATATATATATATATATATATATATATATATATATATATATATATATATATATATATATATATATATATATATATATATATATATATATATATATATATATATATATATATATATTTATATATATATATATTATATATTATATATATATATATATATATTTATTTATTTATTATATATATATATATATATATATATATATATATATATATATTATATATATATATATATATATTTATATTATATATATATATATATATATATATATATATATATATATATATATATATATATATATATATATATATATATATATATATATATATATATATATATATATATATATATATATATATATATATATATATATATATATATATATATATATATATATATATATATATATATATATATATATATATATATATATATATATATATAGATATATATATGTGTGTGTGTGTGTGTGTATTATACTTGAATAAGTAAGTGTTATAGCTTACAATCCCATGTAAATGATAAATATCAATAAAACGATTTTTTTTTTCTTTCACATTGTTATTTTCAATTCTCGATTGCATTCGAGTGTGAAAAATTATAGCAACATAAAGTACAACGCCGCTCGAATTATCTCGAGTGTGCACAGTTTGGCCAGTTTAGCGCGCTCGAGTTAACTCGAGCGTGCACGTTACGAGGTTAAACATTTAGTCAAGCTTGAAAATCCAAGAACTATACGGGATCTGAAAGACAGCATTTTACCACATGTTTTTAGTATTTTCCGGACACACAGCGGTTAACTGTTGAACATACTATGTTATCTTGCGATTTCAAGTGGTAACTAAATATAATAGCCATCAACTCATGCGACTTTATTCCAATTGGGTCAGAATTTTGAATTATTTTATTTGCAAACAAATTTCTATTCCTTCATAATGTCCTACAAAACATTTCATAACTTTGTATACAACAGTCTCGACTGTAAAGAAATTTAAAGTAAGAAATTTTAATTATGGAACCCTGTATCACCCTACAATGTAGAAATCTGACGTAGGCATCATTTAAAAATATATGTTTTTGAATATATTTGATCCCATTTACGATTTTTAATCCTTAGGGATTAGATTTTATAGTAAAAAATAAATAAATAAATGCCCTTAGATATGAAATATCCTGCGCGAGTAACTCCGTTCGTTTTTGTCGAGCATCTAATTATTATTTATTGATATAATTAATATAATTTTTACCTTTCGCCTATGTATCCAGGTCCACAGCGACATAATCCGGATATTGCATCGCAAGTAGCATTATTTTCACAGTTGCATATTCCTTGACAATATTTACCATAAGATCCTTCTGAGCAAGTTTCATTGCAAGTTGAACCTGTCCACCCTAAAAATATTAAATCTTTATTAGTATAACTTAAAAACCTTCATAATATAGAAAAAACTCTGATAAAAGAAATATTTCTTAAATAAATATAAAAAAATGTGGAAACTATTCTGAAAAGATAATTTATTTAAATATTAAAAATTAAAAATTAAAGGAATATCAATTTATGTAAAGAAATCAAAAGGGATGAATTATTATTTCCAATGGAATAAATTTCATTAAAGTTAATGAACATAAAATTCTCATATCATTTAATAAATAAGATACCTTAGATTAAATGCAAAGATATATCTTTTGCTGTTCTTTATATCATAAATAATATTACTTGATTTGATTTGTTTATTTTCTATGCAAATTAGTTATAATTTATTTTTTGATTTTTCTCAGAGTCCTATTATCGTCTGTTATTATCTTCTGCAAAAGCAGTAAACGGTTTTGCTGTAAGAATTATATCATAATACATTATTCCATATTTATATCAAAAACCACAACTTGAGCTGGATGCATGTAGTAAGATATCTAATTACGTGCATTTCATATGCGTTTATTTAGAGCATTATTTTAATTTTGATATTTTACGTTGTTCATGCTTTACGTATGAAGCCGTACCGTGATCAGACGAAGCAGATCGACAGTGAAGATGGACAAAATCCAGGTGTGGTTCTTACGGAAGAGAAGGCAAAAGAGATTCACAAGGGACCTTTGACTCGCTTCAGATCTAAATAGCAGCGAGACGCTGTCTTTTTGAGAAAGGAACAATTCCGCATAAATACACTTCGCCAAGGAGCTCAGTGGTCGAATGGTCAAAGCACGAGATCCAGACCCGAAGATTGTGGGTTCGCTGCTAGCCATGGCGGTTGATCCCAAGTATGGGTTTTTAATTCTAAAATGTTATTTATTGTTATCTTATGTTCTCGAACATTCTAGATTCTCTTTATTATGTAAATTAGTTATTTCTCGAATATTCTGTTAAGCTGATACTCGCTAGTTGTAGGCTACTTGTCGATCTTGTAAAGTTGCTACTTTACTTCAATAAATTCGTCTGTTAGGCTAAACGGTGTGTTCATTCGAATCTTCGTGACAATATTATGGTCTTCCACACAATTAAAAATTACCACCAGACAGGTACACCATCCCTTCACCTGCATTCTTTTTTTCTATACCGTTAGGGCTGCCCTTTCCGGTGCTTTTCCGGATATCTCTTTGTCACAGAAATGTGTCGTAATAGCCATTTCGCTGTTTAACTCATAGCTGATTGACGTGGGATTTTGCTCGAAGCTCATTGGCGAATGCAGTGAAGAACAGAATTCACTGCAGTTTTCACTCAAAATTTGATTAGTGAAGAATGAGGGAAGAAAATCAGGGTACCAAGTAGAAAAAAAATGGAAGACGTAGAGATCGTTGAACATATTGCTAAGAACGCGCAAATAATATTTTGGAACTCTACATCAATCTCTCCAAGATAAAAGCAGCAAAAATTAAAATGCTCTACAACAGATATCTCTGTTCAATTCTCATGTTTTATCTTTCCCGTATTCTTCATATTATAGTAATAAGAACTAATAGTATATTCATTTCACTTAAATAAAAATTCTATTCACTTATTTATATTAACATTTAGAAGTAAGATTCCAAAATAGTTCAGATAAAATACTCATTCTATAACTTTATTACCTTTGAATCTGATACAGAACACGGAATTAGTGTTTGAGTCGGAACTTTTTATTGAAGTTTAAATTTGGTATAGAAAAAGTAAATTTTAAATAGAAACCATTTTTGACATAAAATACGAAATCAAGTGTTGTTTGTATATCGGCTGAAGAAAACATTAGTTTGGTTGGTCAAATGAATTGAGTTGATGTTTACAATATTTTCCTTGCAGAAAATTTTGATATGTGTAATTCGAAAAACAAAAGCTATACAGTTATATACAGTATTTTAAAAAACAAATTGACCAGTTTCAAAATGAGAAAGGTCATATAAAATGTATGTCACTGTGTTTATCGCATATTAAATAACATAGAAATACATTATTTAAAAAAACTTTATCTATTATATTGTACAAAATTATACAACGCTGGGAAGATGAACTAAAGTAAAAGATTTTACTGCATAAAATATTTTTATGTGTTAAAATAACATCAATGTGTACTACAATGATAAATAAGAATTTATTTTCCCGTTGTTGCTAATCATGTATTATTATTCCTTTTATCATAAAACTTACATCACATTATTTCTATGATTTCATTCTGTTTTTCATCCTTTAGATCACTCTTTCGAAACCTATCATTTAAAATATTAATTCGAAACCACATGTATGTTTTTATTTTTTTCAGCACATGAAATCTATCAACCTCTGGATTAAAATATAATTTTCAATCTGTTTATCTACATCTGTCATTGAGTCAAAGTAAATTTCTACTGTTAGCCTATGCAATTCTAATTTTGAAAAAAAACTGCCTAAAATTCAAGTTATAATATTGAAATGTTTTCTATTACAAATAAAAAAAAGTCAGGTAATTTTCTTTACATATGTACTTGTTTTGTAAAATGAGAAGAGAGAATGGAATTGAATACTTTATGGTATTTATGTAACAATTCATAGGAACATTTGTTGGATTTAGAATGACGGCAAAACATTATGTGGAAAATTTGACAGACGTAAAAGAACTTCAGCTGCAACTATTAATTTGCCTATTAGGCTATCATTTACATTAGGATGGTGACCCAAAACTGTTTTTGTTTTACAATATTTTGAAAAGAATTAAGCTTTACAACCATTGCAGTTGTTTCTCGTAGTGTAAAATCGTGTCAAATATTTGCATACAAATATACATTTTGTAGTAATTTACTTTTACATAACATTTACCGCTGCCACAAGCTTCAAGCCGTACGTATCCTCTGGGTAATTCTAAATGAAATACAACCTCAGGGGTATACCTCCGATATATATATATATATATATATATATATATACGGGTGTCACGAGACCAGGGTTCACCTGAGTGATCTTTCTCTAGTGTCGTCTCTTGTAGAAAAGAACTTGCCTCTATAGTGTGCCTTACTGGAGTTGACCAGAGTAGGCTTCGAGGCATGACGGATCTCGTGTAGGTCAGCTGCAGCTTTTATAGCTGTCGTGGTTCCTGTCTTGGAGACTGGTTTTCAGTAATAGCTGCTGTATGGGCAAAAAGCCTGGGTCAGCTTAAGAATTACCTTTATCAATTTGCAACTACGTATGTTTTCAATTTAGGAGATATAGAGGCAAATTTAGCAACTTGCTTGGCCCATTATCCTGGTAATATGGTCCTCATTTTCGTTAAATAATTTTACTAGTGCAGGTGAGCAAGCAAAGATTAGTAATATATTACCACCCTATGATTAAAAATAATATGATCTTAACTTCCATTCAGTCTTCATGCTAAATGAATTCAAAGAAATTTATTTTATGTTTTCCAGTTTTAATTTGGTTATGTCATAAACAGCACCAATTTCAAATTTTAAACTCACCAGAGAAGCAGTCACAAGTACCATCCACGTGATCACACTTCCCATTTTCACACAAACACATATTTGAGCAATTTTCTCCCCATGTTCCATTTTCACAAGTGAAGTTGCATCTGAAATAAGCATTTAAAATATAATGAGCTTTACGCTATAAAACAATAGTTTACAGTAAATCAGAAAAATAGAGAGGATGAGAATTGGCACGATATTCAAAAATGAAATTGACATTTAAATGTCAAATAATCTCTCAATAAACAACTGTTTTTTTATCTTTTAGAAATTTTAAATTTAGACAGTGAATTTTTTTCCGTGAACTATACATATTTAAGCCAATTGGGGGAAAATTACTTAAAAAATTAAATTTAAAATAACTAGTATTATATTGAGAACTTAGCAGAGACTTAAAAAAATTGTTAATAAAATTTCCAATAAACTATTTTTATTATCCGAAAAGCAAATTCTATTTAAAGAAACACTTACCCCAACAATTTTAGTGTAATTTTTTCATATCCGATGTAAACCCAATAATGCTGCATTGAAGGACAAACAAATGTTCAATAGTTCTTTGGTAAATTTGTTTTACTAATGGTATATACTTAGTGAACTATCTTTTGTTGTACAATAACTATTTTAAAGATAGAGATTGGTGTCGAAATGATACCAGCGGACTTTCAAGTTATATTTACTTGTAAAATCTCTCCTAATTAACCTAAAACCACAAAACGTTTTCTGTTTAATTCCCATGGAAAATAATTTTAAGAATTTTGTGATTATATATCACGAATTTTTTTTTTAAATTCACTGTAAAACAGTGGAAAGGAGAACAAACTAAACAGGTATCGGAGTGCAATCGACATGGTCGGACATTATACTGTTGAGTGAACAAGGGACACTAAATTTTATTATTTTTATTTTAAATTATTGGCATTACTTTTGTAAGGATGAATTTACAGTTATTTTTATAATAATTACATAATTTTGTTATATGCAGTATGTATTCTACATAAATATATTAGAAAATAGTTTCAAGCGACTATTAATAAAAATATTGTTGTATAACAATATTCCTTAAAAATGTTACTTTTGCATAGCATACTAACGAATTGCTCTTGTTTTTTTTTTCATATTCTCTTTAGAATTTATCTAGAAACGAAACTGATCATCGATTTGTACTTAGGTTAGTACTACAGATATAACATAATTATTTAAAATTATACAATTTTTTTATCTGTTTTCATCGTGTTTTCATATTAAATGCTCCTCACCTTGAGCCAATACTTTGTAATATCCGAAAGCATATCCAGTTTAATGACTGACACAGTCAATGAGAATCTATGAAATTTATGGTAAGAATTAAGTAAAACTAATGCATCTAATTTCCAAATTAATAATTAAATAGAAAAATCGCCAAACGGAACATATTTAAAATTAATTAAGGGTCTGTGATAGAAAAAGGTATCAGTGCAGTAAATTAATTATGATATTCCAAAAACGTATTTTGATAATGAAGCATACACCTAAGTTGTTTTTTAATAATTTAAGATCATTTGATATTTTGTTCAAAATCTGCTATTTTGAAAGTCATTTGCCCTTTAATCTAAATTGTGTATATTATTCATGTTGAGGTGAGGACTGACTAACAGTCAAGGCCAGTTGCACGTATAAATGGTGTCTCCGTGAGAAATTACAATCCTGAAGAAAACTAATTCCTCCTGCTGATTTCTTTTGTTTTAAATAACAACATAGGTCAGAATAAGCAATAACAATGCTGGATATTCCGTTATCCCAAAGAGACCATTCTAGAGTGATGGTCTGCTCAACATGGCATCTTGGTTTTAAAAAAGAAAATGGTGATAGGACTGCCACAGAAGATTTTAAGTACTTCTTCTCTAATCTCTCTTCAGAGGTTCCACAGATCTCTCGAAAAAGATCGTTGTACAGCGTTGCCTAGGGCCAAACATGGCTACTCGGGAGGTATAAACTCTTCTTGACCGATGAGGCTCACGTCACGCCTCTAAGTCAGTCTTGTGCTGTCATAGAAGTGTAACTCTTTGTTGCAGTCTCCTTTATAGAAATAGCAATAATGTATACTAAAACACATGTGTAAATTCGCCGAGCGGTTTGCGATGTTTCTACTTCCGATTGTAAGTCATACCCTTATCATCTGGATATGATTTCGCATGGGTCTCGTATAAGGAACAGGTATGGAGACGAAATAATCAGCCGTAGATGATTTCAAACTTAACAACTTTCATTTAAAGAAATATTAAAGTGTATAAGTAAAATCATCCAGAGAGGAGATTACTCTAGACAACCTGCTCATCTCAAAGTTCAGCCGGGAGTCCCCTCCCGTTTCTGCTTTTCCAAACAGGAAATCTCTGTTTTAGGGGAGATCGAACCCCACCCCCTCTTTGACCTTTGTCCTTGGAGTAGCCGAGACGTCCTTTGGCGCCTACCCGACGCGGTCACACAAAACACAATTTCTTTTCTCAGTCGGTGCGTTGACAAAAACTGCACACTTGACACCTCTAAACGTCCGTGCGTCAAAAGGACCATTACTGGTACAATACTGCCGTTTTTCAATTGATCGGCGTTTTGAAATGTTCGGCGCCTTACAATGAACAAAAGTTAGCTTTAACCGACGTTCTTCTTGACCCCCGACAGAGACGGACATGATACTTACGATATAGGACTAAAAGTAATCGCTACTTTAGATTTTAGACATATTTCAGAATCTATAAGAATATAGTTTATGAAACATTCCGCAACTTTCGATATGAAAAAACATATATCATATTTCTGAAGAGAAATTTTGTTATCAGGTGCAGTAGAAAAGAGAGAGAGCATCCTTAAATTTAAAAAAAAATATTATTTTATCACCCTGAGCCTAAAACAACTGGAAAGCTTTTAATGAATGAAATGTGATAGTTACAAGTCATTTCCAAAATTTTTCGGATAAGAATGAGAAAATATTCCATTTCTTTTAAATCTGATTCCGGACTTTTAAATACATCCGGAACGAGAATTCGATATCGAATAGAAATTCAGGGGATCTGTTTCAATGATAAAGTTTGCAGAACGATTGCAACAATACACTTTTTACATTTGATTGAATATCTAAAATTGATAGATAAACATTAAAGCAATAATTATAACTTGCCTCTCTCCCCAAAAACCTGGACCACAGTGACAAAATCCGTTCGTTACATTACATATTGCATTGTCTGCACAGTTGCAAGTTTTCAGACAGTCCTGTCCATATGTTCCTGTCCAGCAAACTTCATGACAAGTTTGTCCTCTCCAACCTGGAGAGAAATAAAAACATTGACTCTTTTATTAGTTTTATGGGTAATGGAATAACTTATATTTATATTTCAGAAACTTAAATATAAGTATAAATATGCAAACTGGCGAAATTAATCCCCCGGCTAAAAGAGAATTTTAGCCTCATTTCTCCTTAACAAAAGGCTGGGTAATCTCTGGTATTTCCCTCCCATAGTACCATACTGGAAGTGAACAATGAATGGAGCACCAAAGAGGAGGGGGATCGCCAGTGTTGATCAGATAATCCGATTGACTGATAAAGAAATTCCTGGAAACCAGGTGGAGAACAGCTGGAGGAAAAATCTAATTCAAGAAAACATCAGTGGTCAAGTTACAGAGAGTAAAACCTACTAAAAATTGGTCAACATACAACTTACGGAGGTGATCAACATAGAGAGGTAAATCGCCATTGAAAATGCATTTTGACCATTCAAACTAATAAATTTCGGTCAACATAGAGAGGTGGTCAACTTTGGAGGTTTTACTGTATATATATATATATATATATATATATATATATATTATATATATATATATATATATATATATATATGTCAGGTTTAAAAATGGGGGTTAAGAATTCGGATTATAATTAAAAAGATTTAGAACTCATTAACGGTTACGTAATAAGAGAACGATACACCCTCGAGCTGAACTATACAGAGAAAAAAAGCTGACGCGGAAGTAGACATAGGAATTCGCTTAGGTAGGAACTCCAAAACAAACATTCTGAGAGAGAGCTCGGGCTGATAACATCATCCACACTTGGTTTGGCAAATTATGAGTACAAAGAATTTCTAAATGGCATAGCTATGGACAGAAGGATTACAATAAAGGAGTTTTTATGTATGTAATGAAATGTATCTTCCATTGCTTAACCACTCGGACGTGGTCATACATACACACACACACACATACACACACATATATATATATATAAATATATATATATATATATATATATATATATATAATAAATTATTCATTATTAAATTGAAATTTAATTATCTTATAGCAAATACAATCTATGTTGTGACGTAACAATTCACATTGAATTTCCGACATAACAGAAATGCTTAGAGGAGTGACATAACAGCGACTTCCTATGTGTGAAATTTCAACCAAA
Organism: Pardosa pseudoannulata; assembly: GCA_032207245.1. Lineage (NCBI taxonomy): Eukaryota > Metazoa > Arthropoda > Arachnida > Araneae > Lycosidae > Pardosa > Pardosa pseudoannulata. Next base: position 12,961,480 of record CM063504.1, read on the forward strand.
TTGAGGTATGTAAGTTAATGCTGTCTCTTGTAGATTAAGTTCAATTATTAAATTCTCTTGAATCGGCTGTAAACTGTTGCTACAGACAGATAATTGGAAACTGTAGAACTAAATTATTGACAAACAATGTTTTTAAATGTTGTGATTAACAATATTAGTTATCATATTTTTACCTTTCTTCTGAGATAGTATGAAAATTCTGTAAACCAATACAATGAAAAAATATAAGATAAAATGTTTATTTCGAAAATATAATATAGTATTAATGTTTTTCCGCATGTTTAATAACACAAAATTGAATTAATTTCAGTTACCTCCCAGCACCGAATAATTATCTTTTTTTTTAACAATCTTTGAATTGTAAAATTGGTAGCCAACCTGGTAAAATCACTATTTCTAAACTAAGCTGAATTTCGTCTTTTAGCACTACAAAGTCTGAGATATTCATTAGCCATTTTCTGATTGGCAAACTGGGCAACTGTACTTCCTATGGGTAACACAAACAAAGTGGATCCTCGCAATTTTTGAAGCAGAATTGAAAAGTTTTGGCCTCTTCCTCCAGGTTTAGGAACTTTTCGGACATTACAACTACGAATCTATTTTACCTCATCTATTTGCTTTATCTATTTTCAACTTAATATATTTTACTTTAATGAACACGGTGGATTATGGCCTGATCGAGCCTCGATTTCGTAAATCTCTAATTATGAAATCTTTACCTTTGCCAACTGTGCTATTTTGACCAACTCTCCTCTTGATAAAATTTTGCATTCCACATAGAAAAACGTATCATTTAAGACCAAATTTTTGAAGGTGAAAACATTCCTATACATTGTTGTTAATAATATATCTTTCATATTAGAATACAATGTTCAATGATAAGAAAATTATTTCTGTGTACTAGACTCATATCCTATAACTGATATCCTATCATACACTTTATTTTTTAAATTAGCAAAAATAATCTTCTTGCTATCTAGCTTTGAGGACAATAATTAATTATATAGTACTAGCATATAGCCTATCATATGACGGGATCAGTAAAATTTTTAATTTTCCAAAATTGTAAAGTACCCATGAAGCTGGTAAAAATATTTGGTTTGTTTTGGGGGCTGAGAATTATCTGGTACACGCTCAATAATTTGTTTATAGTCATACTCCTCTAAAATCTCCCGATACTCTGAATGCAGTTTAGAAACGAGTAGAACTAATTTAGAAAGATAATTCAAAGTTTCCTTAACCACGTCAAAATTATCGTTGAGTTCTTCCCAGTTTTTTTCCACGGTAATTAATGGAAGTAAAGGAATGAAACTATCATTTCTACTACACCCTGGAGGTAGATAGAATTTGTTGTTAATACCGGGTATAAAATTTTAATTGCAACAAAAAGTAATCGATGATTCAATTTAAAATGGTTCACATATGTACCTAATCTATTATTTAAGCCAAGTATAAAAAAAAATTATTGCGTGATATCTAAACTCAGTGACAAAACGTAGGAAAATAGTGCAGACGATATTTAAGTAATTTGAAATAAGAAATCATTAAATGAGATGCTTAAAGGAATGACCTCATAATACTTGAAAATAAAGTTATTTTTACCTATTTATTATGTGATAAATTGATCAATATAATCACCTGCCCTTAACCGGAGAAAATAGGGCTCGAAATAATGGCTTTAAATGCTAGAAAAGGGGGGAAGGGGAGTGGATTTCGAACATTTCTAACCCTAACTCATCAATAATCCTATATGGATGCCTGTATCTATTTCAGGTCCAACCGCTTCATAAATTCGAGGACAGACGGACAGATAACTTAGGCTATTATTATATAGGGGGTTAGATTTTAGTGGCCTTTGGAACGATTACCTCCCTCAATGATCTTATGGAGTAAACTTGCGGGAAGACTGGGTTTTAACAGGGATTCACCTTGCCCAACAAGTAAAAAAAATAGGGGCTAAACTTTCACAATTTCTTGTGACCGTCGAATTTTAATTTCTGTGGTTTATATATATATATATATGTATATATATATATATATATATATATATATATATATATATATATATATATATATATATATATATATATATATATATATATATATATATATATATATATATATATATATATATATATATATATATATATATATATATATATATATATATATGTGTATATATATATATATATATATATATATATATATATATATATATATATATATATATATATGTATATGTATATATATATATATATATATATATATATATATATATATATATATATATATATATATATATATATATATATATATATATATATATATATATATATATATATATATATATATATATATATATATATATATATATATATATATATATATATATATATATATATATATATATATATATATATATATATATATATATATATATATATATATATATATATATATATATATATGCACTTGTGACGACTCGGTCGCACTGGTTATTTTTTGTAATACTAGTTTATTTCTTACATAATCGTTTATAATTCATTTCACAATACTTGTTTATGCTAATTTTTATTTTTACGAAATTGTAACTGTTAACCGGACTGTTCACTGTTCACGATATAAGCACCCGCCACTCAAGCAACAGAGGTCATTCCCATGAGTCCGCCTTGCCTCGGCTCTCACTGACTGCAGCCGACTTAAACGTTATACGGATTCCCGCTCCGTGCGACCCTGAGGTGCCCTCTGCGACTGTATGTTCTCCACGCCTCTGCGGAGAGTAGAAATTAAGTCTGCCGAGTTGCTGCATGTTGTTATTGATTGTTGTGAAGGATATGGTTTATAGTTTGTATTAATTTTTGTTACCACAAGCTGGTGGTTATGTTGTTATTCAAGTAACAATAATAAATGTCTTATTTTCCGTTCATGTGTGTGTAAGCATAATAGGTAATTTAAGCGAGTGGCAAGAGTTGGGCACCAATGCATGTTGTTATTGATTGTTGTGAAGGATATGGTTTATAGTTTGTATTAATTTTTGTTACCACAAGCTGGTGGTTATGTTGTTATTCAAGTAACAATAATAAATGTCTTATTTTCCGTTCATGTGTGTGTAAGCATAATAGGTAATTTAAGCGAGTGGCAAGAGTTGGGCACCAATCGAATTCAGTATAATGCAATTTTTATCAACATAATAACGCCATGAATGATAAATCGAATAACATGAAATCGGTTCGAAAAAAGTGGTAGTTTACCTTACTAAAATTGTGTATGAAAGTGAGACAAAATGATCTAATCTCCTGATACATGAGGACTAAAATAAAAATTCCTATGTAATCATAATCAATATAATTATTATATATTAATGAAATCACTTAATTATCTTTTCAGAAAAATAATTAAATAAAATCTTGTGTTTAATGTGACATTTAAATAAAAAGTAGAAATATTTTTATGTATTTACTGATTATTTTATTGAATATTTTGTCAAATGTTTTATGACATATATGTGTTATCTTCAACAGTATGAAACAAGTTTTATACCTGGAGTACAAAGGCATGAACCGTTAATATGGTTACAAACTGCTCCATTTTCACAAATGCATTCCATAACGCAATCTTCACCAAAAGTTCCAAATGGGCATGTTTCATTACATCTAAAATTTATAAAAAATATTGTAGAACTATTCAGTTCTGCATTATGAACTAAAATAATTTTAAATAAATAGTTACATTTCTCCTATATATCCAGCAGCACATGTACAAGATCCATTTACGTGACTGCATGTAGAGTTGTTTTCACAAAGACATAGACTTCCACAGCTGTCACCATACCTTCCTGGTTGACATTTTTGATGACACCTATCTCCTATCCAACCTGTGCATGGAAATGAAACATAACAACAGTAAATGCGAGAATTATGTTGAGATCTCACAGAATCTCACAAAAAGTAAACTCAACAGTACTCCCTGGGCCAAGCCTCTAGTACTGGAGTACTAATTATGGGTATGCAAAAAGTATGAAAATGAGTTGGCAGGACATACACAGTAAAGTTAACTTAGGGTGAGGGTACAGAAAAATGCTTGAATTTCGGCGAAAAATTAGACAAAATGAAGGAACACAATATAGAACCAGCATGCGAAATAACTGATGATAGACATGTCTTGAAATGCTGGACAGAATGACAAAAAATAGCACTATAATAGGAAAATACGATAGTAAGGTAACTGTTACACTAGTAAATATTTGTTTAAATATTTTTTCCAAAGGAAAAGCAAGGGATGTCATCGAGCTCCCAGAGACTGTGCGAGAACAGAACTCAGAAGGATTCAGAAGCAAAAAAAAAAAAAAAATACGCCAATAGAATTTTTCAAAGGGCCGACCAATAACAATCTTAGGATTTCACCTTCCGAGGTAGTAGCCCTAAAGTTCACTGCAGCATTTGTTGAGATGCATGTTGGTCTATATAATGAATTCAATCTTTGTAAAATAGTTATTGGTATTTATAAAATTGCAGCTGCTATATAAATTACCAAAATTATTTTGATGTGTACTTTGCGTACAATATTTTATGTCTTAAAACATCAATTATGTGAGCAATTCTGTTTTTACTAATTAAGTAGAGTGCGTTAAGTTCCATTCATAAAGGCATTACTTTCATAGCTATCTATATTCCGTCTTGGTAAACATTTTTGATGTGATCTATTAACTATCCGTCATAAACATGCGGAAAAAGTATACATAAGTACAATTATTTTTCACTTCAACAATCTACAAAATTGTGCTTTCTAAGTACAGTTATTTTTATTTTTCATTATGTACAACATTCATCCATGTATTTCAAACACCTTTTCATAATTGTATTACTTTGAATCAAAGGAAAAGGTTTTTAAAATTTAATATAAGATTTTGGAGTCTTGGTAGCTCAGTCAATAAAATTAACAATATCAAAACTTGCGGGTTCGAGGGTGAAGTCGACCTAGTATCCTCCTTGTAGATTAATGGTGACCAAAAGTTTACAATGCCCTGAAAGTTTTTAAACTATAGTCTTGGGGTTGTCAGCCGAAGACTATGGGTCTTCGGCTTGTTCCCTGGTTTTAAATTACGACAACCAACTTGAGTTAAGACGTTCTTTCACATTAGCAGTTTCTCTTCAACAGAAATACACCTTTATTAACACCTTAACTAATACACCTTAATTAAATTTTCACCTTAATTCGTGAGCCCTCTGTCTCACGTATTCGGTTCATTCATGTGTATAGGGGTTGAAGCCGGAAATGAGGCAACGAGAATGACTATGTGCCGAACTCTCATAAAATTTCAGGTTTGTTGTTGGCAACAAAGAAGTGGAGAGAGCTGTCTGCGACGAGAGGAGGGATATTTTCTTTGTGAAATGTATCTGTAAATGTGATGTGTATAATAAATGTCTGGGTGCTGTGTAAAATCAGTTGCTTGACTTCTACGTTACCACTCGGATCACATAGATTGAATCTTTACTATGTGGCAATGAAAGAAACAGTGATTTTTATATTAATAGATTTAAATTTAAGTCATATAATTTGTAATTATATAAAATCAGAATTATAATTAAAATTTATACATAAAACTTTTTCTTTTCCGAAATTACAAAAACACTGCCATATCTAAACGCCAACTCAACAATGGAATTCCGCGTGAGGAAAAATAAAAGTGGCAT
>CM063504.1:12967272-12977272 GCA_032207245.1 Pardosa pseudoannulata
GACGAGCGTAGAAGGCGTTGCCCGGCCCTGCTTCTGACTCAAAGTGCCCCCAAAATTTGTTTGCTTAAACCTTTTCCTAATGATATTCTTTAGCAAGTATCTTGCTTTCGCTGTGTACATCCGAACGAAGATGCATCTCTCTCCTCTTACGTGATCTTTAAATAGTTCCACTTATTCTGAAATATAACTTCCTTAAATTTAAAACCCCGTTTTCAAACCTGTGACTCCTCGTGTTGCGAAAAGTAGACCATAGCACTCCAAAACCAAACCAAATCAAACCTGTTCTATATATATATAGGTGTATAAAAGTTTGTAATTTAAATACACTGTAAAAATATTTCTCATATCTAAAATTATCTTTTGGTTTTAAAAACTTTATCATTTACATTTATAAAACTAAGCAATCAGTCATTAAATTTTACGAGTTTATCAGATTAATTTGAAAAATTTCTTTTGAAAGTGAGTATAAAAACTTACCAAACATACGTTTCCTTTAGCAAAATATTTCTGCAATTTTTTACTTTTCTATTGAATGTTTACATTGTAATTATTTTTTCATAATAAAAACTATTGAATATCATAATTCTCGATCGATAAATTTATCGTTTATCTAAACATACATTTTATTTTTATGAATTATAAAAATACGCTAAATAAATGTATTTATTGGTAAAAATTAGTAACTTAGTAACCATTTTTGAAACATGTTTGTGTGCATGGACAAGCCTATTTTTTTTATAACTCCTTAAATATGGGTTTTAAAAATGGTTTGATCTGAAACCTTTGCAAAAATGAGGATACCACGTGTATTATTTCAGGAGGTTCTATTCCTTTAAGTTTAAAGAATGCTGTGTACTCTGTTTTTTTTAGTACAATGTATTTTTTCAATCTCAGGTGCAGTTACGCTTGTCATGAAACTAGGTGGGGTTTGAACTGCTCTAATGAATGTACCTGTGAAAATGATGCTGAATGCAATCATATTAATGGTATCTGTAATTGCCAGCCAGGTAAGTCTTTTCAAATTTTAATTATGTAAATCCAAGCTCCCATAGTTTCTTATTATTTCCTAGTATCCATCATAGTAATATTAGCAATCGTGATGTAAAAAAAAATACTGGCAGATGACACCTGTGTAACAGAAGACGTGGAGTAGCAAATATTACTGAAAAATAAAATAATCTTACAGTTAGATTATATTCTATTTATAGTCTTATTTACAGAGGTAATGCTTTTTTTGAGTTGCTAAGTATTATCCTTGCTGATGTCAGCTTTCATCGTTCTTGTTCTCCATAAGCACAATAATCCCTTGCAGACTTCAACCACGCATGCTTTCAAGCGAGCATTTAATGGCGATTGCAATCCAGTTTGACTTGCATTCCACCTCTTTCGAAATATGGATCCCAATGTAACATAAAAGTGAGATGTCAACTTTTTACAATACTACTGTGACGCCTTTAATATTCTCAAATGAAAGGTAACATGAATAATGGATCACAGTCAAAGAATAAAATTGGAAATTCACTTTAATTCTGGATTAAATACGGCTATTTTTCAAAGGAACGTTAATTCCTAAATCATCTAGAACTGCAAAGGATGGTTACCGATAAAATTTCCTCACGACAATCACAGGCGAAAGAAAAACAAGAGAATTAATAATCTCTTACAAATGGGGAGGTTTTTCAGGGTGCAATCAAATCCAATATATCCCCCGTTCGTCCCGAGATTCTGCCGCTCCCTATATGAGCGGACTAAAAGACGAAAGCCTCCACGAGGTCAACACACCTCCGAAAAAAATGACGAAAAGCCCTGAATCGCAAAATTGTTGGCTTTTTATACCTGGGGGATCAGTTACGGTCCCATCACTGTTTTTTTTCTCAGTTAAGATTCTAGTTACATGAGAACTCCAGCTAAAGTTACAGTTATACTTTTTAACTGAATTCACATTCTCTGGTTCTCTCTTCACGGAATTCCCGAGTATTCATTTACGAGATCCATCAGGGGCGTATTTGCCTATTCAGTCCGATTGTCAAGATCCCCGACTCTGCGACGCTACGCTATTGTCCAGGTACAGGTGCACTACGATCAGCTGTTTTTGCTCGTGCTCGTACAAAGGGGAGTCTTCACACTACATTACAATAAGAAAAATGTTTGACAGTGAAGGCTATATGTGCAGAAGCCTTACAAATTTCTTATATCCCTTCAGAATCTTGAGTTTACAAGTTCAAGGCAGTGAGAATTATGTTTTTAGTTAAAAAATGAATCATGAAAAAAATTGAATTATATCTGGGAGGCGAATCCAGAAAGTAAGTTTCGCTATTTAAAAAAAAGAAAAAGAACTCACTCTCTCGCGGACATATTTATTGGCAACAAGTACAGCAATGTTTCAGCTATTTTTCAACATATCCACCATCAAAATTGAGACACATGTCGTATTGTGTGATCAACCTTTGTATACCTCTGTCGTAGAACTGTGCCTGTGATTGGAACCAGCCTTCCTGTTCCAGAACACCGTGCACATCTCTTTCCGTACAGACAGCGTCTGTTTGAATTAGCTCCCTACCGAAGATCTACTATGATGCCAATGCATTGACTGCTGCTTGGTTTCCAGGGGACATGTCATTGCCCGTGACGATCCTGTCGATGAACTCGTTGCCGTTCTCTTGATACTGTAGAAGAAATGTCAGTGCTGCTCCTAAGCGTTGAATTTTGTGTTCGGGTGTCAGTTTCGGATCATAGACCTGACAGAGCTGACGATGAATTTTAATTGGCGCAAAGCTTTGTGCATTCAAGATCACCGACTGAACATTGCAGGAGACGGGAAAAGGAATTAGAGTTTCCATTTCGGACTACTGCTACGCCGCTACGGTCACGAATCGGAACTTGTATAGCTCGCATATGATTAATACGTCATATATCTGTTACTCCCGTGCAATTGACACAGCTAATTACGTTTACTTTAAAAGGGAAAACATCGGGAAACTTACTTTCTGGATGCGCCTCGTATATAATCATAAATGTGATAGAAAATAGTGTTACACAAAATATTTCCTCACCTATGAATTATAACCTCTTTAAAAAAATAAGAAATTATTTTTTCAGTGCTTAAGAGAAAAGTATTTCCAAATTATTTTTTTAGTGATTAATAGAATTGAATTCCCAAATTCTATTTTCGGTGGTTAAAATAAATGAATTTCCAAGTTTAATTATTTTATAACATTCTGATATTATATTCTAATGATATATTTAATTGAATAATTAAATACAATTTTGAGTTTTTTACATTTGTAATAAAAGCTTGGAGTACATTTGTAATAAAATCTGCAGCGAATTAATATACTTTCAATACAGATATAATTGTATAAGAGAATATTTATATTAAAATGCTAATAGGATGTTAAATTGTTATTTGTGTTATATTATTGTTATTTGTAATTATTATTGTTATTTATATTGTAGTTTTAGTCTATAGACCATCATAATAACCGAAACCTATTCTATAGAAACTCCTCGAGCAATTTCTCTATATAAGAATATTCCTATTTTCATATACGTAGTTTTCACACAATTTCTTTTTCATGCTTTGATTTAAAATTATTATTTACATTTCAGAGCAAATTTAATCTTTTTGTTTTGTTAAAGTGATATTATAAATATTTTTTACACTAATTTTATATAACACTTTAATTATCCACACGAACTGGTTAAAACTACATGTTAAATTATTTTATAAAAGTATTCAGTTTCACATTTTTATAGGAAGTAAGGAGGAAATGCCACTAATAGTATTCTATTTAGGGAACTATTTTAAAATAAAGCTAAAAAATGCTGTTTATTATATTTTAATAGTAATATATTCTTGTTCTTCTGTTGATGAGAACATGTCATGCTATAATATCTAATCATTACACCGTCAAGTTTCGCAAATATTTGAAACACCTACTTAAATGTTGATATGCTATTCAATACTATAGTTATATAAGAATACTTAATAATAATAATGTTCCACTATTACACTTTATTGTATAATTAAATACAATTTTGAGTTTTTTACATTTGTAATAAAAGCTTGGGTTTCACATTTTTATAGAAAGTAAGGAGGAAATGCCACTAATAGTATTCTATTTAGGGAACTATTTTAAAATAAAGCTAAACAAATGTTGTTTATTTTATTTTAGTAGTAATATATTCTTGTTCTTCTGTTGATGAGAACAGGCCATGCTATAATATCTAATCATTACACCGTCAAGTTTTGCAAATATTTGAAACACCTACTTAAATGTTGATATGCTATTCAATACTATAGTTATATAAGAATACTTAATAATAATAATGCTCCACACTTACATTTTATTTATATTGTATAACCTATATAACAAAAAGTCATTCGATCGTTAATTTGATAGAAAATTTTAACTTAACGAAAATTATGATTTTTTTTTTCGTACAAATAATAATTTTGAGCGGTGTTAGGTAGAAAGAGGCATAGAAAAAGCACGTAATATAAAAGCAAATTATGGCAAACTTTCCTGAAATTGACATGTGTATATATATATATATATATATATATATATATATATATATATATATATATATATATATATATATATATATATATATATATATATATATATATATATATATATATATACTCGAGAATGCATGTGCGTAGTGGTATTTTAACCCGAAAGTAATTGACTTAATTAAAATTATATTTTAAAATACATTTCTGGTGATCCTATCCCTAAAATTGCAATCTTTGACGAAACGGCTATTTCCTCTCATTGTGATAACTTACATTTAAATGAATAATTGCTTAGTTCAACAATTCTTATATAAACCCTTTATGTAGCTACTTACGTGCCATTGCTTAGAATTTCGAAGCCACGAGCCATTATGTAGCTTATTGCATAATTTTTTTTTCTTGCAATCATGTGCCTAATTTTCAACAATCTGATTGTCTGGATTACAACACTGTATAATTAACCCCTTAACTCATTTGCCCGCGTCGGACACGGGCGAAATTTCAAATTAAGCAAGTAATAAATCGTTTACCACTTTGTTTGTATAAACAATTTTTTTTATATACTTTTTTACTCTTTCCAAGCTCCCTAGGTCACCCCCAAAACTGAATTTGCAAAAAATAACTTACATTGTACCTATATATCCCTTTTCTGTGAAGAAAATACGTCATATTTTAAATATATTTTATCTAAATTTAAACACGTGCTTTAAGGGGTTAATTGCATGTACATGTTTTGGAGAGTAGAAGCTCCATGAACAGCAGAATTTCTATAGTATGTATACCAATATTCATTAGTCCTTGTGTTTCAAACATCGATTTAGTATATGTTTATCTATCTATTTATCTCCCCTCTCTCTCTCTCTCCTCTCTTCGTCTCCTCTCTCTCTATCTATATATATAATATATATATATATTAATATATATATATATATTATATTATATATATATATGTATAATTTATTATATAGCATATATATATTTAATGTATATAATCTTAACATATATATTATACATATAAATATTATACATATATATATATATATACATTATATATAATAATATATATATTTATTATATTTATATTTTATATATATATATATATATATATATATATATATATATATATATTCATATATATACATTATATATAAATATGTATGTGTGTGTGTGTGTGTGTGTGTGTGTGAGAGAGAGAGAGAGAGAGAGAGAGAGAGAGTGTATGTATGTATGTATGAATCACTGAAAATATTCCTAAAAGTATTAAATATGAATAATATTTTCTACCTTCTTAAGCATTTACGTAAGTAAATGACAGAGTTAAGTTTCTGCTTTAAATCGACTCAAACTTATATATAATACTTAAGTATACTTAAATCCACACAGCGAAGGATAAAGATGAAAAACTGAAGAAAACATTAAACTAAGTATGTTAATATTATGAAGCTTATAATACGGTAATGTAACAAATCTTAACAGGAATAATTTTTAAAAATTTTTGTTTTAGTCTTGAAGAGTAAATAGGCTATATAAAATAATCCTTAAAGCTCTGTAATTGCAAACATTTTCAAAAATTTGCCAAACCTTCTCATGTCTTCTTATATTATACATATTCATAAATACACTATAAATAAAAATATACCATCAATGTACTTTTTTCTATTGGATAAAGTGAGACGTTAAAAATCAATATATCCTTATTTCGATAAAGATTTAGGAATCAGAAAAAAATCTGTGAAAGTTTACTTTCATAAATAATTATGTAAAAATGCGTAGCAAAATATAAGAAAACAGGAATATTTCTAAAAGAATTTAAGTTTTAAAGTACAATGTGGCACAAATATCTTCTCGCATTAATAAAAAAATATATATGAAACACACACACGCCACACACACACACACACACTATATATATATATGCATATGTATTTAAATTTTTGTGTGTAGCGATGTAAGTGCTCAGTCATCTTAAAGGAAACACCTATAAATATGATTATTTTAGTAAGTCCCATGGGTTGACAGTTATTATAAGGTCCTTTCTTACCTTTTATATACATAAATACATATATTAGGTTGGGGAAAAATAAATCCATTATTTTTGCATGAAATTAATGACTTTATTTAAATAAAAATACACCGGGACAAATATACACCATTTTGTTGTATAATTTGTTGCATTTTAAAGGGAGTTTCATAATGCCTCTCTCATAGAAGTCTTATTGGCGAAAACTCTAGTAATCGATTTTCACAATATTCTCTTGATCTCCATTTCTTATCACTCAGGAAGTTTTGTTATGGGAGAAAAAGTTGGTAATGAATTGGTGCTAGGTCCGGACTATGTGGTGGATGCTTTAAAACTTCCCAACCAAGCTCCCTGAGTTTCTCTCGAATCACTACAGACTTGTAAGACCTGGCTTTGTCCTGATGGAACACAGCAAGTCATCTGTTGGCCAATTCTGGCAGTTTCTGGTCAATCGCTAGCTTCAAACGGTCCAGTTATTAACAGTAGAGATCTGAATTTAGTGTTTGGCCGTACGGAAGCAACTAATGATAAGTGATTCCCTTCCAGTTCCATTAAATACACAGTAGCACCTTTCTGGCCATTACTCCTGGTTTGGGCACTGTTTGAGCTGCTTCACCTCGCTTTGACTACGATCGTTTCGCCCAATATTATCGTATTTGATCCATTTCTCATACCCATTCACCATCCACTTAAGAAATGGGTCGATTTTATTCCGTTTTGAAAAGGCTTTTCAGACGGAAATTCGATTCATCATGTTTTTGGTGTTAATTAGTGTGGCACCCAAACATCGAACTTCTTTTTAAATCCAACTTTGCTCAAATGATTTAAAACTGTTTTATGTTCGATCTTTAGGTCTTGGACGATGGTAAGACTACTAATATACCGGTCAATTTCGATTATTTCTGTGATTTTCGATGACTGGCTTGCCTGTGAGAGGTACATATTTAATATTAAAAATGCCTGAACGGAATCGACGAAACTGAAATTGCACTTAATTAGCTGTTACAATATCGGCACCATAAACACCATTCATAATTTCAGCCTCCTGCCTTGTATTTATTCCTTTTTAAAGAAAAATTGTGAAATGTACCCAATTTTCTGTTTGTTGGTTTCCATTTTTAACACCCTGTAATTCACAACTGAATGGACCAAAGAAATAAACAGTAAAAAATATTTTTAGTGTGAAATGTCACCTTGACAATGAGCATAAATTTGAAATTGTTTGATCGATACTTTACGATATATCGATCACTACAGCCATCTACCAAAAAAAGTAATGGATTTCTTTTTCCCGAACCTAATATATATATATATATATATATATATATATATATATATATATATATATATATATATATATATATATATATATATATATATATATACATATTTCATAAAATTAACTAATTAAAAATAGGTATATGGAAATAAGAAACTAAAAGTATCACAGCTTTTACATATTCATTATTTTCTTACAACCCCCATTTATGTGTACGGGCTCTCTAAATTAATCATTAGACCGTTATAATTGCAAATATTCGATGCCACAAATGAAAACTTAACATGTCTTACTTTATCATTAATATTCATAAATACATTATGAATAATAATTTTTGGCTGTTACGCATTTTTTCTCTTCCGAATAACTTCTGATAGCTGTAGAAAAGTCGATACATCGTTATTTCGTTATCAAAACTTCAAAGCTTCAACACTAAGGAAAACTTTGAGGTTTCCTTTCATAAATAAATAGTTAAATAAAAATTCATAGTTCGAGATCAGATAATAGCAAAATTATTTACTATGAAAAGTGACACTTTAGGTACTACTATTTTGCAGAAATACATGGTATATGTTAATATATATATATATATATATATATATATATATATATATATATTATATATATATATATATATATATATATGTAATAATATATATATATGTATATGTATATATATATATGTGTATATATGTATATATATATATATGTAAATATATATTTATGTATATATATATATATATATATTATATGTATATATATATTTATATATAAATATATATATATATATATATATATATATATTATATATATATATATATATATATATATATATATATATATACATATATATGTACATATTTATATATACATATATATACATATAGTATGTATATATAATATGTATAGAGTATATATATATATATATATATATATATATATATATATATATATATATATATATATACATATATATATATATATATATATATATATATATATATATATATATATATATATATATATATATATATATATATATATATATATGGATATATATATATATATATATATATACATATATATATATATATATATATATATATATATATATATATATATATATATATATATATATACGTATATATTTATAGATAGATAGATATAACTTTATCCATGTGCCGAAATTTCAACATGAACAAAACAACTGTGCACATCAGGATGCGTATAAAACGAAAGAAGTTTATACTTAACCTAATCTGAAAGAGGCTTTTTCTTCACATATTCTCAGCATCTCCCACACATACTGCGGCCAGCTGTAATATATGCTATCTTACGATTTCAAATGGTAGCTCAAAATGATGACGGCCATATTGAATCTGTGTTCTTGTACTAATATATTTTAACTATATTAAACGTTGGCTAAATGTATGGTTTGGGAAAAAAAGTCCCCTGGTGGGGAAATCTTGAACTTTTTTATATTCTCTCAAATAATATCCCATTCTTTCCTTATGTCCTACAGAACATTATTTCATAGGTTGTAGACAACTTTAAATTATGGGAAATAAATTATGGATACCTTATATATTTTTATATTTTCGGAATGTCTTGAAATGATCTAAAGAGACCTGGAAAAATAACTTAAAATGTATCACCACTAATGCAAATATATCATATATTACTAAATTTGACGAGATATGATTAACACATCCCAACTCGTGAGATAAATTTTCTGGCAATGCATTTTCACTATTACATTTATTTAAAATGTATTAGACGTTTAATACTTTTTCGCATATAGAGTATATAAATAATAGCATCTAGTTGTGTATTATGTTTTGTCACGTCAGCAGTGTGTTTAAATATATACACACACTATCATATACACACAGATTTATTATATTTTTAACTACTTTTCTTTCATGACGTGGAGCAGTAGGATTATGTATGCCAAGCCTGTCACTTCCTAGATTCGTTTCAGTGAGCATCAATAGTAGAGAGCTCGAAATTAAAAACACTAAACATATGGAAAATGATATATAATAATGGATTCGCGAGTTCATGACACCGAATAACTGGAGACCAGAGTGTTTAGAAATAAAAAAAATCACTATGCTTCCGGCAACATCCGTTCACGTTGGATATTCATTCGAGAATGAGAGATTATGGTGTCATTTAG
>CM063504.1:12984772-13002272 GCA_032207245.1 Pardosa pseudoannulata
GTTTTGACGTCCAGGGAAATAAAAAGATCCTTCTCTTACTATCACAATCCAAACATACTCACAACAGAGCGTGTTTCAATCTTTAAAATATCTTCTTTGATTCACGGACCCCTTTGGAAACCATTTCTAGGGGTACATAGAAACATTCTGCTATCGGTCGTGCTACTGTTTCCTTGGCAACACTCCGGACTAAACGTTTTCTACGAGTTAATGTCAGTCGTACACTACACGTGTTTTCATAAATTGTCTTTAAGCTTTCCCAACACTTAATTAGCCAAATAAGGTTCCTTTTTTGCCTTTTAAGTGTTCATTGGGACATCATGGGAAGTCGATTGCAACGATCCCGAAATATTCACGATTTAGCCTGACAGTTGAAGAATATTTGACATGGCAGTCAGGAAGACTCCACCAGTAAACTTCACTACTTTT
Source organism: Pardosa pseudoannulata (assembly GCA_032207245.1). NCBI lineage: Eukaryota > Metazoa > Arthropoda > Arachnida > Araneae > Lycosidae > Pardosa > Pardosa pseudoannulata. Next base: position 12,985,202 of record CM063504.1, read on the forward strand.
TGGAACACAGGAGGATCGATTGTACCTAGGCTAAACATGGACAAAAACATTTTTGCCTTCCTCCCTCTGTATTTGAAATAAAACCTTCTATTGCTCTGAAACTTTAAACGATATTTTTCTATGCATATGCTTTAAACCCTAAAAAAATTTTCACAAGTGGATAACTACTTCTTAGTGCGTTCTTTGTAGTATAATAAATTTGAATTTTTTATTAAAAAATTGTCTCATAATGTAATAAAATATATTTAGATGATCTAAACCCTTCGTAACATTTTATGGGTTCCAAAAATTAATATATGAGAGGCACATTTTTAGTTTTTAATAATTATTTATTCTCAAAAATGTAAAATATAGAATCGTAACAAAACACAATATTACAGTGATGTATTTCCCTTTTATACGGCATTTACAGCATTTTGCAGGTATAGGTTGCGAGCTTGACTTTTTATTTAAAAAATTTCATAAATCATCATAGTACGCCCCACTAGATAATCCACGAACTATGCGTAAAAAAATGGGTACTTTAATATGACAATATTAAATCATTTTAAAATCAAAGAACTAAGTACAGTGAAGTGCCAAAATGTCTGAAAATTCAATAATTTGTTTTTAAAGTTAAGGCGATGGTGGACTTTCAAATTGGATAAAATCGACCAAAATTTGAATTTTCTATTTTAGTGAAAAGTGAAAGAATATATCATTAGGAATGCGGAGAAAAAAGAATATTTTCATTCCCATCATTTCATCCTTACTTATGGGTATAATAAGATTATCATTGCTTATGGGTATAGCAATAATAACTTCAAATGCTGTTTACTCATGGCAAAGTGTAACAAGATTTATTAAACAAATGTTTAAAGTACTATTGCCAGGGCCATTGAAAATAGATCATTATCTCTGAATATTCCAGCCTTATTTATCTCCCATTTTGTGCTTTCAAAAATAAAGTCTAGTTGAAACGAGTATGTTTTGAAGCATATACTACGTTTGTTATGCATTTTTAATATAGCTATAGTGTTATATTCTGCAAAATATGGGTATATATCATCATCATATATATATATTTTTTCTCTTTATATTTTCTATGAAGGTGTTTATTACAAAACCCAACCTCTTTTGCAAAGTGATAACAGGGATCTTGTGGGTAAATTTATCAATCATCACGCGATCGAGGAACTTTCCAGGGGAAAATTCATTTTGCACGTGTACATTTACAGGACAGTCATTAAGAATTTACAAGATTAACTTTATCCAATCCTTTCAACTCCGAAGGTGGTCACGAGCTGTAATGTCTTACAAATGATAATATGACGTGAGCAACGTCATATTAGTTATGGGTATAGCAATAGAACTAATCAAATGCTGATTATTCAAGGAAATTCATTTATTACAATGTTAAAAGTACTCCAGGCTCATTAAAAAAGGTTCATTGTCGCCTTAATCCTATGTATTATTAGGTTTATTAAACAAAGTCTAGTTCCGGTAAATGATGAGTATGTTCTGAACCTATGTTTCTTATGCATTTTAATTAACCGCTATAGCTGTTTATTCTGCAAAATATGGGTATCATCTCATGTCTTATTTTTTTCTCTTTATATTTTCTATGAATGTTTATTAACAACTACATTTCTTTTGCAAAGTCTATAAGGTATAACTTAAATTTTTTTTATAATATTTTATGGAAAATTGATGCGCCTTGAGCATTTTCAATTAAGCTAATTATGAAACAATTAATAATTAATAACTCCAAAACTAATTAATATTTTACCTTCAAAGTTTTAAAATATTTATGTATCAATAGTAATAATAACATAATCAATCTTCAAGGAAATTCATTTAAAAGAATAAAAGTTTGCTCTAAAGGTTCATTGTCGCCTTAATCCTATGTATTATTTGGTTATCTAGTATTCCGGTAAGGGAACAGCGGCTTACATTTCCCTGTTCGAGAACCTAGCTATGCATATCGTCTTCTAATGCAGGCCACTGTGTTTTTCCACTACGATTGAATTGCTTTCTTCCCATATTTTTTAATTTTCCTTTTACTTGCGCCAATTTCTTGCTGTTTTCTTGTCGAACTCAAAATAACGGTCCGCTTCTGCTTTCTGAATTACTTTCGTCTTGAAATCAGCAGTCAAACTGTGACAATGTTTTAAAGACATAATGAATGACCAATACTAGCACAAAACAAAACTTTGAAAACAAAGCACTCTGTTGCGAGTGGTATTTTTGGTGAAATGACCTTCGACCTTGGACCCATCGACTTTAATGGTTTGGTTTGGAGCGCTACAGTCTACTGTTTTACACACGAGGGATAATGAGACCGGGACCTACTGTTTAAAGTCGATTGCGAACGGCTACGAACATCCATGCCATAGTGGGATTCGAACTCACGAACTCCGGTACCAACGATTAGTGCTCTAACCAATCGGCCAGCGTTCGGCTATATCGACTTTGATGATAATCGTTTGTAAATGGTGACTATCGATATTTTTCCGTACCCCAAGACACAATTTAAGAGTGCGCTACTTGCTACTACTGATTCGTTCTGCTCTATGGTTTTGTTCATGGTTTACTACCGATAATATACGATAATGTTTTCTTGGAGTCATGCTTTTTTTTACATTTGATCATCGGCCTTTCGCGCGAAATGCTTCCCCTCCCCCTTTTCCGATTTTGATCATTTGAGCAATGAACAACCAGTAGATAGTCCGAACCAACAGATAGTCTGCAGCTGAAGACTTTTTAAACACAAATAGTTCGTGGATTATACGAGCGAATTTACGATACGTAAAGTTAAATATAAATATTTTATAGAAATCATTGCATTATGTAATGCTTAAAATTTAACGTATTTTAGTCTATAACGTTTTATTTTATTAAACTAAGAGATTTTACCTCTCTATAGGTTGGATGGGTGTAAATTGCAATGAAACTTGCCATGAGGGATTTTATGGGAAAGGCTGTCAAGAGATTTGTGTTTGTGAAAATGGTGTTTGCAGTGCAATAGATGGATTTTGCAATTGTGATCCAGGATACACAGGAGAAAGGTTAAGCTCCCAGATCCCTCTATGTTAATATATTATAGGTTTTATAATAAACTACAATATATTACGGAGATTATTTATATTAAATATAAGTTCTTTGAAATGATAATGTAAGATAATTTTTATTTGAAAAATATATAGAAAACTAATTAGATAAATTATGCGTTAACCTTAGAAAATTCATATTTATTCATTATGTTTTTATATTTCTGAAATTACATTATTTAATTTTTATCATTTAAAATATAAATAAAACAAATAATCTTATATATCTAATTTATAGCAAAAATGTAATATGTTCTTTTTTAATGCTTTTGGCAAATGATTACCTATCAAGAGATTTAATTGAAATATTTTGGTTACGGAATTCCTATTATAAAATAATTAGATGTATAAAATAATTATCTAAATTACAAGGAAATATTAAATTTAATTACATTAATTTCACAAAAATTTCTAAATAAATTAAAATTTCAATTTTGATTAAATGAGGTTTTTAGTTAATATTTCAATAATGTAAAATTCTATGAAGTAAATTAAACGTTAATATTCCTTCCAAAAAATATACAATCAGTTCTACAAAATTCCATTAATTATTTTAATGAAGATAAATATTTCGTTTAAAATGAAAAATCAGAATTTTAGATTTCATCTGATATATTGATCGTTATATACAAGTTAGAAATTAAATTATTAAAGGATGTTAACGATGTCAAAATTCAACAAAACTGTGAAACTTTCTCTCACGAAATTATCAAGATAGGCTTACATGTTAATAATCAATTTAAATGTTTGCTGCAAAATAATGATTTTATTACAATAATTTCTATTTTTGTAAAATCTTATTTAAAAATATAAAAATATTTTTAGATTTATATTTAATTAATTTGGTTTCTAGTTTACAAATGATTTCTAAATTTATTAGCCCAATTAAGTAAAATATTTCTCATAAAACTAGGCATACCTATTTAAAAGCCATACAACAGGTCGAGTCATAGAGTGTTTTATGCTGTAAAAATACAAAAATATTGTTAAAAAATTGAAAACACTATATAAATGGACTACGTAAATTTTTATTTACTTGATGCTCATTAATGCTGATATAAAAACTAAAAATTCGGTAAAAAGGTAAAGCACTTAATTTATATGAAATGCATTGAGTATTCTTTAAAGAAATGTTTTTTGACGACTCAAAAGGTTCTATTTTATTTTAAAATTACAGTAGAACCTCGATTAACCGAGGTTTCTGTTAACCGAGTCAATAAGGAAGTCTATTTTTTTTTCTCCTTTCCAAAATGAGCTTGTGAAAAATTATACATGTTTTAGTTCCTTGTCCGTGTTACAGGAACTTCTTCCTCACCAAAAACTCAACTTCCAAGAAATATTACACCATTTTTAACATTAGAATTACGGTGGTCTTTGTATACGTAGAATTACGGCTGGTGTCATTTTGACCCCTTGATAAGATATCTGCATATTTCTCTATATGATATAATATATTTGTGAAAAAGAAATTAAAATAACGCAAATTATGACAACTACAGTTTGTTTTTAAAAATATACAGACTTTGAAGGTATGTAGGATCAATTAAACGATTTACTACGTTCTCTCCTAAACTTTGATCACTTGGTCTCATTTCATCTTTTCTAAATATGGAAATTCGTTTAATAAGTATTTTGTCCCAACATCTACTTCTAGCCAAAATTTTATTCCGAATTTATCGAGCTTTTTAGGCCTATACTGAAAAAACGGCATCTTTTTTTTGCAGGGAATAACTGTTCATCAAACGTAATATATTCATTTGGTTTGTAGCAAATCTTACAGTTTTCTATAAAAGTATTCCATACCTCGGATATTAGTGTAAATTTATCACACTGCAAACGTGAAGACCTTGTTAGTTTATTTTCAAAACGCATAAATTTCATAACTTCCGGAAACCTATCTTTACTTAAGTATTGGTAAGCCCTTGGCGGCTAATGCCCCCTGACGTACAACAACAGTATGAATGCTTCCAGTTCTACTAATAAAATAGTGAAAGAGTCATTATGATGTTTACACTTGTCTTCAACATCAGTATATAACCTGCCGTATTTCTATAGTCATTTGTTAGGGCTAAATAAAAATACGATTTTCTTGAAATCTTTACTATTTTGTAAATCACAATGATTTAGGAAAAGTCAAGAAAAGATTAAGATATTTGCAAAAAAAAATAGAAGAGCTGTCAGAGATAAAAGTTTGCTAGGTGTCAAAATGACCCCTTCCAAAATTCTAGTGTTAAATCTTTTTAGCTGTGAAACATAAGTTCATATATGTTTATTTTTATCATTTAAAGAACGCTCTATTGTTTTTCACTTTGAAAGTTAGTTAAATTCGCAAGCACGGAAGGTTTTTATACATAGATTCTATTAACCGAGGTTTCCGATATCCGAGGTACTAGCGGTTCCAATTAATTCAGATAATCGAGGTTCTCTGTATATATTTCTTATTTTTTATCTCAAATATTTTATTCCGTAGTGTTATTTAGTTCATTCTATGACTATAGTCTAAAATAAAATTACTCTTAATATTTTAAAAGAAATAAAATTAATAAAATTGTTAAAATTTAAAAAATTGCAATGACAAAGGTATAAAATAATAAACTATTGATTTAATATAATTTATAAATATTGCAATTAATATAAAATTAGATTAAATTATAAAAGAAATTATAATTATAAAATTATATTTATATTTTATGAAAAAATAGTTTCTAATAATTTATAGTAATAATAAAATAAAAGTAATAAATATAATTACTAATAAAAAAATTAAAATTATTTTTAAGCCTTTTTTAGAATCCCATATTTATTTTAAAAGAGATTAAAATTATTTATATATTCTACTTTAAAACAAAAACTGTGAAAGCATAACTTTGATTCTTATGAAAGAATAAAATAATAATTTTTCAGCTGCAATGAGACTTGTGCTGAAGACAGGTGGGGAATAAAGTGCATGAATGAATGTGTCTGTGAAAACGATGCCATTTGCAACCATGTAAACGGCAACTGCATCTGCACGGCAGGTTTGTTCTGTTTCCGACACTATAATTTAAGTTTGTTTCAGTGGATATATTTCTAGTACAAACTGAACAAAAGAGCCAAATAAATGTTGACGAGCATTTTGGTATGTCCGTTTGAATAAACTGTATGTCTTTAGAATTATTCTACAGAGATAACACATTAAATCTTTAAAGATATAAATGTGAACAAAATTAAAGCAACACTTAAGGGAACAAGAAAAGATAATTTTTGAATTCTCGTTCTGATAAAATCAGATTAGACATAACATTTCCGATTGCATGCTTATTTTGCCTCACTGAACTTCTTTTTTGCCACATACTTTAATTTAAAAATTTTTAAAATAATATTTTCCACATTGATGACTTTTGTATTGAATTAGTAATAATTTTTAGTATTATATTATTTTATTTAGTGTTATATTTTAATCAAACTTTTTTCTTATACATTTTTCAGTCATTTATGTGGTATGCAACAACACTATATATTAATATCACAATATATTTAAAAATTAAAAATTTTGTTTTTTGACAAAGACTTTAATTTTAAACTTTTTAAAATAATATTTTCCAAATTGGTGACATTTGTATTGAATTAGTAATACATTTTAGTATTATATTTTGTATTTAGTTTTATATTTTAATCAAACTTTTTAATCATACATTTTTCAGTCATTTATATGGTATGCAATAACACTATATATTGATTGTACAATATCTTTAAAAATTTAAAATCTTGTTATTTCCCTCAGACTTTAATTATAAACTTTTTACAATAATCTTTTCTAAATTGGTGTCATTTGTATTGAATTAGTAATACATTTTAGTATTATATTTTGTATTTAGTTTTATATTTTAATCAATTTTTTTTCTCATATTTTTTTCAATAATTTATGTGGTATACAATAACACTATATATTAATATTACAATATCTTTAAAAATTGAAAATTTTGGTTTTTGCCTAGACTTTAATTTTAAACATTTTAAACAATTTTTTTCCAAATTGATGACATTTGTAGTGAATTAGTAATACATTTCAGTAATATATTTTTTATTTAGTATTATATTTTAATCAAACTTTTTCCTCATACAATTTTCAGTCATTTATGTGGTATGCAATAACACTATATATTGATATTACAATATCTTTAAAAAATAAAAATTTTGTTTTTTGCCACAGACTTTAATTTTAAACTTTTGAAAATAATATTTTCCAAACTGAGGACTTTTGTATTGAATTAGTAATTTCGAAATCCTCCAGGTGTATTATTTTATGTAGATCTAGTTCAAATTACTCGAGATTTTCTATTAATATGTTTGTTATAAAACGGAATATGGTTTTAAAAATCGCAAAGGACTTTCTTGAATTGCAGTGGATTGAATACCGTAAACGGCAAAAAAGGTTACTAGAGAATTGCATAAGTTTAAAATTAATGTCTTATATTATCTAACATGAATAGAAATTAACACTCAGTTTTTTTCTATATGAATTCTAAATATATATATATATATATATATATATATATATATATATATATATATATATATATACGTACGTATATGTATACTTTAAACGTATAAATACACCTCAAAATATCGAAAGATGCGCCTTAAATCTTTTTAAAAGGAAACGAGCGCTGTATTTTAACTTCTCAAATTTTTACTTTTTAAAGATATTGTAATATCAATATATAGTGTTATTGCATAGAACATAAATCACTGAAAAATGTATGACGAAAAACGTTGATTAAAATGAGAGACTATTTGATAAAAATTCCGTCCTCTCACAATATTCTCTAAAAATTCTTCGAATGCATAGCATACTAGCGATATCCATATATATATATATATATATGTGTGTGTGTGTGTGTGTGTATTATAATATATACATATATATACATATATATATATATATATATATATATGTGTGTGTGTGTGTATATATATGCATATATATATATATATATATATATAAGTATATATATATATATATGTATATATATATATGTATATATATATATATATATATATATATATATATATTTGCGTGAGAGGTCTTACCTGTGTGCGTGTGTTTTAAAATACTCTACAATCTTAAATGTATAATGTCTAAAATAAGTATATATAATGTGGTTTAGAAAGTTAGTAAATATGCGTAAAGGATTTTATGAATTTTATTTAGGTTGGTCTGGAATTCACTGTGAAATTGCGTGTGAGAATGGAACGTATGGAAAAGACTGCGATAGTCACTGTAAATGCGAGAATGGAGCTCTGTGTCATCATGTAGATGGCAGCTGTGAATGCACGGATGGATATATTGGATTAACGTAAGTTAGCATATTTCCTACAATATTTACTTCAAAAAGGTAGCCATATATTTCATGCATATAATCCTTTTGGATATTTATATTTTCAAAATACAGTGAAACCTCTCTGAGCGGCAGCCCACCGTTCCAAGAATATTTGGCCGCTCAGAGAGGGTGGCTGCTCTGAAGGGTTTTATGATAATTGCTATAATGCGTAATATAAATAAGTCTGACATATATTCCTTATTTAAAATGATATTGAAAACTTATGTAAAGAGAAAATAGTACTTTATTTCAATCTCTCTTACATTTTTTTAAAAGGCTGCAATTTGTGTGTTTTTAAGTTTTCACTTTTCCCTTTAACAATCATTTTTAACAACCTTAAAGCAGAAAATTAAAGTCTTCGTATTCTTTCAAAATCAAATTTCTTTTAATGACTTCGTTGATTTGCGTTATTCCTCAGTTGGATAATTCAACTAACTTTCTTGCCGATTTTTCATTTTCATATTCAAGCAGAATTTCAATACGCTGCTCGTGATTTAGGAAAACGAGTTTCGGCATCGTTGCAACTCAGGTCACTTGCGATCTAATGAAATGAAACTGGCGTGGAGAACATTTTTTATGACAGAGGTGTAATTCTTCCTATACTGTACCTATTGGAATTTCTAACAAAGGCTCTGGGATACCAGCAACACCTGATTGTCCAGTTCCTCCCTCAGTTTCTATGGGTGGTTCAACAGGGATTCCTTATTTTGAGGGTGTGAGGAGAGTTCAAAAGATATAACAGGTTTAATGTTTCTAAGAAAGGAAGGGAGACCACGGAAATGGACTTCGCAAATTATTTCTGGGTCTTATATCCGACCATAAAACTAAGCTTGAGTATTTCCGCTCAAAATTAAAGCACTGAGTGAGTAGAATTTCCCGAAAAATGAAATGAGAAATCCCACTCGGTGGCCGTTTAGAGGGGGTCGGGCGGCCATTGATAGGTTATGTTACCTTTAGGTCTATGAGTCAAAAAATTTGTGCCAAGAAAAATTGACACACAGGTTGATACACAGGTTGGCACACAATGATACACAGGTTTACTACTTGTCTGCAAGCTCTTATTTCAGTACATCTCTTTTTGTGAAGAAAACTTTTATATTTTGTCAAAAAAATGAAAGACTATTGCTTCAAAACAAAGATTCTTATAATGTATCTCGTATATGTAAGCAATACACATATGTATAGGAGGACATTATAATAAAACAGTCTTTATAAGTGTGCTTAATCCGCAGTCTGTTTATTCCTATACCTCATCGACTTTTTTGTTAGTTAGTAAAAATCTCTTTGAATCATTAGATAACCATAAAATTTTGGAGATGTAACAAGTTGTAAAATCGTAAATGTGCTGTAAAAAACAGTCTAAAATCCATATTTGTAGAGAATGTAATGACTCCGAGCATCATATCTAACTCATGGAAACAGTATCGGGACACCGTACCACTTGAAAGTCTTTACAAAGAACTTTGACGAGTCACGGCTAACAAGGTTGATATCCATTTGTACATTAAAGTAAGGTATAACAAGCATTCTACAAATTTTTCTTTCTCCCCTGAATTTTATGAGGTCCTAAAAAGAGTTTGAAGTTTTACTTTCTCCTGTTGGCTGAATTGTAGATGGCTGTTAGAATGAAGACATCCTGTTTCGTACCCTTTTAAGTTCTGTTTCTAAACAATGCACACATTGTATTCTTTCTGTTATGAAATAACGATGAGAAGAATGTGTATCTAATAAAAGGGGGATCAAAACAACTAGTAATCCATTATTTTTCTTCAGTTTTGCAACCACTAATTACATTCCAGTTCTGGTGTTATGCACGATCATTGGTTGGAATGAAATATATAATAAATATTTGTATACCATACAATGCCATGTTTCTATAATTTTTTTCTTAAAATGTGTTCCTGAGATCTGGATCTCATGGACCAATCATAAATATTCTCTTAAATTTAAACATAAGGGAATTCCAATTCTATTTATAGATTATACTTTATAATTATAGAACTCATGATGACAAATAAAAAATATTTCTTGTTATATTATTTCTTTTACGGAACTTTTAAACAAGATGAGGAAACATGGACACTAAATGGATACACTAATCCAAAGGAAAATATTTATGATTAAAATTTTATTTCCTTTTATAAAACATAGAGTTTTAGATAAAGTTTATCATTTCACACATGAAGTTTAATATCCAGTTTTATACATTTTACAATTAATCTGTAGAAAGAATATTGTGTATAGAAACATTCATAGAAAAGTGTCGTGCACAGAAACCTTTCGACTTAAAATATTTTAGTCCTTTAATTTTTAATGTGTATTTTACGAATACGTTTTCCATAAATAATAGAAAAATATTTCAAATCTGCAAAAAATGTATAATCTTATAATTTTATTATTTATAACATTAGATTATTTTACAAGTAGTGAAATTTAATTATTCCATATTAACTTTGCAGAATGAAATAAGTCCCATCACCACTATCGCATAGAAATATACTTAGCAAATATACATTTATTTAAATAAAAATTTAAAGCATCATATGCTAAAGTTTGCTCCATGAAATTTTAAAACAATTTTATAAAGATAAATATCAAAATAATACTGCTGAAAGTAGCTATGTTTCTGAAGTGTACAGAATATATGTGTTAGAATTTGGATAAAATATTAAATTAGAAAAGAGATAAGAGAAACAGGACGCATATGTGTTTGAGTTAAAAGATGTTTATGTGTAAGGTTTTCAGTAGTTGTATTTTATAACTCAATTTTATAATCAATTTTATTATCAATATTATTTTATAAGAAGTACGTCTGGTAATCATTTTGCTTCAGTTAACATTATTTATATTGTATTTATTCTTTGACAAAATTATATGTTGTTACTGGATGTTGTTACTAGGTTGTGGATTTTGATTGTTAAACTATTTAGATCCTTCAAAACACAGTTTAAAATTGTAGAATAATATATTATGATATATCTTTTAACGCTTATATCAAATATTTGACACTCTTTCGCTATATTCAAAATCTTATTAATTTAATTATTATTTCAGTAAAGAATATATATAACTGCTAAAACAAAATTTTAAAAAATGATATGTGTCCTGTAGCTCTCATTTATATTTAGGTATTAACCTGTGATAAAATGTATAGTGGTATTTATTTTTGGTTAGTCACAAAGACTAATTATTATTTGGTTGCGTTGTGTAAATATTTAAGTACCAAATTCAACCACAGGTTCTGAGAGGCTACAGACTTAAAAATAAGAAAATAAACTAAAAAGCTAAATTAAAAGTAACTTAAATCAGCTTAAAATAAAAAAAGTAAATTTCTTATAATGATATATATACATTTATATACACACAATCTGATTTTATCTCCATAAAATTTACTTTATCAACACTTGCAAAATAGGTGCCAAACTAATTTAGGTCTGACAACAATTTTCCATCGATTAGGTAAATATGTAAATATAAGAGAAAGGACCTAATCTCAATTTCAAAAATATGTATTAAGGAGTACCTTTGTGAGTTAATATAGTGTGCCAGGAACACTACTGGTTGAGAAATAATCAGGATTGGGTATGTGTGGATCTTCCGTCGGTCCTGTCAGGGGCTTCTTTCTCAGTGTTTGGGGTGCGGCCGTAATATTTGACACAGGAACACTGCTGGTAGTCGCTAGATGTTCCGAACGTTTCCAGAGTCTTTGTCGAACTTAAGGCTATTCTCCTTGGACTCCCGAAGTCTCACTTTCACAGTCGTCCCCTCCGACTTCTGACCTCTCTGCTTTCCTTGATTCGACTCCACTCTCGAACACCCTCTTTCTTTCTAGACTTTTTTTTTATTTTATATTAATTTCATCTTTGTCCCATCTTCCTTCTTTCAGTCCAATCGGGATAGTTGTAAAAATCTAATTGGTCTCTGCTACCCCTCCTTGAAACCGCCAACGTGGAAAAACCTTATCCCTTCAAATTGGCACTGTCCCTTAGGGACTCATAAATAACTCCACAAAGATACATTCTTATTTGGTGTCATGTACGGAGACATGGTTCTAATCTGGGATTGGGATCAGAACCCCGCCCAAGTATACCTCACAAGACGAAAACCGTTGAAATACTGTTTATTGTTCTCTCCCCTTTACAAAAGATGTGATGAGGTCAGATTTAGATCCCAAGCATTTTACTTCTAGTATTAATTAAACCATTATATTACTGATCTAAATCGCTTCAACACAATATGTCCTTGATATGTATAGGAAATTCACATAATGATAGCTTAATGGGTGGTAAGCTGTTAATTGGTGCAGATGTTTGCTGTTTCGAATTCCTTTGTTGACATGGATGTCGCTCAGTACCGACTTGAAGCTATAGATCCGGGTCACGTTGGTTTTCGTGTAGCAGTAGAATGTAATGCTCCAAATAAATCCAAACCAAACCCATAGAAATTCTTCTTTAAAGCATATGCAGCAATTAAATTTACAGAGACACAGATTAATGTTACAGATTATTTATACCATTAGAGTTAGATGAAATCAGTCCAAATACCGATTTTGCTTTTAAATATTTTTAGTAGGATTCGGTACAGTTTAGAAAATTATGATGAATGGGTTTTTTTGTCAACAATTGTTAATACGGCAGAAGCTAACCAAGTATGATAGAGTAAACTGTTTGTACGGTCATCATCGAAAATTTGAAAGTCACAATTTATAAACGAAATCCAAATATTTATACAATTTTGCATTGTGTCTGTATAGGTGTAATGAATCTTGCCAGTCAGGGACATGGGGAAAGTATTGTTCACAAAGTTGTCTGTGTCTGAATGAAGCAGAATGCGATTTCAAGACCGGAGCCTGTAAATGCTCTCCAGGTACAAAATTTGTATTCTATTGAATATAGTGTGCTCATTAATTTAGTTTTATCGTTTAAAAAGCTTTTAATTTTTTAAACGAGCTTAAAATCTTCCTTAAAATGAAGGAAAAGAATTTTTTCTTGAGTTGAACTACTCAAAAAAAAATAATAATAAAAGAAAATCATTTGTAACTGCTTTAATTTCTCACTGTTTAAAAATCAGTTACACAATATTCAATCACCTATATCCAATTAAAATGTTTTACTTTATTATGATGTTCAAATAATCTAGTATTAGTCTACCTATCTCCACAAAGATTGAATATTAATTTGATAAATATACTACATATAAATTTTACTATTTGAATAGATCATATTTTGAGTGACCTAAATAACATATAATGGTTATTTATTTATGAACTAATATACAATAGATAATTATTCTATATTTCGCTGATTTTTAAACATCTATGGGTTATATAATTTGCTTTTAGGTGCAATTTAGCTTCAACGAAATCTATTACTTGTGAAATCGATTCTATACATTATCTGTTATCCTGTATTTCATTCATAATTCAAGTTATTCATAAGCAATTATGCCTACTAATACCAGGATGTAATAGTTTTATTTATGGATGTGTTTTATTTATGGTTCTGATTTTTTGTTTTACTTAATATGACGTATATACGCACACACACACACACAATCACATATATATATATATGTATGTATATATATATATATACACATACATATATATATATACATACATATGTATACATACATATATATACATACATACACACACACACACACACATATATATATATATATATATATACATATTACATATATATAATATATATCTACATATATATTATATATATATATATATATGCGTGTGTTTTACATTAGAAGTATGCCACTTTACTCAATAGGTGTCGCAAAACTGTTGGAAAGAAAGTGATCCAGACTTTCGGGGAAAGTTTGCTGTAAAATGACACAAGATTGTATTTTAAATTCATTGGTTCAGAATTGGTTATCACACGAAAAATGATTATAAAATAAGGGGAGGATGCCAACAGCAACATAAAATGCATAAAATTTCAAGTAAAATTGTATATAGGAAAAATTGAATTGACTAATATTATTCTTGATGACTTAGTACTCTCAAATAGATTTGCCAAATGTCAGAAATAAACTGAAAATTTTGCCAAAGTATTAGGAAGTTCTTACTTTATGCATAAAGCTTCCAAAAGTCGTTACTGAATGTCATCATAATTATATTTTCTTGTTTATTAAGTACATGCTTATATTTTAAGAAATATTCTAACTTTTTTCAAATGTTAAAGATTTAGTCAGTCTTGAAATTCACTTTTTATATATAAAATGTAATACATGTATTTAATATTATGCAAATATTTTTTTCTATCACATTTTAAAGATATAAATATAAAAGAAATTATGATTACAATACCGGGTGATCAACAAGTCCGTATAAACTTTAAAAATTCATAATAACCGGAAAAATTACCAAAATAAAAAAACGGTTTGCAGAGTTAGTATCGCTAGGGCATGGGATTTTGTTTCTAGAACAGAAAACACAATAACTCAAAAAAGGTCGACAGATGGCGCTGGTATGAGGGACTTCAGTGGAAATATGCAAATGAGACTATTATCAGAACTTGAGCTCCTATAAATACACAACCAGTTCACCACTGTAAACCATGTGTGCGAAAAAAGATGCTGAGTGCGAAGGATAAAGCTTTGTTGGTGAGGTTGTTTTACGACAACCAGAAATCAGCGGCAGCTGCCTTGCGTAAGTTCCGATTTCAGCGGGATGTCAGGGGTGAAAAAGGGCCTTTAGCAGTGACAGTCCTCATGAAGCTTGTTCACCGATTTGAGGAAACTGGAACGTTGGAGGATCGTGTAAAAACCGGACGACCATGTTTAAATGAGGCACGTTCGCCGTGTGTTGCAGCCGAAATTGAAGTATTAGAGTCCGAATCAATGCAGGAATGAGACGCTGCCAGACGGTTGTGTTTACCACCATCCTCGGTACTCAATATTCCTCATGGAATCCTTGATCTGTGTCCATACAGACTGCAGTCGTGCTATCAACTTTTACCAAAGGATACCCAACAGAGGGAAGCATTTGTGAGGTGTGTTTTCTTCAAAATCGAACAGAATGCCATTCTTTAAATCTTTTAAATCTTGTGGACAGATGAAGCTCATTTTTCGCGACGTTAACACCCATAACTGTCGCATCTGGGCTACGTCTCATCCACGTTATTACAGGCAGAAACCATTTCATTCCCCCAAAGTGACAGTGTGGCATGAATTCCCAGGTTCGTTCATCATAAATTCCTTCTTCTTTGAAAAGGATTGGGGATTGAAACGGATACGGTATATGCGCAGCGTTATTTAACACTTCTGCGAGATAATGTAGTGCCAGCTTTGCGGGAAAGAGATGCGCTATCTACTGTCACGTTTATGCAATATGGAGCAACTAGTCACACTGCTAATTCGAGAAGTCTTTTGCATACAACCGGACCTGCTGTTCCTGAATTTGTGACTCGCCTGAAGTGTGTTATCCCCTGTGGTGGTGGTCATGTGGAACACATACTGTTGTAATAAACGATTTGGAGGCAGTCTGTTTGTTATTTGCTTTTCTTTTTCTTTGACATGTGTACATAAGCGCCCTCTATCGACTATTTTTCAGTTATTTTTTTTTTTCTGTTTATATATTTAAAAGTCTTACGTAATAAATTTGTGTATGTTTTAGACTCAATCAAAACTGCATTTCTTCAAACGTAAAATTACATTGAGTTATATGATTTTCATTTAAGCAGGTTTTAACATGCTGAAAATTTTATGTCGATTCAATGTTGAAATATAGCATTAGTTGTAATAATTTAATAAAATCAGTTTACAACTTGTATAATAGAATACAAATTGAATAACGCAAGAACTAACTTTTTTATACCTTCATTTAGGTTGGGAAGGAGTGCATTGCGAAACTCCTTGTTCAGAAGACAAATATGGTTTTAACTGTGAAAATGCTTGCGAATGTGAAAATAATGCATTGTGTAACAGAACTGATGGCAGTTGTATCTGCCTGTCAGGCTATACTGGTGTTACGTGAGTAAAATCTTAAATTATAAATAAGATCCATTTATATGAACATACATTTATCTATCTATCTATCTATCTATCTAGCTCTCTCTCTCTATCTATCTATCTATCTAGCTATATATATATACGCATGTTCGTATGTATATAAATGTATGTATCTATATGTTATGTATGTATAAATATATATATGCAATATATCAAAATTATTTAACTTTAATATTTCATTAAGAACTTCCTATCCCCCATTCTAATTCCTTAAAATATTTTTACCAGCCTCTAAATGTCTTAATCAAAGGAGCGTCTTCGAGTTAAAATTGTTTCGATACATTTCCCAAAGATAGATGTAAATTTTTTGTCTATTCAATATGTTTCCCAGCTGTCGCCGGCATTTGGCTCCAGGTTTTTCCTGATCTTACACTTAAATTCGATTATTAAGTGGAAATTCTTTCTGTCTACGCTTTTGCGTGCACCTCTGTTCGAACAGAGTGAGTTTTGTGTCTCTTCTCTTCTCTGCCATTGACTAGTAAAGATGTCTGTTTTAGCAGCTCTGAAAAAAAGTTTTAATTCGACTTGAGTAGTTCTCTTCAATGTCGGCCGACAGCATTTTTATTACTGCTAGCTGATTAAGCTTGTACT
>CM063504.1:13007272-13022272 GCA_032207245.1 Pardosa pseudoannulata
TGATTTAATAAATTTATTATTATCAAGAAAGACTGTTTTACATCCGCCTTAACACTGGATCAAGACTTTTCATATATATATATATATATATATATATATATATATATATATATATATATATATATATATATATGTGTGTGTGTGTGTGTGTGTGTGCGTGTGTGTTTATAAAGAGCCAAATAAAAAGTAGATGATAAGATATGAATAGACCCTTTCCAAGTAAATTACCTAAGAACTGGCTAACAGAGAATAGCTGTAAAAATATTGTTTGTAGATAATTTTCATGAATATATTGTTATTAAAACATATTGCATCTTAAATGAAAATAAAGCTTCAATCAATGGAATGAGGCGTTAGATCGACGCCTAATCAAATTCGTCCAGAAATATTGTTACAACTATATAATAGTTCCTATATCTAGATGCAACGACACATGTGAAGAAGGTAAATGGGGTGTCAACTGTTCAAACCAGTGTAATTGTGAAAATGAAGCGAAATGCAATTCTGTCAATGGCTTTTGTGATTGTACTCCTGGTAAGTATTGGAATTTTTAATTTCACACAATTATATTCTGTATTTAAAAATAGAGCCTCTATTGATTTTAAAAATGTGAAATTAACTGTTGACATCAAGAATGTTTTGACGTGAATAAAATTAGAATTTTTGTTTATTTTCTCCCAGGTTATTAATACATTATTAAAAAGGTTATTAAAAAAGGTTGTTAAAAGCGATAAGTAGCTGAATAAAATGATGATTTACTGCTGAAGATGTAGCTGGAGATGTTTTCTTGAAACTTTTGCTTTTACGAATATTTTCTAACCTTACTGTATCTAGCAGAAGACATGCTCAATACACTTAATATTGTATAAAAAATCTCAATTGCCGAAAATATTTATTACATAGTTAAATTTCTGACGCCATATTGTATATCATATAGTAATGAAAAAGTATGTTCAAAATTGCAAAATTACAAAAGAATTACATTCTTTAATAACATTTTCTTCAAATTTCATATATGTCCCTTTTTAAAAGAAAATGTTATTATTTAGTAAACATTTCTTATTAACCGTGTTACAACGTACGTGTAGTTTACTAGACATACTCATAACATTGATCTACCTATAGTTCTAACTCAGATTACATGCTTGGCCCCAAAAATAAATACTAACACTTTAATCTAAAATCTTAATATTTAAATACTTATATTTATTATATAAAAATTCATAACTAATGAATTCAGGATAGTTTTAAGGCGACAGAATATAACGAATAAATTATCTAAATATGAGAAGTGGGGAATCCAATCATAAAAGCCGTAAACTAGGACTTACTCTTACGAATTTGAGAGATGAGATGTATTGAAGTATATGGGGTGCACATCTAAGGGCAACAAGTGTAAAGTCGCCGAAGTATGGCTCAGGCGTCAGTTGAGGTACCAATCGAAGGGACATAGATAAGGACAGCTAGGACGTCCTTTTCAAGGTACCCGGAGTCGGCTGGGTCGTTATCTTCAAAAATTTACACCAGTGTTTCCTCTTCTCATCATCAGTTCTCTCTTTTTAACTCAGAGATCCTCTCACTCTCTCATCTGCTTGTCGCCCAATCATTATCACGATTCAATCTGATTTGAGTAATAAATATTGGCTGTAACTCTTGTTATTTCCGTACTATGAGCATTGTAGATAGTCTCGCCGATGTATCCCAGGAACCTATATTAATTTCCCATTTTAACCTTTTCCAATTGCAGGTTGCCACAAGTAGTTCCCTTTTTGACTTACTTGCCTCCCTTGCCATTTCATCTGAATGTGCCACTCATCAACTTGTACGTTTGCGTTCATTCGTTGCAATAAACCTCCCAGGGAATCCATAAACTCAATTTGTATAGCTTTTCGTGTCAAACAAAAAGCGATTTTTTAAAATACTTTTGCACATATAGCTTATTTTTGTATTAATTTTATATAAAATATATCCTTGAGTAGTCTCTAGAAATAAGGAATCAAAATGGATTTCTTTTATCCTAATTATATTAAGATATATACAATATAAGACATTTATAGAATTGTGTTTTTTTTTAATTTTAGGGTTGTTCAAACAGTGTCCAAGTGAATATTAAGAAAATTATTTCGTGAACGGTATTTTTTTAAACTAGCAATAAATTCAATTACATTAGAGTTTCTAAAATTCAAGTCTCGATTGTTTGAGTTTACCATAAATCTGAATTAAGTTTGACTTATCTTAATAATAATAATAAATAAATTTATTTCCGAAAAAATGACCAACACATAAAAAATTACTACTTTTGATTTTTATTGTTGCTTCACCGGTCTCATGGTCACTGCGCATGCCAAAGCTATCAACAGTAGTTCTCCCTCTTAAAGAAAACGGGTATTGTATTATTCCCAGGTTATGTACATGGGGGGAGGGATCATGCTATTTCAGCTTGTAGAGAATGTTGTTCAGACAGAGTTTACTGACTCTCTTTTTTACTCTTCTCCGAACATATCTTCCTATAAATAAAATCAGTTTATTTCTGCAGTTCAATTAGTTCAGTAGACACGGAATTTAAGCCATATTTGAAATTTTTTTTTAATTGTGTTTATAAAACCGTCGTTATTTTCCATGTCATATTCGACAAAAAGGAAAAGAAACTTCCATCCAGTAAAAGTGAAATTAGAAGCGTTAAAGATAACTGGACAACGAGGAAACTCTTAAAAAATTTGCACTTAAATATAGAGTAGAAAAGTAAAAGAAATTTCTTATAACAAGTGCCGAGACTTATCATTGGACAGAAAATCTTGATGCTGAAAACATGGCATGATATTGCAAAACATAAAAGGAACAATGTATTGACAATTACTTTAAAATGTAATTAACTTATCTTTAGCAATTAACTCTTTAACTCCCAAATTAACAAATTTTGGAAATTTTTCCTTGAAATCGATAGATATGGGTAGAAATGCATAAATTAAGAGTATTTTAAAAACATTTTGAAATTTTTTAATTGCAACCATGTGATTTAAGCGATGACGCTGGGCAATTGTGTGTAAAAATGTAAACATTTTAAAAGTGAATTTTTTTTACATAAAATCATACAGTTCTAATGTATAAATCAAGTAATAGGCAAAATCACTTTAAAAATTAAAATTTATTTTTATACATACAAGAAAACTTTATTTTACATTTTAAGGTTGAATTTTTGTATGAAAAAGAGAAAAACGTTGGATACATAATGTTGCATTGCATATCTTACAATAAGTTCTAGGTTTTGAACAACAGTTATCATATTGGCAAAGTCTTTATTTCTCCCCCTTGCCAATAACATACTGAATGTTGTCGAATTTTACGTCAGGAAGCACATGGGATGTGGATGTTATCTGCCTTTGTGTTGGTCTTCCTGGCATTGCTTTCGAATTGGCTCCCTTTTTGAAATAGGTTACTGCAATATATCTTATTATAAGTTCATATTAATAGTTTCCTCTATCAAAATATCAGAATTTGCAGTTATTTACAGCATCATCACATGAGCTAATGGGTTAATGTAAATATATTATGTAAGTACATTTTTTTAAAAATTCACATACCCTTTAATTTGAAAATCATGTTTATATTTCTACATTATATAAATTATTCATTATCAAAAATTCAAGTTTTTATAATTGGATCTAGGTTCGGTACAGTTCCCCTTGAATTATTAACACATTACAGCTCTTAAGATCTGCTCTATAAATAAATATATATTGAATATAAAATCTTTGTATGTTCCTTGGAGTTAATTAAGGTAACTTTACTGTGTGATGTTAGATTAAATGAAAAGTGTGAGAAGATCCTATCAAAATGTGTGGATATAAATTTTCAATATATTAACTGATGGTAGACTGTCTTTCGTGTCATAAAGTCAATCCCTATCACAACTTTTTCTAGACACTTGTCAGTTTTAAAAATGTTTAAATTTCCACTCAAGAAGTGGAGTAAAGTGGCACTTTAGAGGGGATTTTCACCTCTTCTTACTTGTCATATACACTATAATTCAATTATTAGATTTTGAGGTTATATTAGATCATCTTCAAAACGTACCGAATTTTATGGGCTTTTCCTTTTTATTTTTTAATATGATTTAAGAATATTTTATAAGGAGTAGAATAAATTAATTTTACAAAAAATACAGTTGTGTATGTTAAATAGATTTTACAACAAAAGTGTATAGTTGTTTTATATTTTGTCATGCAATGAAATATTATTAAGATGGAACGTATAAAAGAACAAATCAAGACTTATATTTAGTCACGATTTTGGGATTTCAGGTTATGATTAATTGTTTATTCAATGCATGTTTATCTTACAATAGAAAATAAACGCAGCTAATTAATTGCGTCATTATTTCTTATTACAACAAAAGTATCATGTTGTTTTATATTTTTAATATAATGGAATATGATTAAGATACTTACCTAACAGTACGTGGCATTAAATAATGAAACAAAAAAGCATATTTAGCCATAACAGTTTGATTTCGGGTAAATAATGAATGAATATTAAATTTATGTTCACGCAGAAATAAAAAGTAAATAAACTAATTTTACTGCTTTAAGAGTTATTATTACAACAAAAGTATCATGTTATAAATATTTTTAATTTAATGAAATTAGATTAAGATGAACATATTCAATAGAACTTAGCATTAAAGAACGAAATAAAAATTATGTTTAAGGACGATCTTGTGATTTCCGGTTACTATTCGATAATTATTTCATTTATGTTTGTGTTGCAATTAAAAGTAAATAAAACTTATTTAATTGTGTTATTATTTCTTCATAATGTGAAAAATTAGGTTATTACAGAAACATTTTTTAACGGAATCTCATTGTTTATCAAATATTATTACAATATTATTGAATACGAAGGAATAATTTAAAATTTATGAAGCACTAATTTGCACCAAATAGAAATATATAGCTATATCTAGGAATAAAAATTTTATATTGTTGAGTATATTGACTTTTGTTACTACTTAATAATTAAGATCACAAGAAAATAATTCAGCTGCATTGTAATTTTTATGCTAAATAGATCTCATTAAGAAAAACATTTTGTTACTCCAGGAAATCCAATTTATTTTAATTTTATAAGTTAGTCCCAAGTTAATATTTAAGTTCTTAGTTTTCAGTTTAAGGATGGCATCAACTCTGTCTCTTTCTTAACAAGCAAAAACGAACCAATTATGTTCAATGCACTTGAAGAGAATTGGTTCATTATTGGGAGGTCGTGAGGTCAAAGATCGAGGTGGCGAAAGACTCGCCTTTTTCATTAATAGTGACTTGGGAAAGTAAAACAGGTTAGTGTTCGCCATATCCTTTAAGTATACAAACTACACCTCTGGAGAGTCAGTGTCTTCTGTTTAATTCCTGCTTTAAAAGTTGAGTATCCACTTGACAAGAGTCAGTCTTTCAAGCCAGCTTTGCTCATTAAAAGAGAGGCACATCCCTTTAAACTGTGTAGCATCCGACTCACGTGTTGGCATTCAAGTCGCATTAGTAACAGAAAAATAAAACAAAAAAACGTACGCAAAGAAATTAGATGAAACATGCGTACAAATTTAGATGCAAGGAAATCATTTGTCTGCTTTTAAATAACTATACAATTAACTTCCCATACTATACATTTTCAGGATGGACTGGGGAGAAATGCAACATTCATTGTAAAAGCGGTACATTCGGCAAACACTGCACACAAACATGCAACTGCACACAGAATTCTATCTGCAGCATTACAGATGGAAGCTGTATATGTTATTCTGGTTTCCAAGGGATATGGTGAGATGCATTTTTTAATTCATAATATTATCATAAAGATGACGTAAATGTTATAACTATAAGAGATATATATTGAACTTTATTGGGGATTAGTAATTTTGTAAAATAGTTAATGGTATTAGGAAATCATAAAAATAAAGAGAATACACCTTTAAAACTAACTCTTAAAATTGACTGAATATAAGTACGTTACTCGAACTACAAGATATTTAATGTATTTAGTATATTGTTAAAAATATTTTAAGGTAAGTATTAGAAATCTACATGACTATTTTTTAATCATAAGGCTATCATGTTTTAACACTAGAGTCATACAGTTCACACAGAGTCCCAAATACATAAGTTTAGAGCAATTTGGAATATTATCGTCATACTGATGCGGGATGGAAACACGATGCTTTAACGTATTATATAATCATAATATCAGACATGCGAACTACCTCGGGTTCTCCGGAATTGCTCAGAAGAAATGAGAAAATTTGATAACTCTGGAAACTCCTCAGATTACTCCGGAAAATAACAAAACTTTTGAACTTAAAACAGCTAAAACAGCTAAAAGATTACAATTAAGCAATTAAATACAAAGTTTTGGAAAAAATAATGCTGAATATTATTCTTTCCACACATTAATGCTGCATGTTGAAAGTTTTTAGAACAGTGCGGAAGAACCAAACTGAATTTAGGTCAAATTTGAGAAGACAAAATTTAGAATTCCTGATGTTAAAAAAATAGAATTTTTTAATCAGGGTCAATGTTGCTATAAGAAACACTGTTCTGGAAAATAATTGTTAAAGCTAAGAAATCTACTTATATATTTTTAAATGCATACATTTTAATTTACCTTTTACAATTTACTACTATGTTGTAAATATTGTAAATTTAAATTTCATTTAGAATCCAATAAGGTATGTACTTATGTATAATCTGTAATTACAATGTTAAAATTTTAAGCCACACTGTTGCTCCTGACACAAATGCCTGAATGTTGGCATGTCTAAAATATATCTTTATTTGAACCATTAATGCAAGCATCTATAATACTACATTTAGTGAAGTCTTGAAAATACATTAGGGTATATTGTTGTGTAAATCACTTTAAGTAATAGGAAGTTACTGAAAATATTTTAAAGTAACAGGATTTAATCATTTTTTTACTAATAAGTATAATGAGTATACAAGTGTAAGTAACTTAGAAAAAACGTTCAAAATATCACAAAATCGATACCTTATATAACGACAATAATTTGAGGCATTATATATCTTTCTTTGTACCATTTATATGCATAGAATATTACTAATAAATTTAGTAGGCCTGAAGATGCGTTAAACTAACAAGAAACACAGATTTTCTCAATGTTATCAATATTATTGCTTTGTTATCATCCGTTGAGCATGCCAGTTTAAACTGTTACTGACCATTTTCATAGCTTTCGATATCTTAAAATCGTTTAGTTATGACCGTAAATAAAATATGCAACACTGTTTCTAAATTTATAAATTATTTTGGTTATATGCAGCAGCTAGACTAGCTCATTCGAACTTCGACAGGCTTCCCACTGCATTTCTTATACAGATATGTAAGAGTTTTGATTTCCTTTCCAGTTGCAACAATTAAATTTTCTTTCTATTAATATTTCTTTTCCTAGAAATATCTTGATGAAATGCAATCGCATTATCATTCTGAACCACCGATCCTGTATATAATATATATTTTTTTGTGTTAAAACTACTCAAACTTGAATCATCGCCATCCAAATTGAAGTGGAAGAACAAGGGATATATATATATATATATATATATATTATATATAAATATATATATATACATATATACATATATATATATATATATATATATATATATATATATATATATATATATATATGTATATATATATGTATATATATATACATATCTATATCTATATATGTATACATATACATATATATATATATATATATATATATATATATATATATATATATATATATATGATGGAAAATGTACTATACAAACTGTAGAGTATTTTCCAATTGTTTTGCTTCAAAAATGCATATTTTAAATTTTACCTATGAATGAAATAAAATATGGAAATATTTTTTAAAAAATACATTATCAGCTTTATTGAAGCTAGTTTACTCAACTTTCTAATTTTTTATAATTTTACCCGTCTAATTACATATTTATAGTTTTGTTCTCCATTACCATTGCACATTAAAGGTATTTCCTGCAGTACGGAGGTAAAAGTGTTGTATTTTGGATGAATAGGATATTTTAAATTCTAAAGTTATTTTCTTATTTTGTTATTTTAAAGTTTTATAATACTCTTTTTCCTACAATATCTAGGTGCGAAGAAACCTGCAATGGAAATACTTGGGGTATGAATTGTTCTAACGAGTGTAATTGTCAACATGGAGCAACGTGCAATCACATTAGTGGAGAGTGCATCTGTTTAGCAGGTTTGATTTTGCTTTTAGCCTTTAGGGAACGGGTGGTCGATATTTCAACCAGGTGTACCAAGATCAAAACTATGGGCTTGGTTCAGATATGCATCAAGCACTTCTTTCCCTTATGGTCCACCGTCCATCTATCACCAGGGTTGGGTTGAACCTTTCTTATCAATAATTTCTACTATTATTAGTCCCGTTTTCGTACAATTACTTTTCAAATTTATACTACTGAAATTTATTTTTACATTCTGTTTATTTTATAGAAACTGATAATAACAGTTGACACTCAAGTACGACAATGAGATTTAAAATTTGATTAGAATGGAGGAAGCACTAGACACACGAATACAGTCTTTATCTACACGAATACGGAGATCACTCCCGCAGCAAAAAGGTTAACATTAGAACTACCAAGTCTGTCATTTTGACAGTTTTCAAATTGCATGCTTAACGCTTTAAGCGGTTCGCACGTACAATTCCGCCAAACCGATGATATCTTCAAATCGGTTGTCAAGTACAACTTTCGACCTCCAAAAACGTTCCAAAAATGCATGTAATGTGCATTTCTGCCAGTGTTGGAGGTAGAAGGGTCAGGTCGATTCTTTAGAAACATCATTCCTCTTTGACTAACATTTATTGAGGGATGCACCCCTACTCCCTGAGGCACAAAGACGATGATAGCTTTGCATGGCTTTGTAAATCTCTATTTAGAAGTATTTCGTTTGCGGTAACAGACGTATCACTAATTGCACCACTTAAATATCTCGGAAACTTTCGTAAAAAAATATAAATAATTCTCTTAAAGAATGTTTTTATTTGTATTTTTAGAATCCATTATTTCTTATGGGATGATCTTCGAGACTTGACAAGCTTTATGTGAATTAAAATTAACAATCTATAATATGTATTTATATATCTATTTATAACCGGAAGTAAAGGAGCAATAATGAGGGTGGGTTTCCAATATTCCATTCTAGTCGTCAAAGGGGGAAGGAAAAATTACAGAACGCTTTGGTCATTGACGCAGTAAACCTTCAGCTCATTTTTGGAAACTTTTTTCCTCGATGTGTTTCACTCGGAGTGTTAAAAAATAGTAACATTTTAAATTTTCCACGAGCAATAAAATAATAAGACTATCGTGATTCCCACTCAGGGAATCAAATCAACCGTCAGATTCAGACCACAGAAAATACAATTATTGTTTATATACTAATGGGCTGACCAGATACACGTGTAAATTTGCATAAAGTTGAAAATAAAATACATACAAAAGACTTAAAATACACACGCAGTAACTAAATAAAGAAAAGATCATTACAAATGATGACTAGTACAGTTAAAGACCGTTGACAATCTCACAGCATCGAAAATTGGATATAATAAACAGACCAATACTTAACAGCTGGTTAAGTCCAAGTTATCCTAACAGTGCCTTTGCCGACTGAACACCGGGGATTCTTACAGTTAGTTTTCTTCACGACACTTTCCGTTGTAATTATAGTTCGTTTCGATTAAATCTGGCTGCGTTTTCCTGACAGCTAGTATCAAAAACAAAAAGCAAAAAATCTTAAGAGTATAAAATTTAAACTAATTTTAGCTTTAAAACTTCGTAAGATAAATATTTTAACACTAATAATTCTACACAATACTAGCATACAGCCCGTCATATGGCGAGATCAGTAAAATTTTTAATTTTCTAGAATTTTAAAGTACCCTTTAAGGCAGGTAAAAAAATTATTTGTTTTTTGGTTGAGAATTATTTGGTACACGCTCAATAATTTGTTTATCTTTACTAACAGCATATTAGTTGCCAACTTTAATTTATCTTGTCCTATTAAGTGATAGGATGGACACCATATGTTTTAATACTGACAATGATTATTTGGCAGTATATTTGAATATGTCCAAAATTGAGCGAATCGATTGCAAACCGTGTGGTTATGTATAAAAAAGCAAACGAGCAAACGTCTTAATTTTCAAAGATATATAACTTAAGCGCTATATATTTATGAGTCCGTGAAACAGACACCTAGACTTTTATGAAAAATTTTTTTTGTTAATACCGGTGATACAATTTTCATTGCAAAAAATAATCGATGATTAAATTTAAAATTATCACATATGTACCTAATTTATTATTTAATTCAAATTTAAAAGAAAATTATTTACTTCATATCTAAGTTCAGTGATAAAACATATAAAAATAATGCAGACGATATTTAAATAATTTGAAATAAGAATTGATTAAAAGAGATGGTTAAATGAATGACGTCGTAGTGCTAGAAAAAAATATTATTTTTACCTATTTATTATGATAATTTGATAAATTTAATGTTCTGCTCTTAACCGGGGACAACAGAGCATGAAATAATGGCATTAAACACTCGATAAAAGGGGTAGGGGTGGATTTCGAACGTTTTTGAACTCGACTTGAATTTTGCTAACCCTAACTCATCAAAAATACAGTATGGAAGCCGCTATCCATTCCAGGTACAACCGCTTCATAACTTTGCGGAAAGACAACTTAGGGTATTATTATATAGGAGATTGTGAATTCCTTGAGACATATAGGAAACCCCGAAAAAAATTGTCTCATTGAATCTTCTGCAATTTCTTGAGCAGTAAAAGCTCTGTTCAGTAAAAATGGCAAAATGAAAAACTATTTAAATGAATTCCATTCCAAACATTTAAGGGAAATAAAGATCTATTTTGGATTTTTTTGTAATAACGTGATTAAATAAAAATGCATTATCTACTTTCAGAGGAAGTAAATTTATAAACACAATAGTGTTTCAGGCTTCCGATTTATAAATATAAATAATACAAAAATATTTTAACAACATTTTAATTGTTTTCTTCTTATTAAATGTAAAAAGACACCACTTCCTGTATTTATTATAAATCACGAATATATCTTTCTTGCACAGATGGTAACTTTTGAGGAGCTGCTTAAAAAACACACAAAATTACTTCCTTAGAAATAGAATGAAATTTATATTCTTGAGACTGTACTATACCAAAAAGTAAAAACAGACAAAAATATCATCGGAGTCTGTTACTGAGTGAAAGAAAAAATTCCACAAATAAAATCTACTTCATAAAACTCATAGATGTTACCATTGACTATCTGTTGCTAAGGGACATCCAAAGTTGTGTCGGAATCAATAGAATTATTTTAGTGTAGTACTTTTTTTTCGGCAGAAATATATCTTTCG
Organism: Pardosa pseudoannulata; assembly: GCA_032207245.1. Classification (NCBI taxonomy): domain Eukaryota; kingdom Metazoa; phylum Arthropoda; class Arachnida; order Araneae; family Lycosidae; genus Pardosa; species Pardosa pseudoannulata. The sequence continues at coordinate 13,018,748 of CM063504.1, forward strand.
TTATTTAGCTTTTTTTTTCTTTAAGATGAAATGATTTTTTCTAACTTACTTTCCACTACGGCTGGAGATTTTTATGTGGTTTGAGGTTTATTTATTTCATTGTTGATAAATAATTACTTTTTCTTTAGTTGATAAAATTGTTGTAAGAGGGATTCTTAAATATAAATTTGCCAATCATTTGAAATAGTTATAAATTAGATTATCAGAAAATGGGATTATTCGCTAGAATTCGATATTACCAAAACGCTAAACTTCCAAAACACTATAATTTTCAGGAATTCAGTTCTGGATTATAATTATCAAAATAAAATTTTTTTTAATTTCTAATCAACAGAAATTAAACAATTTTCTTGAACAGTTTTCTTCATTCTACTACATTTTGAGTATTTTGCTGTCAGAATTTTTAACTAGATCAAAATCTCCGTACTTAAAGTCTAATAATTTTCTTTAACTGTAAGTAAATTTAGAAGGTAAAGTAAGATTAAAAATGTTGTCTAATAAAGAAATAAGAGATTATTAAAGGGAATTTTAAATTTGCAGTTACAGTTTTCATGGCAACCGTGGCAAACTTGAAATAATGATATATAGGTTTTTATACAGAATTTCCCCTGTTATACTTCAGTGTTAACTATATTGATGTGCAGTTTATATGAAAACGATGGACATTCAGAATGAAATTCCTGACAAATAATTCGTATATAACGTGTTAGCCATCACATTCAAATGAATATTCACATTAAGGGGTGCTATGAGATCAGAAATGACGCTGGTTTTTGTATCCAGAGTACAATTAATTTCAAGTACTTCAGTATTAACTATATTGTTGCGCAGTTTATATGAAAACGATGGACATTAAGAGTGAAATTCCTGACAAAAAATTCGTATATGAAGTGTTAGACATCACATTCAAACGAAGATTTATTCACATTAAATTTTGCTTTGAGATCAGCAATGATGCTGGTTTTTGTATCTAGAGTACAATTAATTTCAAGTACTTCAGTATTAACTATATTGTTGAGCAGTTTATATGAAAACGATGGACATAGATTAGAAATGATGCTGGTTTTTGTATCTAGACCATTCGAATTATTTTATCATTATTTATTCATTCCCACCCTTTTATTATTACTTTCAAGTATTTTTCTAACAGCTGTATATGATTTTAAGCATAAGTTCGCATGTATATAACTAGTAGATTTACTATGAAATAGTGAACTGGATGGCTAATGCCGGGGCAGGGTTTTACCACTCTTACTATGAAATAGTATACAACATCACCGTACCGGAGTCCAAGAGTTCGATAGTTGTTAACATCATGGTTGTATGTAGCCTTTAAGAAACATCTTTCAGATGAATATTTCAATGTAATAATATTTCATATTAGTAAAAGATTCCCGACAGACTACGAATCGAATCAAGTATCATATAAGTTAGTGCTACTTCAAAGAAGTTATTTGTTATGATTTCGATATGAAACAGCATTTATGTATACGGTATGAAAAATAAAAAGCAATCACATGCAAAAACGATCCATTATTTTGATTGCATGAAAACTATATACAAAGATGGAAAATAAAAACGACTCGATTATACAAACGCACATTAAAGGTGAAAATCAGACAAAGTATCAAGTTCGAATGAAGGTGAATGTCATCCACACATCTAAAGTAAAATGGAGAAGCAAATCTAGCACTTTCGAAGTCTAATGACTCCCCGCACTGAAAGTCAATCTGTGGAGTAGCATAAGGTCGAAATATCTTCCTGCTTCTTCAGTCTCATTCATGCTATTGCCACTTCTAAAGTAATAAAAACAATTAATATTTTATTGACACAAAAACTGGCTGCTACAATAGTGAAAAAGATTGTCTTCGTTTATTTTGGCCACTTTAATCTAAAACTACGTTGTATAAACATCTTTATCACAGATTTTAGAACTTATTCTGGTTTGAGGTTTCCGGAAACTTATATTATTTGTACAATATTATATCAAACTCGAAGATAATGAATGTGTAAAGAAGTTTCACATAACTCAGGAAACATGTTTTCAATTATAAAGAATAAACTTTCTAACTAAATCTACTTCTACTGACATGATGAAAACAACATTTTCATCATGTTTTCTCTATTTTTGAAACTAATAATGGTACCTGAAAGAAAATATGATCTCAGTTCTTGAAAAAGTTATATAATAACAGAAAAAATATAATGTAGTTGTAACGAAAAACATTCAACATTTTATTATAAACTTAAAGTTATATATTAGTTTTAAATTTCTAAAAAAGAAACAACTTTGCAATCGCTGATGTAAAAGATGTTTTTCTAACGTGATTTGCTACTGATACTTATTACATTTGAATTTTCATATTTAACTTCAATCAGTTTCATAGTTAATAAAAATGGGAGTGTTTCCTTTTTTGTCACTGTTGAATTTAAGTCATTTCTATGAAAATATATGGGACAGGGTTTGTAAACAAATAATCTTTCTATTCAAAATGTTACGATATAAAATAACATAAAAATAGATGCGATATATGTAAAGATTAAATGCTATCAACTGAGTAGAATGTGTTTACAACTTATATAATTAAGTAAATATTATGAATAAAAACATGATTTATTTGTAACTATGAGAATAATTAGTTTTGTTTTCATATAGAGTGAAACAACTCTGAACGGTCACATTTCCGTACCGAGAATATTTGGCCGTTAAAAAGGGTTGGCCGCTGTGAAAGGTTTTATTTACTATTATAAGGTAATTACTATAATGCGTAATAGAAACAAGTGTGACATATATTCCTTATGTAAATGAAACTTAAAACTTATCTAAAGAGCAAATAGTACTTTATTTCATACTTCTTTACATATTTTTTTAAAAAGGCTACAATTTGTTTCTGTTTGTTCTGTATTCTTTGTACTTCTTCAAAGTAAAATTATTTTCTTTAATGACTTTATTGATTTCCGTTCTTCCGCAGTTAAATAATTCAGCTAACTTTCTTGCCGATTTACCAGTCTCGTATTCACGCAGAACTTCAATGCTCTGCTCGAGGTTTAGGAAAACGCATTTCGACATCGCTGCAACTCAGATCACTGACCAACTAATGAAATGAAACTGGTGTGAATGACATTTTTGCTGACAGAGTCGCAATTCTTCCTTAACTTTACCGATTGGAATTCCAAACAAAGGCATTAGGACACCTTCAATGCTTAATTCTCTAGTTTATATTAAAGTTCATGGATGGTGCAATCAAACTTAAAGGATGGAGTGAGTAATTTTCCCGAAAAATGAAAGGGACAATCCCACTTGGTGGCCGTTTAGAGGGAGTCGGGTGGCCGCTGATACAGGTTATTTTACCATTAAGTCTATGAGTCGAAAAATCCGTGGCATGGAAATTTGGCCGTTTAGAAGGGTGGCCGCTCGGAGAAGTTTCACTGTATATAAAACCTAAGAAAAAAAATTCACAATAATACTATGCCGTCATACCGAATCCTTTGTGATAGCTTTAGACATGTAGCATATAAAGGTAT
>CM063504.1:13027272-13029772 GCA_032207245.1 Pardosa pseudoannulata
TTGTTGTTGTATATAAGTAATAGCTTTTTCGGACGTACGAGGTTTTCTCTAGTTGATCCTTTTGTGTTTTGATTGGCTGTGTTTAATTACTTTTGTTTGTACCTGTAATTTGATTGACTGGACGCAGGGTCTTCTTAAAACTATAAAAGCCCAATGTACCTCGTATTTCTTGTTTATTTTGGTGCTTTCAATAAAAGGGATTTGCGATCTACGGCTTTTCATTATGCTTCAACAATTTTTATGTATTATCTTTTAGAAAATAGTAATTCTTCTAGGTTTTGTTTGTTATGAATTATTATATTGTTACGAACTTTCAAAACTGGGTTCAGGGATTGAATGGACTTTAAATACTTTGGCATGAAAACAATCATTTATTAGAATTCAGTTGGAAAACAAAACACGCCGACAAAATCCCCTCGGAACAATTTGAGCACAAATCCGTTGGCTCATGTACCAATTTCCGCATGAAACACAGCGCAAGCACCGGTGAAACACAACACACCGTGCGTACTCTGTAAATCTGAGAGATACACGTAACGACTCTCTCGTTTTGAGACCCAGTCTGCCCTATATAGGCCAGAAGAAACTGCTGGAATATTCCAGAAACCGGAAACGGAAGTTGTCACTTGACACTTGGCAGCATTTGGTGATATTTGGCAACGAACTTCGACAAAAAAAAATAGGTTGCCAAAACTGTAGCCAACGAGCCGGTATCTCGCCAATTTGGCGAGATACCCATAGAGTCCCATGTTAAATTTACGGTTCACTAAACAAATTCGTAACAATATTTCCCCTTTTATACACATGAAATTATGTCTTTATATAAATCTATACTCCAGGAAAACTATGCTTAAAAATAAACTTAAATGCGTTACCACGCAATCCAAACATTTGTCTGAAATAAATTTTAGAATATAGCATTTGGTTTATAGAGTAGATTAATTTTTCAACAGGATATTTTAGTGTACACTTTTATGCTAGGTTTATATTGAAATATTTCATATATTTTTAGCTTCTAGAAAATTCTGACAATTGCACTGAAGGTTGTGATTGTGAAAACTCTACATTATGCAATTCTTTAGATGAGAAATGTTCAGTTGCAGTTAAAAATACAGGTAACTTGTTTCTATATTTTATCTTTTATACTAGTATTAAAGAGCATTAGGTGTATAACTTCATGTAAGAAAATATATTACTTCAGATTTTTTACGTCTTTGTTCAATCTATGAGTTTTAAATCTTCACTCTAATGTCTACCTTTCTAACATGGAGATAAATGGTAATGGGAGTTGAATTATTATCGATTATAAAAATAACTCCCATAAATTTGTCTATGCTCATTTTTTTACAATGGAACAAAACTCATTCCCTTGTTGTCACGGCTAAATGGATATGATGCTGCTCTTCGGTACAGAAGTACGTGGATTCGAAATCCACTGTTGCATGAAGGTTAGAAGCCGTTTAGAATCAACTTTAAAGAGTAGGTCTAGATCTCTTAGCATTAGGGTAGCTAAAACTTACACTGAAGCATTCCAAACCAAACCAAAATTATTTTTGACATTCAAAGTGAGAACAAAGAATCGTCTTTGGTTCACTGAATGACCTGATGACGTGTTGTTTGTGATTTTTTTTTAAATCAATGATAAAAATGCTTCTTCGAGGAAGTTTTTCTAGACAGACAGTAATAATATGTCTAGACATAATTATATGTCTAGACAATAGTATTCTGTTTAGACACCATATCCGTATTACAACTACGCTAAATATTCAACTGGCTCGAGATCCGCATTTCTACCTCTTTGAGTTATGGAAGAGTAAAGAATCGAGAAGGGTACAAAACTTTTATTAGATTTTATCTATTTAATCCATACTTGTACATAGTAGAATAATTCCTTGTAATTAATACTATGGTTAGTACAATTGACAGTTCAGATATTACTAGTAACTACTTCTTCACACCGTTTTTAAATAAAAAAAGGAAATTTATAAGTATTTGAAACTTTTTATGTACATTATAATCACATTATTTCATCAAAATTTATCGACAATTTATTGTAAATAAAAATTTGTTCCCCAAAAATTACGTTAAGTAATTAATTCAATTCAAACATCAACAATCTATTCATTTTTAAATTGATAGAATTGTGATGCATAATATGCGGGATATACATGTATATTTTCTATTCTAAAATATTTTAAAAGTTATACAAATTATTTTAGTTTATATTAGGAGTGTTTGATGAATAACTAGATATCTATAAGCCATAGATGCTCTTCCTGAGAGTAGATTATGTCCAGAAATTCCTCACACTATTTTTAAACATATGGCTTAATAATGTGATAAGTAGCTTCCATTGTCCTTCAATCTAATATTAACTTTAGATTCAAATAAATGTTACTTTTGAAATCAAGTAAATTTTGCTTTAAATGGGTTTTACATCTTATAAAGTAGACATCATTATATCAAAACGGTGTATGTTTTCATTAATTATAAATCTCTA
>CM063504.1:13034772-13057272 GCA_032207245.1 Pardosa pseudoannulata
AAAATGAATTCAAATTAACTTACAATAAAATTACGATTAAATTTCAATAAATTCGCACCCACAGGTAGCTATATCTATATTAATAAATTTAAGTATACATATATATATCTGTAATGATATCAACATCTAAGCCCTAAAAAGTCTATCCAAAATTATCCCTTTTCCATTCATTAGTCTACATCTTAATTTCTTCTCACTATATTAACCATGTTTCCCAGCAATCCAATTTAAACGAGGATGTTTTCTTTCCTTCAGCCGAACCCCGAAATTCTTTCTTTGATTCTCAAAGAAAAAATGATATAGCTGGCATTTTAATTAGGAAGTTATAACTCTCCCAGGAAAAAATCTGTAATGATTAGCAATAATAGTCATCTGGAACGCCACACTTTTGCAGATGGCTCTAATCAAAGTTTACTTTCTATAAGCAAATAACACTTGCCTCAGCATTTTCCCACGACAGTTTTGATCGTCTATCGCAGAAGGCTGGCATTACAGAGAGAGAGCGTTCTGACACCTTTCTGTTCAGATGCCTCTGGATTTTGTGCTATTTTGATAGGATAAAATAAAAGTTACATTCGGCCACGACGACTGGTGTGTTTCTTTCTAACAGACGGTTAGAGGGACTCTTGGCAGCCCAGCATGCCCGGGCTGAGGAAAATAATAGGGGCAATTTCAAAAGAAGTATTCAAGTGAAATTCGGGGCTAGTTGGTCCACCTGTACGATTACACACACACACACACACACACACACACACACACACACACATATATATATATATATATATATATATATATATATATATATATATATATATCGGTGGAGGCTCGTAACTCCAAAATTTCATTCGTTTTTGAGAGAGCGCCATCTGTCTTTCTCATTGCAGCATCCAGAATCGTGTGTGTGTGTATGACAGTGTAAGACGATGTTGTGTTAAAGACGACTTTGCTTGTTATTGAATTGTTATTTTGTATATGTTGGCTTCCTCCAAGAAATAAATATTTGTGTCCTTGAACTTTCGAGTTTGTGTTTTACAAGGACTTCCGATATATATGTGTATGTATGAATGTGTGTGAGTTTTATAAATGTATATTCATATGTATATATACACACAGACACACACACACATATATACGCATATATAAATCCATATGTATATATATATATATATATATATATATATATATATATATATATATATATATATATATATATATATATCCAAACACACATATATATGCATGTATGTCTGTGTATTCATATGTACTATTATTGAGTATCATGTTTATGCTGCATATATTGCTAATTTCTATGTGTTATCATTATTATTTTTAGATTACCTTAGGAAAAAGAAGTCTATTCCAAGAGTTTTACGAATAGAACCTACACGTGCCGAAACAGTAAATGAGCATAAACTGTAAATAGTTTGAGTAAAAAGAATGAAAGTGAAACGTCATTCTTAACAAATAACTTTCAATAAATTTCCATTTGTACTATAATATTTGTATGTATTTATGTTTTCAGTTTCAGGTATCATATTTGTATGTAAATAAGAAAATAAAATACATTCTTCTTGTGATGTAGATGATTTTTTTGATGTGTATTATCTCACAAACATTCTTATTTAAGATGCAGATGAATTAATGGTGTTAATTAGTTTAATATCAGCATAAAATCCAGTGAAGTACGATGATACAGTTGGGAGGGTTAAATCCACACCCTCCCCACCTTTTTTCCTTTCAAAACATACATTTTTCGTAAATTCCAGACAACTTACTACCATACTAGAGTCTATAAAGTTGTCAGGCTACTTTTAAGTTATTTTCCTGCAAGGTAAAGGAGTTTATTACTCAAAATTAGTTTCTTTCATTTATTATCACTTTGCAATATTTTTTTTATATATATATCTCAAAAGTGTGTGATACGAGTTATAGGAGTGCGAACGAGTATATAAGGTCCGTATATATACATATATATGTATATATATATAGTGGGACATATATCTATCTATCTATCTATCTATCTATCTATCTATCTATCTATATATATATATATATATATATATATATATATATATATATATATATATTTATATATATATATATATATATATATATACATATACATATACATATATATGTATATATATATATGTATATATATATGTATATATATATATGTATATATATATATATGTATATATATATATATATATTTATATATATATGTATATATATATGTATATATATATGTATATATATATATATATATATATATATATATATATATATATATATATATATATATATATATATATATATATATATATATATATATATATATATATATATATATATATTTATATGCATGTTAAAGTAAAATACATCATATATGCAACAGATGCATGACAGTTAAAAGTAAAAATAGTTGAAGCTCTTTAACGATAACGTAATAGGAGAAAAAGACACCCTTGAGTGCAACTATACAGAGTAAAGAAGAGGACGTTTATGTAGACAAGAGGAATTTGTTTCAGTAAGCAAAGCGAAAAGGTACTTTTGAGCGGGGATTCGGAGTGGTAACATCTGCCACGCTAACGTCCCATTAGGTAATCCAGTGATAAATAAATGGTGTAGCCATACACAGAAGGAATAAAGAAGTTTTTTTCTTCTAATCTTTATGACTTTCTAAAATATTAACGATACAACGTTTTCAACTATTATTTCATAAGCCATTTTAGTACACGTTAAATTTTAACAGCGATTCTCAACTTGTGGGGCTGATCACACTGAAGGGAAACTGCGAGCATATCCAATAGAAAATATTATTAAAAAAATATGAACTGACTGAAAGGAAAGCACACACACATAAAAAACAAATTATATTTTGACATAATATTTAATAATTAACTTATTAAATTAAAAAACTAAATCAAAAGTTATTAAATTGAAAACAATTTTAATAGTTCTAAGTGAATTACTTGGGCCTCAAAGTTTTTGAAGGTAGGTTTTATATTATCAATGGACATTCTCAATTCTTTTTTGAAGGTAGGTTTAATATTAGAAATATACATTCTCAATTCTTTTTCGAAGATATGTTTAATATTAGAAACCGACACTCTCAATTCTTTTTTTTTATTTAGCTGAGATCTGTATTTTGTCTTCAATGAAGCCATTACAGACAATCCAGTTTCACAAAGCTAGAATGTTGAAATAGTAATAAAATACTAAATGCTCTGGTTTTTAGTGCTGAAAACTCATCCTTCCCTCCTGCCAAAAATTCAAAGAGTGATTTATTACTAAATTGTCTTTTGGTTTCTCCACTTGTCGTGAAGTATATGAAAGTTTCTTCCTTGGCACTTTAAAGCCTTTCGGGAGTATTTTGAAATGGATCTCTAACCCACTCGTAACTACTATCTATTAGTTTATAGTGAGAAAAAAATAGTTTTTAAAATTCTTTGCCAGCATGGCTAAATGATTTTCAATGGTTATAAAAACCACTTTTATACGTTGTTCTTCAGCCTTGTAAGTTTTAATACAATTATCATATATTTGTAAACATTGTTAGGTTTTTTATTAATTATAATTTTCCTCCACAATTCCAATTTTGTACAAAAAAACTCATTACTTTATCACTCGTAAATAATATATGTGCAGTTGCTCCTTGGAGTTGAAGATTCAAGTTATTTAATCTCTTCAATATGTCGACCGAGTAGATCAATTTCATCACAATAAAACCATCGTGAAAATTCTCGACTTCCTGTCAGTTTTCCTCTTGGAGGAAAATAGCGATTTCATCTCTTTATTCATAAACACGTTGCAAAAATTTCCCACGTGATAACTATCTTTCATCACAATAAAGTAGTAACACTGAATGTTCTTCATCTATGTCTTTACAGAGTGCGGAAAAGATTCTTGATTTCAGGGTTCTCATTTTCATATAATGTACTACGGTTACAGTGGTATTTAACAGACCACGACTCACATTTTTGGAAGCTAGAGCTTCTTTGTGGATCATGCAATGTGTCCAGACCCACTATGGCAATTTTTGTTTTACATGTACTTGTATACTTTCGAATCTTCCTGACATTGAACAAGCACCATAGGTTCTTATTCCGAAGCAATTTTTCCATTCTATATTTGCTTCTTTCATAAAATCATTTAAGATAGCAAATAATGCAAGTGCTGTCGCTTTGAGTTTTATTGGTTTGCAGAAAAGTAATTCTTCTACTATTGACATATCATCGTAAAATCGAAGAGAGGCAATGAAATCCGCGTCTTTATTGTTATATGTTGCCTCATAGAGCAGTATTGAAAATAATTTTTGCTTTTCATATGATTTTAGTTTTAATTAGAAAAATTATTTGGGTTTGTTGACGTACTCACTATGAAATATTTCCAGATGTCGTTGCAGTCTGAACACGTATGAAGTGTTTCCAGAAGTCTTTCATGCTATCTGCTGCCAATATTTTTGATCAAATGGTCTTTACATAATGACCTTTCTTCTTCATTTACTTTAGTACTGGTAAATCTAATATTTAAGTAATCTTGATTTTATTTTCGAAACCCCGTTCATCTGTGTACTTGTTGATGATTGACTATCGTCTAATGCTCGCTTGAAAATTATCCATGATTTTGAATAAATCTGCAGCCTTAAATATTTAATACGGTGAATTGCAACTAACACGAAAATATATGACATAATCATTCACGGTAGAATAGATAGCGATAGAAGAATAATGAGACTGGCTGGAATTAAAACTGGAGCTATCGAATTTCCTCTTTCTACCAATAGAGAAAAGTTTTCTGACATATGCACATGCTTGAGGTGGCATCTTGGCTCCGGAAAGGTATTCCTTGAGACATGCAGCGCCATGTAGACATACAAACATGTACGCAGACACTCGTACGAGACACTCGACGAGATAAATCGGAACTTCTCGCGAAACCGTGAGTCTATCTGACATGGTGGACAGAACAGCAATAAAAGTGCAATATATTCTTGTTTTGTCAATGCTGAGGATCGGTGTTGCTAAATGTGAATACATTTCCTCATTCTTGGCCATTTTAAGGTTTAAAATTAAGGTTGTAGTGTAGGTTTAGAGCCAAACATACTCAAAATACATTACGCGAATACTAAAAGGTTGAGAAACACTGCGTTAAATAATCTTCCCGAGCCAGTGGATATATCTCCCTTGGAAAAAAAGTTGTTACCAACTTCAACAATAAAAAGTAAGATTGGAAATTTCATACCTCCAAGTTCTCGTTTTTTAGCATGCGCATATTAACATACTGTGCCCTTATTCTCAATCGGAGTGCTGTCGTTTTTCACTTATTGTCATTAACCAGTTCTCAGGGTGAGCGGAAACATTCTCACTTGTAAAAATGTCAGCGGAGAGATTAGCAAGGAAATATTATTCTGACTTTATACACACCTCAAAGTATCTGCATACCGATAAACAGTTCGAATCATCTCTTTTTATTCCCTAAGAAAAATTATGTATACTGCGAGTCATACTGCGTGCACAGCATCATTCTACCCAGCTGCAAATTGTCAGATTAATCGACTCCATCTACTACTGATGGTGGCAAAGCTCGATAGACTGTTATGCTGACTACATGACTTATGGGTTTTCGGGCTACCTGAAAAAACGATATGCAAGACACTGCTGCAGAGATAGTTTATGGGGCTTTCAGACGTCTTTCACGAGAAATGATTGCTCTGAAAATGACAGAACTGATCCTCTTACTCTCATGGGATGTTCAGAAAATCAATGCAGAAGATTTCACACTTAAAAACCTTGAATTAAAGGTAGCATGCAGCCATTATTAGCAATGATCTAGTATCTTGTAGTCATGTTTTTCTGCTGTTTGATGACATTAGAAAATTGTTAGAATTCCATACAACAGTTCCTTTAAGATTTTCAAGCAGCGCTAAGGTTTAGAAGATTGTATTAAATGAAAAAGAAATGATCTAGTATAATGGAGTGAAATTTGAGGTTAGCGTGCTGTGCACGCTAACCTCTAAGACACATTTCGTTTCTACAGGGATAGCACTCCCCTCTGACCATCATAGTTGTATGTGCTTTTCACAATGGTTTCTTTTAGAATGTTCCCAAGATCTGAACTTCTCAGCTTATGTATTGTTCACTAAAGAAGCCACAAGCAATAGGTGGGGGGACTTATTCCTTCACCCTAGCCAGCATTTGTGGGCTAAAAAAAAGTTCACAGTGTGCGGCCCCACACGGCTCAACATCGCTTTAAAGCTAATGAGTGGGCAAGATTAGTTGACAACTGCTTAGTCGGACATTTTACCTTTTAAGTTCACCACCGCGAATGAAATGATTTTTTTGGAGCAGGTCCTTACCGACATACTTGTCGATGATCCACCAACTTGGCGGGGTGAGTGCTAATTGTGGTCTGGCTGAGTGTAATGACTTCAACAGGTCAGTACCACGTTGAATGATTGAGCATATCGTACCCGTTCCCTAATACCATTTACCCTGTATTTTTATCAACACTTGATATCTTTCTGAGGGGAGTCATCAAATGTGTCTTTTACCATGAAATAATTTCCAATCCTGTGGAGTCTGAATTGATTTCGTTGCAAAACTAAGCTGCGCAGCTCCTACATTCAAAGAAACTGACGGAGAAAAAACTTTGGGAATATTTCGTAACATGTACTACAAAATTTGTATTATTTAAAATAAATGTTTCAAACTATTCACTTTGTTGATTTTTTTCCTATCTTCGGCTTCTGTTACCACTTACCTCTGATGTTTTGTGTCTTGGTTTTCTGGTATTTCTTCATCCCTATGATGTACCCTCCTTTCTCTAGAAGATAGTCATAGCATTTATTGGACTACTTGGATCCACAATATCGGTAATTACATTTTTCTTTGCTTAGACATTGTTAATTATATTTCTCATTGCTTAGACATATTGAATTTTCTATTAAAATTCTACAGCTAAAATACCCCTGTCATTTTAAATCAGTTTTGAATGTAAAACTTTTATATTTTAATTATATTATATTTACATCAAGTAATTTTCCCCCCAAAAAATGTTGTCTTTGAAAATTACGAACAATATATTTCATACACAATGATGATATCTTTTTAACTTAGTAACAAAATTCTTGTTTCTATATACAAACATTCATATTTTAAATTTTCGTTGAATATATGTCTGTGGTAGCGTATACAGAAACGAATCGTCATAAAGATAACATTTGAGTGGGCTGTAATTCCAAATAAATCTGAAAGTAATATGATATCAGGAAATTCTAAATAAAAATTATGCATCATATTAAACAGCAGGATTGTCATAATCTTATTAAAGTTTCGGAATAAAATAGCGAAATTAAGGATTTCTAAGTGTAAAATTCTAATGGAAAGTCTTGTTTCATATATGTTATCCATGAATTAAATTTTAGACCAAGAAATTGTTATTCGATATTTTTCTATAATATTGACATTTAAACGTATGTGAGAATTTTTATTTTTAGTTGTTTCTTGAAGGTATTTCGAAATTTCAGTTTGACATAGTGATGAATCAATTATTCTTAAACCTTTTTTCAATATAAAGTGCGAATTCAGTTTGATTTTAAATTCACGAAGAGTCATAGTATAACTGCATATGTTTCTTATTCTTCCATGAGGACATTGGAAAAATTTTTAAATGCCATATCGAGTTAACATTAATTTAATTTCTCATTTCCTATGGCATCACAAAGGGACTAAAATACAGGTTTCAATTATGCAAATTATATAAAATTAATTTTTTAAAAAGTATTTTAACTGTTTTGTGATATACTTTAATAAATCCTAAATGAAAACCAGAATGAAAAAAACTGAACGAATTTTTAAAAAAGTAAATAAAAAACAGGGATAAATTTTATCGACAGATGGCGCCACATACACGTTAATGGTGACGTCATACACAGAGATGAATCCAATACTGGCTAGATGATGGGATGTTTTTTACAGTTGTTTGCGTCACTGCAACTGACTCTAGAGCTGAAGTGAAATAGGCTGTTGTAGAAAAATCTGTAACAGACTGATTTGGTGTTGTTAGAAGTACCCGAGAAGTCAAAGTACTCTTCTTTTTATCCCACTAAACGATCACAATGAAAGTGTAAGTTCATATCATTCTTTATTTTATTATTTACGTTATTTTCTCATTATTCACGGTATTATTAATCTCTTTTGTGTTTATTATTATTTCTGATAGAAGAGGCCATATTTTATCTTTACTTTTGCCTTCTAAACTAGATCTCTATAGTTTAAAAGAACACCACTCATATGAAACCTTGTATACGTAACGGTTATAAATAAAATGCTTTTTAACTGTATGTAATAAATAATCATTGAATTATTTCAACAGCAACAACCAGTCAGAGTATTAGGGTTAATCTACGTTTATGACGCAGTGATTATCTGAAGTGGTTAGAGAAATATTTATTGAGGGCCTTACTGTCGTAAACATTAAATAGCGATGTGTTAATTGGTTCTATTTAGCGTAAAACGAAAATTAATCTATATTTATACAGGAATAATTACATATTATTCAGTAACTTATCATTTTCTATTAGAAGTTTGTTTTTTGCATATTTGAACGTAGAACGCGGAATAAGTTGGGAAAGTAAAATACTTTTCTAGTACATTTGTTTCTTGTCGTCTAATATTAAACAAAAGTATCCTGTTTATAGGATTTCTTCAGTTGTCATATAAACTTAATCTAAATACCAGTCGAAATCACATTCTGACCTATATCACGTTGATTAGCCCTTTCATTTATTGAATATTTCTGTAAAGATGAAGATTATGTAATCCTTTATTAACAATGAGGTAAAATTAAGCGAAAAATTTAAAACGAAATTGCATGTTGCATTTTCAAAATTATTCAAATTTCTCAAACAATAAAATTTAGAATGCCACTTGATACTTAAAAGTTTTTAAACATTTAACCCTTAAGCGGACAGTGGTTTCACAGCAAAACCTCTTGTTAAACATTTTTTTTCTCTAATTTTTGGAGAAATATGAATGGTTCTTTCGTAATTTTTTTTTTGTTTTTGCCATTTAAAACTTACAAAAGATGATAGTGCTGAATTGAGTTTATTTTTTTCTGCATTTAATCTATTTTCTTTTTGTATTTATGCTTGCTGTACCTGGAAAGTTTGTCATTCGATTTTTTTTTCACTTATGACCCTACACAAAAGTATCTTTTCAAACAACACTTATAAATTGTTGAACTCTTTATTTATTATACTTTTTTAAGAACACTTATTTATTGTTCTTCCAATATAATTAAAATATTGAAAAGTATTGTATTCTAGCTGTACACGGGGATGTGTTTGTCAGTCAATTCTTCCTATAGTATCCTCTAAGGCAAACGCCTCTATCTTGTAAAAACATTTTTAAATATTTTGAATTTATAAGGTTTATAGATAATATTTATAAAGTAATTTTATTACATTCCAAAGAATTTATATAGGTGACCTTTAAAGGGTTAATGTCTAACGTCTCAATTAAGATATGGCTAAAAATACCTTATAGAATTTTTATGTTTTCTTAACACGAATATTTCTTTTCAGAGTAGGTAGAACGCCATCTTATAAAAAATCCAAAAACATTTCGAGTAACTTTTATGACATATAAATATTCCATTTGGATGGACAATTTATGATTCTTTGAACAAAGCACAAAAACTTAATTTTTCGGTAGATATATAAATTGAAATTATGACAAATATATCTATATATGCTTAGTCTACTCTAAGAAAACTCCATTTTACAGTATCTAATTTATATTCCATACCAAATTAATCTTAAAACAATAGTTAATCACTAACGTGACTTGTTGTAGTGTTCAAATCTGTTTAAAATGCCTATTTTTTTCCTATTTACTTAGATATCCATTAAGATGTAATCGATAGAAATTACTTGGTCATCAAAAGGATAGTGCAAATGATTTCTAATTGATTTATACAGATGACAGCATTAGATAACTGTTAGAAAATAATTGAATAATTTCTAGTTACTTTTTTCAATAATCAAATGAACTAATTTAAATCAATCTTAATTTTAAAATTACAGATTAATACGACGTCGTAAGCAAATATTATTCCCACCAAGTAAAAATAATTAATTTCCAAGAGTATAAATGAATAAGAATAAAACATAGTTGCAATTCATGACGAAAATTCCTTCTCTCATTAATATAAAGTTACATTAGCATTCACAAATAAGTTATATTATTTTTAAGTAATAAAAAAGATTGAAAGTATGCTTTGAAGTGTATTCCTAACATGTTAATTTACTTTGATTATTATTAATATTGTTGTTATTTCATTTATATACGATAGACCTTATGTATAAACATGATTTAAACTATGATTATTCCAGTTACATTAATTTTTTTATGTTATGATTTTCTTTATTATAATACATGTATTAGTAAATTCTAAAAATATCGTATAACTTGGTTTTATATAGTTTCCTTCAAAAGTATTAATAAATGTTCCTAATGAAAACTTAAATAAATCTTTGTATTAACAATGCATTTAAATTTAGCGAATTTGATATTTTCATTAAATATGAAATTAAAGCAAATCCATTTCTTCGAAATTATCTATTTATTTGTTAGGCAAGTGTACGTACCTATGTTCAAAATGCATTTTTAAGTACCATTAAGGTGAAACTATTAGAAAAATTAAGCATTCAAACATATGAAAGGTATAATTTTAAAAAGTATCGGAAATTAAAAAAAAATATTCTGATTATTATTTTAAAAAATATTTATTACATTTAATTTAGCTGCACTACAGTGTATATATATAGAGAACTTCAAAACTTTAATACTTTTTATGAGCATCTAAAAACTCTTATTATCTTATTACGCCTTTACTAAATTTACATTAAAATTTGATTATATTTTTTCTCTGACATTTATTCAGCCTTTTTATAATTAATGTGGTGAAATTAAAAAAGAGTATTATTTATCTGAAAATGATCCATAATTTTAAATAAATCCTTAAATTTGCTATAAAACGGAACAATAATATTGTAAAATACAGCTATGGCAAAATGGGTGTTTGTAGTTTTAGTGTGTATAGATGTATTTTTTTCTGTAGATTACACCAGTTAACAAAACTTATCTTAAAAAAGCTATTTTGGGGAAAACTGCACTTCTACATAAAAGTCTGTAAGTTTATTAAAAAATAAAGTAAAACTATATTTTCAGAAAAAGTAAAATAATTATTTTAATGTTGGTCTAAATAGACATAATTATTTTATATTTGCAGGACATATATATCTTCAAAAAACTTTTTTTATGTATATTTAGGTCTAGAGTTAATTATTAAAACTATTTCATTTTTATTTAATTTTATTCTATTTAACCTACTTTAAAATTTAGTAACTTGTTAAAAGTTTATTTATCTACACGTGATTAAAATTTTAAGTTAAAATAATAACTATTTTAACAGCTATTCAACTTGTCATTGCGTATAAAGCAATCATTTTTAATTTTACAATAACTTTTACAATGGCTTTCAGAACATGCCATTGCGTATAAGATAATCATTTTTAAATCTACAATAGAGTTTAAGTTTTACAATTAAAACTAGTGCTTATCGCAAGCATTATCAAAAATTTTAAGAGAAAAATATAAAGATAGTTAAACTGCATATGTTTTAGTTTCAAAATCTGTTTAATAGTTATTTTATGTAATTTCATTTTAAATAATATACAGATAATGATATTCAAAACATATTAATTTAAATTAAGTTTAGATTAGGACTATAAAAGGTAAATAAACGATAAAGAAGTTATACAAGTACTTTAAGTGTTTCAAATAACCATCAAATTTAAAATTTTTAGTTTATAAAAATGCCTAAAAATTTATGTATGTCATTTACCAGTGTGAGAAGGATTACATTTAGAATAAAGTTAAGGATATGGAGTTACCTGTTTTAATTTGCGATATGAGTTTTTTTTATACGACTAATTTTTAATCAAATTGCAAAGAGATAAAAGTTTACTGTTTTACTTTTTTTTTTTTGAAAATTTTAGAAATATTTTAAAAAATATCTTCATGAAAAATTATGAATAGCTTAAAAATACTTAATTCTGTTGCTTCTTATAATAATTAAAAAACCGAAAATAAATGTCCCAAATTAAAAAAAAAACTGAAGCTACCAACATTATCTTTTGATATATTTATTATGAATTAATTTTTTACTTCAAGTTTCTACTTTATTCCCTAAACTACAAATCTTATTAATATATGAGAATTAAAGAAAATTTAAAGTTAAAACTTCTTAAGAAATTAAAAATTCTTATAAATTTTAATATTTATTATGTTATAATATGAAATATTTTGTGTGTTTTAATAATACTGAGGTTAACAGTATAAAGTTACATTTAAATCTATTCGAGCAGATTTAAAATATTCTAACACAACCTTTATTTTAATTATTCACTGAAATTATGCTTGAATCAACTCTTTAAAATTTAGACATACTCAAGTAGTCGGTAAGTTAAAACTTCTTAAGAAATTAAAAATTCTTATAAATTTTAATGTTTATTATGTTATAATATGAAGTATTTTGTGTGTTTTAATAATATTGAGGTTAACAGTATAAAGTTAAATTTAGGTCTACTCGAGCAGATATAAATTACTTAAAACAATCTTTTAATTGGTGCCATTATTCACTCAACTTATGCTTGAATCAACTCTTAAAAATTAGGCATACTCAAGTAGTCGATAAATTAAAAGTTCTTAAATTAAAAATTCTTATAAATTTTAATATTTATTATGTTATAATATGAAATATTTTGTTAGTATTTATAATGCTTAGCTAAACAGTATAAAGTTAAATTTAGCTTTACTCCAGTAGATTAAAAATACCCTAAAACAATCTTTTAATTGGTTTCATTATTCACCCAAATTGTGCTTGAATCAACTCTTAAAAATTAAGCATACTCAAGTAGTCGGTAAGTTAAAATTTCTTAAGAAATTAAAAATTCTTATAAATTTTAATATTTATTATGTTATAATATGAAGTATTTTGTTTTTATTAATAATACTGAGGTTAACAGTATAAAGTTAAATTTAGATCTACTCGAGCAGATTTAAAATACCCTAACACAAGCTTTTAATTAGTTTCATTATTCACTGAAATTATGCTTGAATCAACTCTTAAAAATTAGGCGTACTCAAGTAGTCGGTAAGTTAAAACTTCTTAAGAAATTAAAAATTCTTATAAATTTTAATGTTTATTATGTTATAATATGAAATATTTTGTTTGTTTTAATAATTCTGAGGTTAACAGTATAAAGTTAAATTTAACTCTACTCCAGCAGATTTAAAATACTCTTAAACAATCTTTTAATTGGTTTCATTATTCAACCAAATTATGCTTGAATCAATTCTTAAAAATTAGGCATACTCAAGTAGTCGGTAAGTTAAAAATTCTTAAATTAAAAATTCTTATAAATTTTAATATTTATTATGTCATAATATGTAATATTTTGATTGTTTTAATAATACTGAGGTAACAGTATAAAGTTAAATTTAACTCTATTCAAACAGATTTAAAATACCATAAAACTATCTTTTAACTGGTTTCATTATTCACGCTAATTTAAGATTGTATCAACTCTTAAAAATTAGGCATACTCAAGTAGTTGGTATTTCATCACGTATTGCTAATTAAATCACTTTACTTGACTAATAGCCGCAGATGAAGATATATAAAGGCTTGACCTAAATACGAACATTAGAGATATGTAAATAGTTTTAATCTCCCCTTTTACCGTGAAATAAAAATAGTTATTTTTTGGTTTGAAAACCAGAATGGTATATTTGTCAGATGACAACTGCATCCACCTTTTAAATAATAAAATTAATCTTTAGCACACTATATTTAGTAACCATACATTTAGTACCCATATTAAAAAATAATCGAATAACTTAAATATTTTTATAATTTTCTATAATTCTATAATTAAAAAAAAAATTCACAGAAAGCATAATATTTAGTATAAATTTTGGATTCAAAATTATTAGAAATTAATTTGGATTTTAAGATTAGTAAAACATTTCAGAAATATCTCTAACTGTCTTAACCTCCTGAAGCTTCATGTTGGCCGAACGATAGCCGAATGGTTAGGGTGTTGGCCTTCGAACTAGAGTTCTTGGGTTCGAATCCCACTACGGCGTGGATGTTCGTAACCGTTCGGAATCGGCTTTAAGCTGTTGGTCCCATTCTCATTAACCCTCGTGTTGCAAAGAGTAGACCGTAGAGGTCCAAAACCAAATAAAGACTTTTTACTCTCTAGCATAATAAATAAAATTTAGTTAAAATCCTTTTTTTTAGTTATGAAATCTGTCAATTCTATACTAACAGTAATATATTAAATATATTTTCTAAGATAAGAAGGATTATTTTCGATGTTTTTTGCTTTTCTTAACAGATTTTATAAAGGCATATTTAAAGTACAAAATTTTATTTTAATTTCCCAAACGTAAGCTGAACAAATGATCACATTTTCTGTAAAAATCAACCTTTTGAAAAAGAAAGAGTTACAATGAACTTTAAAAACAATATATTTACCTAAAAATAAAAATTTAACCCAGATTATGTAAAATATTTTTAAATATTTTTAAGTTTTTCAGAAAATTTCAGAAGAAATTTTCTTTACTTTTTAAATATTTCTAACATATATAGAAATTGATTAATACAATTTAGTTAATTTAACAATTGCTTTATTTATATGGTAATTTAGTAACATTATTGTCAATCTACGTTTCGCCTTTTTGAAAACTTTCATCAGCTATTTTCATGAAAAATATTTATTTAAAAATAGCTCTCACTATATAATGCAGTTTTAAGGTAAATATAATTGAAGGTGCAATTAATATCTATATTCTAAAATAAGATATAGAATGGATTGCAATATAGCATGTAAATAACTTCTTCAAATGTTAGTGAGTTAATTCTTCTATATTTTTCATTAAAATAATTTATGTTATTTCAGGATTTTATAAGAGGTAAAAAAGACTTCTTGGAGGTTTTATAATCTCATTGTATTGTTATCCTCTTGTAGTTTTGTACTGAATATTTAAAAACATTGCCTATAGAAAGAAAAACACTAAGATTTCTTTAGAAGCCTTGAAACCCAACTTTTATGGCAACTCTAACTTTTTATGACAAGTTAGTAACATTATTGTCATTCTAAGTTTCGTCTCTTTGAAAACTTGAATTAGCTTTTATCATCAAAAATATTTGTTTACAAATACTATATAATGCAGTTTTATGATCAATATAATTGAAGGTGTAATTAATATCTATATTCTAAAATAAGATATAGAATGGATTTCAATATGTAAATAACTATGTAAATAACTTCTTCAAAATTTTAATGAGTTAATTCTTCTACAATTTTCATTAAAATGATTTAAGTTATTTCACGATTTTATAAAAGATAAAATAATTATTCGACGTTTTATAAACTCTTGTATTTTTGTATTGAATATTTAAAAACATTGCCTATAGAAAGAAAAACATTAAGATTCATTTAGAAGCCTTGAAACCCAATTTTTATGGCAACCCTAACTTTTTATGGCAAGTTACTAACATCATTGTCATTCTACTTTTTGCTTTTTTGAAGACTTTCATTAGCTTTTTTACTCAAAAATATTTCTTTAAAAATACTATATAATGCAGTTTTAAGATCAATATAATTGAAGGTGTAATTAATATCTATATTCTGAAATAAGATATGGAATGGATTTCAATATGTAAGAAGCCGAACGATGGCCGAATGGTAGAACGCTGCTCTTCGGAACCCGAGTTTACGGGTACGAATCCAGCTGCTGGCATGGATGTTTGTAGCCGTTCGGAATCGGCTTTTAACTGTAGTTCCCTGTCTCATTAGCCCTCGTGTGCAAAACAGTAGACCGTAGCACTCCAAACCAAACCAAATCACTATGTAAATAACTTCTTTAAACTTTTAATGAGTTAATTCTTTTACGTTTTTCATTAAAATAATTTAAGTTATTTCAGGATTTTGTAAGAGATACAATAATTATTCGACACTTTATAAATTCTTGTATTTTTGTATTGAATATTTAAAAACATTGCCTTAAGAAATAAAAACACTAAGATCCCTTTAAAAGCCTTGAGACCCCTTAAAGTAAAATGGCCATTTTTTGGTTTGAAAATCAAAATGGTATTTTTCTTAGATGACAACTGCATCCATCTTTTAATGAATAAAATTAATCCACACTATATTTAGTAACCATACATTTAGTACTCATATTAAAAAATATTTAAATAACTTAAATATTTCTATAATTTTTCTATAATCCCATAATTTAAAAAAAGTATATTTTAAGTATAAATTTTTGATCAAAAATTAATACAAATTAATTTAGATTTTATGAATAGTAAAAACAATTCAGAAATATCTCTAACTGTCTTTGCTTTTTATAGTTATAAAATCTATCAATTCTATACGAACAATAATCTATTAAATATATTTTCTATGATAACAAAGATTACTTTCGATGTTTTTGCTTTTCATCCTTAGCATATTTGTAAAGGCATATTTAAAGTTCGTAGCCGTTCGGAATCGGCTTTAAACTGTAGGTCCCGGGCTCATTAGCCCTCGTGTTGCAAAAAGTAGACCGTAGTGCTCCAAACCAAACCAAATCAATATGTAAATAACTTCTTCAAAACTTTTAATGAGTTAATTCGTCTACACTTTTCCTTAAAATAATTTATTTCACGATTTTATAAGAGATAAATTAATTATTCGACACTTTATAAATTCTTGTATTTTTGTATTGAATATTTAAAAACATTGCCTTAAGAAATAAAAACACTAAGATCCCTTTAAAAGCCTTGAGACCCCTTAAAGTAAAAATTATATATACTTGACAGTTGCTGTCAAGTATAGTCAAGTCTGTTGCTGATACTATATCTTAAATACTATAAAACTTCAACAATCGAAGGTCACCTTATAGATTTACATCTTCTTACGAAATACTTACTGTATCCCGAGTAATTTCAGTTTAATAAACAATATACAGAGAAAAAAAAATCTAAAGTGGGTATTTAATTTGACGGCGATCGTGGTGATTTATGATGCGTGCAATTCAAAAACGAACCATCGTGTTTTCTTTTTCGTATGATTCATAATCATTAAAACGAATTTCTGTTGAAATATATTTCAAATGTTGATTGCTCAACGAATGGGTAAATTTATGGTCTTTAATGAAGACGATAATGTTAAAACTGGTAATGATTTAAGATTGCGAGAATTATATATGTTGACATTGCTGACAGATACATAAGACGCTATTCATTAAAAGGGCACATCAACTTTAAACTATGATAAATTAAATTTTGTTTACATTTTTAAGTTATTGGACATTTTTGAATAGTTTAAAATAAACTTCATTAATCCTTCGTGACCCTCTATGCCACAAAATGTTATAAAAATGTTTAGATAGGCATGTTTATGCGTATCATGTTTAAAAAAATCTGGTTTTTAGAGAAATTTTTTATATAATTGGATCAGACAATTGAAATTGATTTAAAAGTATGTTAATTAGGTGGGCAGAATTTAACCCACCATGCCGAAAAGGGTTAAAGTACTCGAATTAAAGTCTGTAACTCTGAAATTGAATTCTTAAACACTATTTTACCTTACTAAAAATTCAATTCTTCGGTCATATGATATTTTTATATACATGACATTTTTTTAATTAAATAAGCCTTAAACATAATAGTTATTGTTTACAAAGAAGTAAATATTTTCAACTCAATTTATGTTGTTGTAAATCTTCAAACAGTGTGTCGGAAAATTTTTAAATTTTTGAAACAAGCTTTCATTTTTTTACCTTATAAAATAATTTCATATTAATTCTAACGTTTGACCACCCGCACATAGTGATGGTGTCTATTGACCCCGGTGTAGACTTTCCTGCACCACTTAAATCTTTCTAATTATAGAATGATCTTATAAAGAAAGGTTTATTCTTGAAATGTTTGTAAATATAATAAACCTCCAGAAATATTGTTATCACAGTTATTTTTCTAAAAGAATATTGCAAAGCTGAGCATAATATATTGCAGTAACCCTCATTATAGTCATATGCGACAAATTTATAAATCCCTGTGTAACAATAATATTTAGAGATTTTGGAAAAAATACAAAATAATATAATGCCACTGTAACCTCGATTTAGCGATAATCCTTACAGCACTAAACTTCTGTAAAACAATATTTTTTCAAAGCCGATTGTGATTTCCTAACTTACATAGATATTTCAGATTCCAAATAGCAAAAAAATAAACTATTTTGTGCTTTAGAATCTGTGCACACGTTTCCAGTTCATTTAATACAGAAAACACTATAAAAAAATAAAGATTTCATACAATAAATAAGTTTATCATGCATGTGAATTTTATTGCATTCCTCTAGCAGACTGTAATTTATATATATTATTAAATTTTTGAATAATTTGAAAATATTTTATAATTTATACAGTTTAATTCTAAATTTGTTATCTCTTATTGTGTCTCAACGATATCGAGCAATTATTTTTTTTTAAATTGATATGTTAAAATGCCCTATTTCTTTGAGGTTTTTTATTTCTGTTTATCATTATATCCCCTTTCTATATAAAGATATATCCATATATTATGACAAAGGACAATTTTGTTAGACTATATTAGTAGAGTGTTTCGTACCCGGTTTTTATTGAAATACAAATCATACATATTTTCAGAGTAATTACGACACTTACTCATATATTTTTCAGAAAAGAAACACCTTTTCAAAATAATATAGCATACTAGCAATATAAAGACAATTTTGGGATTGAAATGACTTTCTTAAAATAATTAACAGATTATACTTAAATATAACGTTCGTCCTAAATTCAAGAAATGGAGATGAAAGAAGTCAAAGATCTCTAATTGTGGATTAATCCTAACAGTCCTCTAACATAAAAATGATATTTTTTTGCAAGATTTTATAAAAAGAAATGAAGTTTTTAAAATAAAAGTATTTATCACAGTGCAAATCAAATGATAAATACATTTAACTTTGAAAATGTATATCTTGCCAATAGCAACGATATATATTGTATTGTGACAAAAGGGTGAAATAGAATTAAAAAGGATGAAATTATATACCATCATTATCATCATCAGTACCTTGACAGCCCAGGGTGGGTCAAGGCTCTTATTTGAAGAGACCTCGAAGCAGTTGTCTAGGTGACAACTGTTTCCCAGTTACGGACCTACAATACCCCGAGCCATTGTTTACCGCACCCTTCCATCTCATCCTTAGTCTTCCTTTTTTTCTGCTATGGCCTGGATGTTCGTAGTCGTTCGGAATCGGCTTTAAGCAGTAGGTCCCTCTCTCATTAGCCCTCGTGTACAAAACAGTAGACCGTAGCGCTCTAAACCAAACCAAACCAAACCTTTTTTTTTTGTGTGTAAGGTTTAAACACAAACACCATCTTTAAAATATTTAAGCTGCTTTTTCGTTAAGGTTGAGCTGCCTGGTTAAATATATTGGTTTTTGAATATTTAATTGAGTTCGGGTCATTATAAAATTCATAAATTATTAATTTGTAATGTCTTCTTCAAAACTTATTTTCGTTAGTGCCTCTAAATGTAGTCTCTTTTAAATGTGCTCAAATTGGCATCATCTGATATTTTCAATGTCCACGTTTTATTGTCATTGTCTAAGCTAGACTAACGACGGATTTGTATAGCAGGAAAGTAGTTGATATAGAATAACCCTTTGACCCGAGAAGGTTTTTTTTAAGTCCATAGAAAGCTTTATAAGCAAAAAGAAGTTTGTTTTTAATTTCTTATCAAGATGTTATTTTGACAATTAATTACAGATCGAAAGTATTTAAACCCTTGTAGGGATTTATACGTGTATGTGCCGAAATTCTGTAATACGTCAAACAAAAATATTTAAACACATTGAAAATACACAAATTAAAAATATTTCAATTTATGGTGGCATAAAAATATCAAAAATTATATTATATAAATTTAAACACATTTGAAATTCCTTGATATAAAACGACTACTTACTTAAAAATGCAAGGTATTAAAGGGTGCCAAAATCTAATCGCTGACCCCAATTTAGTTAAAAAATGTTCTCCATCAATATCTTGACCACCAAACACATACGATTGAGTAAAATCTTCCTAGAATTTACGTGACTCAGCATGCAAAATTTTTTTCGGATTGATCCAGTTATTTAGGAATGTATCGCGAACGTACATACACCGAAAGTGTTTTTACATGCAAGATATGCGCTCAGATGTCAAACCATGTATATTTTGGCTTTAGAAGAGTTTAAACATATGGTCAGTCTTGTTAAACTAAGAAATATACTTGATCTGAAAGCATTTGAAAATGATAGCTGTCACATTGAGCATCTCTTGCTTTAATAATTTTTTAAGTAGAATAAATGTTGGCTATATGTGTAATTCGTAAAAAAATCGCCCTCTAGTGGTGAAATTTTGAACTATTATTTTATATTTTCTAAAATAATAACCCATACCTTTATTACGTCCTACACCTCTTTTCATAACATCCTCAATAGTATTTTAAACTGTATATACATTTTAATTAAGAGAAATATTAACATTCTCTATATACATAAAAAAGCACTAAAGTATTTTTAAAAGTTACCATATCATATTCTCGAATATAAAAAGGAAGAAAATTTCCGTGGGAATATCGGGGAGATCCGACACCCTATTTTATGATTCAATCAAACAATTGGATAACACGAGCTAGTTTGACCATTGATGTCTTGCTATTATCATGCTACTAATACTTTAGCATAGATGATCCGTTAAATTTAATGTTCGATTTCTGCTTTATTTTATTACAGTTTTTCAAAATCGTAGAGAACGTTCGGTTCGTCAGAGAGAAAGATGTTTTCAAAAAAGTCTATTGGTAATGACTTTCATTTTTTTTTATTTTTACAGCTTTCATGGAGTATGTGGCACATTAGTACTTTTTACGATCTGGGTTATTCAAGCAGATCTAGTGTCAGCTTCAAATTGGATACACCCAGGGAATATATGTCGAATAAAAGAGAAGTAAGTGTATGTTTCCTATTTAATATTAGAATTGGTTTCCATACATATTTTCCAGTTATTTGTAATTTTTGAATTTCCATCGAAAACAAAATTATATTATATTAGGTAAGACACGACTGTATATGTGACGTGATCAAGGCGAAATGAGATGACACTAAATATTAATTATTAACAATGTTTAATTTATTAGAATGCCGCTGTAGCTTAGTCGACAGTGAATAAATAAGCGTCCGTGGTTACTAATCCCTTGATGATAACATCCTGATATTTAACACCAATTTGGAAATGGTACTGGAATGTACCCGTCCAGGACCTTCTTCAACAGCCCGAAGAGATGTAGTAAATAGATCAGTAGTAGCTCAGTCGGCAAAGGCAACGCTCTCGTTACTGTAGGTTTGAGGGTTCAGATCCCAAACCGACCTAAGATCCGTCATATTAGTTAAACGTGGCTGGGTCACGTAAAACATGTTCGTGGTAATCATGTCCTCCAAATTCTCAATTAATGCCTCTGGGGGTGAAAGGTCAAGTCTATGGGTCCTTTGCTTGTCCTTAAGGACCTTTTTAAAACTGAACATTAAAGTCCCTTCTTCTTTAATGTGTTATGACCCACTTTTTTCCATCCAGAAATCCTTTCTTAAACGGCTGTACTAAAGTTTACTTCAAACGATAATTTATTGTAATGTTTTAACTATTTTAGAAAAATAAGCAATGTTAAATGATTAACATAAAATGATAGTAGCATAAACAAGGTAATACCCGATCAAAGTAATATAATAGAAACATTTTCTCGTACGAAAGCTTTCAAAAGTCTGATCGCATTATGCGCTGTCATTTTTACTTTTACCAATCTAAATTTCATCCTAAAACAGTTACATCCAAATTTACTTATATTGAAAGAAAGAAATAAATAGTATTAATTATTTCTGTAAAATGAGCAATCTTACTTAACCAAAATAAATAAACACCGTTAAAAAATAAAATATGATATAAACGAAATAATAGAAATAATGTTTGCCTTTAAAAAATAAAGGCAACGATCTGAAAGCTTAACGGTATTTAAAATCTCAAATGTTCAATTTTACCTGAATATATGTAAATCAAAAATACCTGTGTGCTTTGTATATCTTCATTTAATACTATCGTAATAATTTTCAGATGTTGTTGTTTATTCATCCTTAATACCTTTTCCTCTGATTTTTAAGAAATTAACTGTTAAAAATTTTAGATATTTTCAACAGTTCTTTATGGTATATTAATTCTGAAACTACTTTTACAGGTACAATGACACCACGATAATACCAAAATCTGTGATAGTTCGACAAACAAAGAAGACATTTTGCTTTTCCTTTCCTCC
>CM063504.1:13067272-13082272 GCA_032207245.1 Pardosa pseudoannulata
CTTGTTAGTTTATCTGGGTTTCTCTTAGGCCAATCTCTTTCTTTGTTCCTTAAAATTTGCTCTCCGACTCCCAAACTGTAACTCTCTTCTTAACTTTTCTTTTCTTATATTATTTTCATTTCTGTCCTTTCTTACTTCTCTTCGTCCAATCGGCAGAGCCGTATATAACCATTTGTCTCCCTTTCTCCCCCCTTAAACCGCAATTCCTGCATCTGCATTAAAAAGTACACTGCGTTTTCTGCCTTTAAATCTCTAAACTATTAAATTTATGTTTTCAAACACAAAATTATATAATTATATATATATATATATATATATATATATATATATATATATATATATATATATATATATATATATATATATATATATATATATATATAATATCGCATTTGTGTCCCTTTCTTACATATTTATGCAGAAAAACCAGTATAGCGTGTAAACCAGTATAATGTGTTTCGATGACAAGGTGATCAGAAAGTAGTCAATAAATGTTAATATTGTTTCTGTTTTCCGTTTCAATATTTTATTGTGTTGAATATCATGTTTTTCTAGGAAATGGTGGACATTTTAGAACTATTTTTTGTCAAAATTACGTGAGAGCATCTCGTGTATAGCCCATATGTAAAACTTCCTTGCGCTCCGGACACCTGTTTGTGTTGTACGATATTGCACTTAAAGAGTGAGAAAGAAAAAGGTAATATTTTTATCGGAGAAACAAAATTAATATATAATGTAAGGTCCATACGGGAGATACGCTATTATGCTTCCAATATTTTATGTAAAATTGATTCAAATGGGCATAATTGATATCCAACTTATTTTAAATGCATATAAAGTACAGAGTTCTGTAAATAGACGATATTTACTAAGAAGGAGCAAATTCATAAATCTTTGTTCCCAGTCCCGAGAATATTTTGTAACTACTGATATTTATAGCATATCCCATAAAACTAATTTTACTTGGTCTATTAACCCTCTGAGTGGAACAACACAACGAGGAAAAAAAGTCTCCAAAAGTACGCTGAAGGTTTACTTTATCAGGTTGGTAAAGCTTAATTTGTTACAGTGGCCAAAGCGTTCTATGATTTTTTCCTTCACCTTTTGTCGACTAGAATGGAATATGGGAAACTCACCCTCGTTATTGTTTCTTTACTTCCGGTTATAAATAGATATTATAGATTGTTAATTTTTAATACACACAAAGCTCTTCAAGTCTCGAAGATCATCCCATAAGAAATAATGGATTCTAAAAGTACAAATAAAAATATTCTTTGAGAGACTTGTTTATATTTCTTTACGTAAGTCATCCAAGATATGTAAGTGGTGCAATTAGAGATACATCTGTTACCGCAAACGAAATACTTCGAAATAGAGATTTACAAAGCCATGAAAAGCTATCAGCGTCTTTGTGCCTCAAGGGGTAGGGCAATCCCTCAATAAATGTC
Source organism: Pardosa pseudoannulata (assembly GCA_032207245.1). Lineage (NCBI taxonomy): Eukaryota > Metazoa > Arthropoda > Arachnida > Araneae > Lycosidae > Pardosa > Pardosa pseudoannulata. The sequence continues at coordinate 13,068,721 of CM063504.1, forward strand.
AGTCAAAGAGGAATACAGTTCCTAAACAAACGATCTGACTCTCCTACCGCAAAAGTCCACGGAGGAAAGCACTAGCAAAAATGTACATTACATCCATTTTCGGAAGTCGAAAACTGTACGTTTTGATGACATCATCGGTTTGGTGGAATTGTATGTGCGAACCGCTTAGAGGGCTAAGCGTTTCGGTGTCAGATGCAGCATTAACATTTGAAATTTGAAGCATTCAAACCAACGCACATTAAAGAAAAAAACATTAAAATTGAAATATTTTAATGTAGTCATGAACTTTCAAAAATGTATGTCTAAATTTTTCGAAAATATAAATCCGCCATGATACTATCCACCGCGTATCATAAAAGTTTACTTCGTAAATGGGTTGGAATACGTAATAGCGATTTATCGTTTACCGAAAAAGACTTTTGTATTGCATTTTTTAATGAATTACTAAAAATTTAGCTGAATAAATCGCCAATGCTTTTGTTAAAGGTTTTTAAGTAATCGTTTCCTATCTATTGCCCGGAAGATTTCACTGCATATTTAAAGTTGATTAACAATATATTTTTCACTCACACAACGAGAAAAATATTGCTCTAAAGCTGTGTATTTTATTACTAGAATATGAAAATCATAATTCTTATGATTTGCCCCACAAAAAAATGAATAATGGTTATAATTTAATATATATGCAAAGACATCATGAAGTATTCACACCAAATTTTTCCCCTTCAAATTGGGCACTATCCCTTAGGGATTCATATATAACGAAATAAAGGTACATTCTTATTTAGTGTCATGAACGGAGATATCATTCTAATCTGGGACTGGGGTCAGAACTCCACCCGAAAGTCCCGCACACGACGAATCCGTTCAATTAGTTTTTATGGGTCTCTATCCTTTACAAAAGGTGTCATAATTTCAGATTTAGATCCCAAGCATTTCACTTCTCGTTTTTTATATCAATTATATTAATTAATTAAATATATTAATTATATCAGCTATAATTATTATCAATGATATTAATGATCTAAATCACCTCACCACATTTATTTTGATTTCATTTGCTTAATTTAATCTTGAAACCTATAAAATATGTAATTATGTTTAATTTGTATCGATATTTAGTTTTATTTGCTATATAAGTAAATTGCATGGGAGTGTACTTTGTGCATGTAATAGTACACCCGTAGCATGTTAAATTTTAATTCCTAAAATAATGTTGCTCCTGAATGAGGTGCCTAAATGTCTGTATCTATAGATGAAATACTGTTAATTTTGCATGTACCAATTTGTGTGTTTTACTTTATCTACTTTTAATCTAATCATTTTTCTCAATTTCTCTATAGACACATCGCTTACTTAATATAGCATAAATAATTATTTTAAGTTTTTGACAACAGAGACAGATGCAGTGTACTCACAGTAAAACATCTCACTTTTTACGTGTGGCTGTCACTTAACTTTTTAATATTTCTCCTTTATTCACTAATAAATTTTATTAAACGAACGCAAACCCCATCAAATATTTTCCAGACCCATTAATACCTTTATTAAAATAATGTTTTGAAATACATATTAATGCCGAAAAGGGAACATTTCGCAATTCCATATATTATGAAACTAAATTACGGGTCCCCCCTTCCCAAGTATTTTCTTTACAAGTTTAATTAATGCAAATCATAATCTTTTCTGCATATCGTTGAAATATTTCCCTCAGAGACAAAATAACAGTATAATTGGGAAGTTATCTTAAAACACATTACATGACATGTTATTTGTCTCTATAAACACTTATAAAATTCGATTTCATAAGCCTTTCTCATTCCTAACATTTCCCATAATCGTTTAATTAAATTATTTTTCGAACTTTCTCATTCCGCTGCCGAGCCAAACTTAATTTGTTTTTTTACTTGTTTAGTTTCGTTTCCCGAGCTGAATACATGCCTTCAGCTATCGGAATAATTTGATTATGTTAGGGAGAAATGTTTTAGATCATTCAAGATTAAGTGAACCTTTTAAAGATTCTTCTAAATTTAATTAGATATAAGTACCTTACGCAATAAAAGTGTTTTTGCAGCACATACTTATGTGTAGAAATGACTTAGATTTTAACACAGCTTTTGTCTTCTTTCAAATTAACTTAAAATTTTCAAAGCTAATTTTTGTTATACAATAAATTTCTGAGGTGATTTTCTTTATTTACTTTTATTTCTTCGTTATTATCTGACTTCTATAAGAAAATTAACGTCAATTTGCAAACTATACCTTTCACTTTAATTATTTTTTTATTTTCAAGTTTTTATCATTTGCTGAAAATGAAAGTAAATTTTATAAAATGTTATTAACTTTTACATAAGCTTGTAAGTAAAATTGAATAATTGCAATAATATTATATTAATTTTTATAAACAGAAATTATTAATTTTTATAATTTAAAATTGCAACATCTTGATTGAATTTTAAAAATACTCGGTGTAATAAAAATTTAGGTGTATTTATTAGTACTTTAAGTTTATGCTAAGTGAAAGACGGCAAATGTAAAATTTCCGATATAAAATTTGGATATATATATATATATATATATATATATATATATATATATATATATATATAAACCTATTATTATTAAATAGAGATATTTAATAGTTATTTAACTCTTAGATTTAATGCGTTAAAAATAATATGATTTTAAATTTTATGTTTGCATGTTTTAATAGCCTTGTATGTAACGAACAGTAAGAGAAAATTTCATTTAATATAAAGATGTAAAATATATCAGCAATTAATTATAATATTTTTCACATCTATCCAAATTTTTATGTTGTGAAGAACTGAATGTGTCTTAAATGAGACCTAATTTGTTAACAAAACCAAGGGTTGTACATTTAGCTCATTTTTATGCAAAGCAGTATGAGAGTTTATTAGTATTATTAAAAAAACAGGCACTTTAATATGATCCATGTACAAGAATAAGCATAGCAGTTTTATAATTTATTTAAATTTATATTTATTTAAATTTATTTAATAAGTTATTTTCATTTAAATTTATTTCGTAATTTATTTTCATTTAATCTTACTTCATAATTTATTTTTATTTAAATTTATTTCATAATTTATTTTAATTAAATTATAATTTATTTTCATATTAATTTATTTAAAATTTGCCGAGCCTGTAAAAGTGTTTTGAATGGATAAGTTTTAATTATGTATACTCATATGTGTAACTTGCTGAGAAGCAGTTCTAATAAGAACAATAGCACATAACTTTAAAAAATGTGCATTATTCATTTGTTGAAAAATTTCCTTAAAATGAAAATCTGATATCATACACTACAATTTCTACTTTTTATTATTTTAAATAGGGGCTGGGGTAGAGTAGTCGGCAAAGACATTCTTCTTGTAACTGGAAGGTTAAGAGTTAAGATCCACCAGCGATTAATGGCGTGTATGTAAAAATGATTTGTGGTAAAATGTCCTCCAAGTTTCCAAACAATACCTCCCTGGGTGGCAGGACAAACCTAGGGGTCTTCTACTTGGTCCTTTTAACTTCTGCTTCTAAGTAACGAGGACCCACTTTGCATGTTTGCGTTTTTTTCGGGAGTACTGGTATCCGCCTATACCATTGGTTCTGAACGGAGGCCGCGAAACCCTGCCGATGTTAAGTGAACTAGTTTTGGGCGACAAAATAGCGATGTGAGCATGTTTTGTCTTTCAAACTTAATTTTAAAAATATCAAATGAGTTCATTACATTAATTATCTAACTTACACAATTTTTACCAGTAATAAAACAAACCTAAGCAACGGTACCAGAACCAGTAACTTTCATCCACTGTGTTCTCATATGGGAAATTGGGTGAACATTCAGAAAAATACACTGGTGTGCAAACTTAAACAACAGCTAGGTTTTTTGTCATAATTCCGTGAGAAATTATTGAGAGACAAGAAATTTAGAAATGAGGGAGAGTATTATGAGTGTAAAGGATGACGAAAGCATCGAGGCTGAAAAAGGAATACAGTGCATACGGTATGAAATCAACAATAACAAACTTTATTGAACTTACATTATCGTGACACATGATTGTCTATCCAAGAGGAAGAACAACAAGCAGCCGTTCCATAATCAGGGATATGCCCTCCCGTAACTGCAATGTTTGTTTCACACAGTGTCTTCATACTCAGAACCAGCTGGTCAAACATGTCTTGCAGTAGGAATATCCATTCCGCAATAAGAATCTATTTAAGTTGTTGGGTGTTCTCCGGAGAATGTAAGCGTGCCTCAATGCGTCTCTACAAAGCATCCCCACATGTCCGATATGGTTTAAATCAGGGGAATACGCTGGCCAACCCATTCAAGTGATATCTTCACTTTCCAGTAGCTCCTTAACAGCAAGAGTCCGATGTCCTCCTGCATTGTCATCCATAAAATTGAGGTTTGGGCTCTGTAGGGGAGTAGTAGCATAAAAAGGGATGATAATCACTGCTTTAAGTTATATGATTTTCTGAAAAGGGGGGCACTGAACCATTTTTCACTTCTTAGGGAGGCGTCAACTTGAAAGATGTTGAGAATCACAGGCCTCTATGGTGCTTCCTTAGAAAGATGGGCAACAAATATCTGCTGTTTAGTAGTGGATAATGCATTAGGAAGCAACTGACTCAGCATCTGAAATAATGATAATAGTATTAATTTAAGTAAATTTTAAAAGTACAAAAAATTATGTTTCAAAAAATTAAAATTTATACTGCGAAAATGTTAGTTTGATTTTATTGGACTCAATATAAAGTGCGGATTGAACTAATACAAATGTACGTACAGAACTAGATATTACAACAGTCTTAAATATAAAATATATCCTATTTCTAGGTTAGGCATACTTCAGTTTTGCGGGAAGCATATGTATTGACATAACGCTGAAGCTAGTCAAATTTTATTTAGACATGGTCAAACTGGGTATTTGATTTGAATTCTGGACACCACACTTTTTCACATTTACAGTACTTCCTTCATTTCGTTCATTGTCAAAAAGTTATTGATAAATTTATTATGTTATACAAGTTATATTTTAGTTCATGCAGTAATTATAAAATGCTTAAATTATATAGCGTGGTACACTAGCAATTATAAAGTTATACAGCTATTATACTTTTTAATTAAATTTTTATAAAGAAGATTTAATTTTACTTTTGATAAAGGTGAAAGAAATAAAATGGATTTATATTGATTTTATCAACGGTAATCTGTATAAAAAAATAACATTCGATGAATATCTAATGAGTTTGAAAAATTATGCAAGGTAAAAATTGTACAAGAGAATAACAGCTGCTATTACTCTTCATTGCAAATAAATATAATTAACTCTTTATCTAATGATGAAAAGGAAGTTTGTTTTTAAATTACACACATGTAATACTTAAATATACATTTTGTAGTGCCATGAACATTAAAAATGTTATCCTTGTTAGACAGGAGATGAAAAAGTGGCATTAATGTTCTGCAAGATTTCTTTTATCGTATTAAAAATATTTTTGAAAAACATAATTTATGCAGCAATATTATTACAAATGTATAATACTGAATTTTTTGTTAAAATACAATTAGTCTATGAATAAAATTAGTCTGTGATTCAAACAAAGCTGATGAAAGATTATAATAACATCTAATGTACCCCATTAAAGCATTGATTATTATAAACACATTTTTAAAATACGTGCGTCACTTACAAATGTATCGTAATTGAAATGTGTACAAAAAATATTGAATTCCTATTTTTAGTGTTGGATAAAACTAAATTCTTACAATCTGTAACACAAGTTTTTTAGAAAATATTTTTACAGTATTTTTTAAAATGCAATTAATGTTAATGAAAATGATAATTTGCAATGAAATGCATTTTATTCATGAATATCTAGTATGAATAGCAAATCAGAAGCAGATGTTTAGCAAATAAGTCATTTAATAAATGAAAAATAAAACCTAGAAATTAATTACTCAAATATTGCTTGCGCTTAATGACTGAATAGAAATAATGTTTTAGACTTATCATCAATAGTGGTACGTTAATATGTGAAGAATATATTTTTTTTATAAAACTGAATACGGAGTTATTTTATGGATTTGCTTTAATTGAAACCATTGGTTTTAATACTTCAAAGCACTCAAAATTTAAATAATCAATAAGTAATGACTGTTGACTTTTATTGTTGGATTTTAAGTTTTTATGTGTATATTGAAACATATTTTTAAATATTTATCTAAGATAAAATTTTATAATGACATACAAAAGTAATCGTCATAAGAACATCAGAAAACCGTCAAAATGATAGATTTTGATAAAAAATTGGAAATTCTCTATTTAAAAATGAAGGTAGTATAATTTTCATTATCAAAAGATATTTAACGACACATGATTATTTTACTACACTGAAAAATCTATCATATCATACAATCACCTTTTAATACTTTTTTTTCTGTTTTACAATAATGTTTAAAAAATAATTACTCCAAAAATATACATGTGCACTACTTTTCATTTTTTGCTTAAAATTTTAGAGGTTTTTTAATCATACTTTTTCCATTAAACTGGAATGCTTTAGAAGTTTGTTAAGGATTTTCTGCAGGTAAAGAGAATTTAATACCACAAAAGGGCAAAAATAGTAAGTAATATTTTATAATTTCGCATAAATAAATTTTAAAGTAAGTGAAAATCTTTTCCCAATTATTGAATTGGATTAAACTGAAAAATAAAATTTAAAAAAAATCAATTCGTTATTTTATTGTGCACTAGGGACATTTTTAAGAAATTTTTGGATGACTTTTTTTTTTTAATCAAAATCCTCATATTTGTAATGTATGTATATGCAATGTTTACTCTCACCTTAAATTATAAAAGCTTCTATTTTATATAAAACCCCCAAATATCTATTGACGAACATAACTATAATATATATATATATAATATATATATATATAGTGTGTGTGTGTGTATTGTTATATATAAGGTGAAAAGACTTTTGAGAATCTATGATAAAAACCGAAATTTGTATGTTACGTAGGCAAATTGGTATTAAGTAATTGGTTTAAGTAATTGGTAAAATGTAAAATTAAGTTTGCCTTAATATATATATATATATATATATATATATATATATATATATATATATATATATATATATATATATATATATATATATATATACATATATATATATATATATATATATATATATATATATATATATATATATATATATATATATATATATATATATATATATATATATATATATATTTTATATATATATATATATATATATATATATAATATATATATATATATATATATATATAATATATATATATATATATATATATATATATATATATATACATATATATATATATATATATATACATATATATATATATATATATATATATATATATATATATATATATATATATATATATATATATTATATACATATATATATACATACATACATATATATATATTTTATATATATATATATATATATATATATATATATATATATATATATATATATATATATATATATATATATATATATATATATATATATATATATATATATATATATATATATATATATATATATATATATATATATATGTGTGTGTGTGTGTGTGTGTGTGTGTGTGTGTGTAAGTAATCCGGTCACAATATTATGTAGCAATACACCGGTCACAATATTATGTAACTATGTAGCCTCTATTGATTTTACTTGACCCGGGAGAAGCAACATACTTGGCAAGGATAAGTCTAATCATATAGCAATAATAAATAGTGCTGCAGTCGGGGCATGTTTAAGACAAATACAATTTTGAAAACAATTTAAATTTTTATAGAGGAGCTCCTTAAAACACATCTTTGCTATTCAACGGCAGACATGAGAATGATACGAAAAACACTTTACTGGAACAGAGGTGTACCTCAGAACAAGATAGATAGTACTTTCCCAAGGGACGAGAAACTTACCCAGCGAATTTATCTGCTATATATGGGGGAAAAACTGATCCATTTGCCTTCGACAGCTGGAAAATGTGTTGAATGGATAGAAATTTGAAATCTATTGCACAGAAATCTTTGTAAAATATTTGACAGAATTCTAAGTAGAGAACAGTCATTTGATTAATACATATTGTGGCTGGAAAAATAGATTTTAAGGAAATAGAATAGGAGAGAGGAGACATTTAAAGGTAATATATGGCGCATTGGACCCTAAATAAGCCACAATTTTCACAATCGAGTTCAGAAACTACAATTTAGTGATAATTTTATTAATTTAATCTGATTTTTGTCATTTTTATTTTATACTTTAATTTTATTTTTATACCACTTTGATGACATTAAAACTTTCAGTGTCCATTAATATTTCTCTCACATTTTTTCGCACATTTAGACATAAATCTAGTATATTATCTAATTTATTATCTGTATATATCAGCTAATATATATATATATATATATATATATATATATATATATATATATATATATATATATATATATATATATATATATATATATATATATATATATATGTATATATATATATATATATATAAATATATATATATATATATATATATATATATATATATGTATATATATATATATATATATATATATATATATATATATATATATATATATATATATGTATATATATATGTATATGTATATATATGTATATATATGTATATATATATATATATTATATATATATATATATATATATATATATATATATATATATATATATATATATATATATATATATATATATATATATATATATATATATATATATATATATATATATATATATATATATATATATTATATATATATATATATATATATATATATATATATATATAAATATATATATATATATATATATATATATATATATATATATATATATATATATATATATATATATACATATATATGATACATATAATTGGGTATTTTTTTAAAACGAAAAATTATTTATAGAGAAATGTAGAGAATAATCCGTTGAAAATTGGTAAAAAAAATTGCTTTACTACACAAGTGAAATTATTTTACTATAAATTTCTATAAATTTTAATTAATTGAATCAATAAAAAGTTTTTGTTTTTCTTCAGTATAAATACAGAACATATGGTAAAGTATTTAAGTAATTATTTAATATGCCTTGCATAAGAAACATACACTTTTAATGAATGTTTCTGGGCAGACCAATTTTTGAAATAGTTTACGTTTTATCTATTTTTCTTCTCCTTCATGCTATAATGTCCAATATACACTTTCGTTCAAATTTAAGAATGTTTCCAACAACCACAGTACTCTTGAAAGTGCAAACGTAGAGATTTCATTACTGTTCTTCACATCAGTCACAGTGAACCAATCTCACATATAAGCGTGTGTGAACAATATATGCCAACTTAGCCCTTCAAGTCTTCTCCAATATAGTATTCAGTTTTTATTGTGATTCCCTGCTCACTCTAACCATTTAATCTGTACTTACTTGCATATAACGAAAACAATGGACATCCACATGTCTCTCAAAATCCGAGAAATAGGCCGCTATGGAAACACACACTTGATGGTCTGGACAGACATTTAATTAGATGGTAGCAGATTCCTCAATCTCTTAAGAATGGAGCAAGATCTTATAAGAATTTTTGTGGTTAACTGGAATGAATTTTACTTTTTATAAGCAGTAAAATTCATTCCAGTAGTTAAAGTAGATGATAAGCGGTAAACAATTCTCACATCTACATTTTTTTATAATTGTATTATTATTGTTGATTTTTTTGTAATTTTGCAGGTCAGTCATAGGAGTTTACTTTTACAAAGTGTAATTAGGACAGTAATTTTGTATTTTACCATTTTAACAAATTCATTTTATAATGTATAAAATTAAAATGAGGAAACCTGTTATATTCAAAGTTACCTTTTTTAAATTTAGGAAGGTTTTATTAATATAGACTTATTCTCTTCATCAATACATATTAAATAGAAAAGATCTTGAAATTAATAGATTGATTGATTTATTTACAAAAATTATGTAATTGTAAACGTATAATATAGTTATTAAATTAAGGGCCATGATAAAAATAAAATGAAATGATTTTACTAAAAGAGTTAAATTCTTAAATTTGATAAAGGTCAACCGACCCTTAATAATTCATAAAAATGAAAATTTTTAATGAATATTTATTTTGTCTCTAAGAGTGCTTTTTGTTTCGCAAATTCTTGTTTTTAAATATAAAAATTTAATTTTTAAACTTTTGGTGACGAATCAGTAATTATAAAGTATTACTTGTACATTATGTATGTTCAAATCTTTCTCAAAATTTTCAACATTTTCTGTTAATTAGTTTGAATAAACTGGGCACGACTTTTAATTTTGTAATTATTCAGGTTATATACAAATTCATACCGTGAAACAAAGAAAGTAAATTGTAAAACATTCTATTGAAATTGCTTGTCTCATATTGTGTTGTTCTTAAGTAAAAATTGATGTTTAATTTTATTTCTATTTAAATGCTGATCATGGAGTGACAAAACTTCAAGCAATTGATTAGTATACAGTGCAGTAGGAAAATTGTTATAAGTAATGTTGGAAGACTCATATTTTTGCAGAAAAGTCTCGAATATTAATCAAAAGTGATTTTCTATTAAAATTTAGTGTCTTATATATTTTATAAAAGACAATTTTATATATGCTTCGTAAGTATATAAAACGTTCAATATTTTAGAAACTGAAATTTAAGGTCTCTTACATTTTATATTTTAATTTGTTTTTTTTTGTAAAATAAGTATAATATCTATTAATTACAAAACTATCAAGTTTTTGTTTATTTATACAGTGACTCAAAAACATATAACTGGAGATTCTCTTTTCAATTTTTTTTCCATACAAAATTTAATACAGTATATTTTATCTTTATTGCAATCACCCCAGTTATTCCTACATTAAATATTGATCTACTTGAGATAATTTAACAACATTCAGAATTTAATCCTCTTTGCTGTTAGGTTGATAATGAATCATAAGACTTACGCATTAATCTCAGTTTCCAGGTTGAGCATGATGAAGATATTGTCTCCTAATATTTGCGGAGAGATTTAAAGTCAGATGTAAATGAGAAGACAGGCTTTTAATAATGCATTTAAACTAGTTGCCATATGAATGTATTACGTAGAAAAGTGATCAATAATTTAGTGCTACACGGGGCTTGCTGTGACGTAGATTTAGTAGATTTAAAGAAATGAAGATGCAAAATAAGATAAACCTTTCTATGGAGATAAAGCTATTAGTAAAATAATGCAAAGTATTTGCAAAAATTTAACTCAAGAAAGTGGAAGTTCATACACTATATTTTATAATATAAATAAACTTGAATATTTTATTCAACTATTATATAGTTTTACTTATGGTTAATACGAAAAAGACACATAATAGTCACATAAAGTAACGCAATACATAAATTAAACCAAGCCCAACTATATCTATAATATCAAACCGTTTATATGGACTAATATTTCCTCTCTTTAGTCATTTATAATTATTACTAATATAATCTAAATATTAAATACTTATTTATACTTTTTGTTCTGTAACAGTACAAAAGGTGTCTATATTAAATTGGAAAATTTATAATTGATACTAAAATAAAGCCATATATTTTCATAGGCTTAACATATGAAAGCAGAAGTAAATGCAAGGAGTGTCACAAAATTTATAAAATGGAATATTTAATTTAGTTCATTTAGTTTTTTTATACCATGAGATGCTTAATATCAAAAGAAAACATCACACAGTGTCATAAGTCCTAAAATTTTAATAGCAGTTAATTATGTGTATACTGTATTAAAAACCTGGTAATTTTACAGTACAGAAAGTGTCAAAATAGATAACAGTTAAAAATTTTATCTCCACAAAAAATCTGTAATTTTAAGAAGAAAAATTATTTATTCATAACTAATAAAAATAAAAGATAAATAGTTGATTTATTTATTAAAAATATAAGAATTTATAACCTTTATGTTTTTCCTGCAAAAATAACAGATATTCTGTAAAATATTTAAGTTTTAAAATGATGCCGAAATTTAAATTTTAATTGTAAAATTAACATTTTTTACTGTGCATGAACTATTTTTTATCCATATGATTGATTTATAGTTACTACTAAAATATAGAAAGTTAGTTTATTGCTAAAAGAAAACTGCACAGTACTTTTATTTTTCAAATTGAGTTATTTATACTTGTTATTTAAGTATATTTACATCAACAGGAAAGTAAAAATAAATACAATGAGAGTCAAAGAATTTTTAAAAAGGATCACGTCATATATGATCATATATTTCTAAAATAATGTAATGATTTCAGTTTTGGTCAACACGTTTTATACTAAATTAATTTAAATCCTAAATTTTATATTTTTAATTGGATTACTTAACTTTACTAAAATAATGTAAAATATTTACATCACCTTAAAAGCGGGCAACTTAAGTAAATACAATGATTTACGTTAGATTTATAAAATTTTTGATTCAATTTTATCATTGTAATAATTGTTATAATATATGATATGGTTAATCTGAAAAGTAAAACTTCTATTAAAAATCATACAGTAATACAAGCCCAAGGATTTCATCTAGAGTTAATCATGTATACATATATTTTTTCTTATATTCGTGGATATTTAATACCTGAGTAAGCTTAATTTCAAAACCATTTACTGCTTATTGTTCCCAAAGGTATATATATATATATATATATATATATATATATATATATATATATATATATATATATATATATATATATATATATATATATACATATATATATATATATGTGTGTGTGTGTGTAAATACATATATGTATATATAGATGAATAGATAAATGTGTGTATAAGTAGTTCTATTTATTTGCAATTACACATAATCATCGGGAGAGAAGTATTGTCCTTGTTACAAAAAACTATTCTCAAATCTGTAATCTATGTAAGCAGTTTTCATAATGGAAATAATTCCGATTTACAGGCCTGAAGAAAGACACAAAGCAGAAATTTACTTTAAAATTCATTAAAGGGCAATTTCAAATGTTATAAATTACTTTCTCGTAATCCTTTAATTATTAATCCTTTTTTTAAAAATAATGTTGGATGAAATTATCATTAAAGTGTGAAATACAGTAAATTGGACACATAAAATATATTGTTCATTAATAAATTAATCAACTTCCATCCATTACTTTTTCTTTGTTTAAACTTAGACTGTATCAAATATGAAATTAAAAAATGATTTGAAAGGGGATAAGTCCCGTTGAGGAAAATATTCTACTTTTTAAATATTTTATTTATTGCATATATAGGAGAATTTGCAACTAGAAAAGTAATAAATTAAATTAAACTTTTATTATTTAGTTAAGTTTATAAATTATTTTTGCTTACTTTATAATGTTTTAGGAAACATAACAGTGTATGAAAAGTTTGGTAAAAAGTAGAACACTA
>CM063504.1:13089772-13102272 GCA_032207245.1 Pardosa pseudoannulata
GGACTGCTCGGAATCTGCTTATTTGAACTAAATTAATTTTTTATATAATAGTCAATAGTAAAATACATTATGATATAGGTGTACAAAGCAATAATTTTCTCAAAAGCAAATATGTATAAAAGATAAGATTTTGAAGGTTTAACTGTGTCAGTGTGGAATGCGATTATTTTGGCTTATAACACAAGGCAAGCAGTTGCAATAGTTACCCATCTATACTTATTCTATACCTAAGAAGTTTCGGATACTTCTGTCCACTCTTTCAGAAGATACATTCTTATCTCGTTAAACGTATAGTAATGTCATAGCAATCTCAAGGTGATACTTTAAGCAGATGTTTCTTGCCTCATTAGCCCTCGTTCAGCAAAACAGTAGATTATAGTACCTCAAACTAATGAACCAATTAAAAACATGATCTAGAGGGACACTGGGAAGAATATGTAGAATTGTGGTCAGAATACCCAATTAATACAAACACACACACATATTTATATCATACACATTGTAACGTCGTCAGTGTGTCCACGTGTATAAAGCACTTGTCAAATGCTCAACGTCATGACATCCACATTTATTATCACATCACAAACATGCATTTTTACACCATGCACACTTAATAAACATTTAAAAATAATCTACAAAATAGAATTAATCGTCTCATCCTTCTTAAAACACGTCTTTATTTTTCGAGAGTGGTCATTATTTTACCGACTTGCTTCACTTTATTTCACCTTTTTTTCCTTAATGTTCAGGGAGGAAATGAAAAGTGGATGCTACAATATATACATACAAATATACGTAGTCAGGAGTAGTACGTATGCAAAGTCTGCAGGCACACAGTTAGCCATATTTGTGTGGGGAGGGAAATGGATAAAAACATTACGAAAAATATGATACTAAACCTTTTTTTAACTAAAGCTTTTCTGAGAGTAATAAGTGGAGAGCACTTATGTTTCTTAGCTTTCCCATATGAGAATAAACATTATCGAAATGTGCGGTTAATGTTTAATGAATACTTTCACATATTTTGCAATTAAAATAAGTGATTCTTTTCCATTAGTTTGATTCAATTTAAAAGGAAATAGTACTTTAAAATATCTTAATCATCAAATACAAATTCTAAACAGGTTGGTAAAATGTTAGTTTTAGTGCATTAGATATAAATATTAGTAAGTGAAAAGGCATTAGGCAAATATTTTAAAAAAATATCATAAACATCGAATAAAAAAAATTAAATAGGTTGGTAGTTATTAGTAAAATATTAGCATTTGACGTAGAGTTATGAAAATGTTAAAAGAAATTATGAATAAAATATATAAAGTTGTTTTTGATAAACTGGTACATAATAAAGCAAGAAGAAAAACAGTTTATGGTTTCATTTAGTTATTTCTTTCTGATAATATTTAAAGTGTAATACACAAAAGTATGTGTATATTTTTAAATGTTTCTGACCTCTAATCATTTATATCGATCACTCCTTTAGACAGTGTACTTCTTTGCATTCAGTTATGAACCTACTATACATCTGTATTGATAGGATAGGAGGCAGTGGTCCCATAACTAGGGCGTGTCAAAGGTGGCATGTGCCGCAGATACATCAATCTTTGGGGCACTGCACCATGAGAAAAATGGGATCCAAAAGAGGACGATTCGCCCAGAGTAAAAATAAGTAAAAATTGAAAAGTAATTTTTTAAATTGTAAAATCCAATGTGTTTTTTTTAATTATGAATTTTCTTGTCTGAGATAAAAATGTGGGTATGCATGTGTTGTATTTGCATATTTAAGTTTTAAATTTAGTTTAAAGGGCAGACTTTACAAAATAGGGGGGGAGCTCAAGTCCCTTCTGCACTTTCCATATGGGTTGGAATGTGTTCCCTTGTTGGCAATGACAATATGCACACACCCCAAAAGAATTATTTTCTGGGTACGCCACTGTAAGTAGGAATAAATCAGAAACGTCCCCCGCTCATATGGCAGCATATGTACACGCATCGTGGAATGGTTGATTGCACGTTTTTTAGCCACATAGTGTCCACCAAACTATACGGACCATTGGCATGATCAACTGAGTCTGTTTCTGAAGTAGCTGGGTTTCGATAAACCAATTGCTTCAGAAGTCCGAACAAGAAGAAATTTAAAGTGGTGAGATTTGAAAATCATTGGGTCCATAAAACAGGACCTCCACTCGAGAAACGATGATCATGTTCCAAATAAAGAGATTTTTTTTTCAAACCGGTTATGACGTGATACATATTCTTTCGCATTTTCTCAGAAACTTAGGGTTATAAATAAGCAGTTCTTTGGAGATTTTTTGTTCATTCTGTAACGTCACTGGATCCTCGGGTAGCGTGTGGGAGTCGAAGTGGTTATGACACGATGTACAGCTTGTAACAATAACCACTTTTATTCTTGATTAAAAAGAAACTATTTACAAATTTTCCAAATGGAAATCGCAGGGCTCAAGTGAACTGGTATGAACCTAAAAGTCAAAGGTTCGAAGCGAACCTAAAAAGAATCTGCGATCAGGTGCCAACAGAGATATCGTTGTACAGTGGTACAACTGGGACTCTTTGAGTCCCACACAAAACTGGAGAAAAGCTGTCCAAGCAACCAACCGCGAAAAGTCGTCGCTTCCGCTCGTTCTCTCGTAGGGAACCTCTACGGAGAACATTCGCACATCCTGACGTCACCTTTCGCCTCTTCCCATTAACTTTCCCGTCGTGCATCGCCTTAATGTTAATCTCTGATTGGTTCTTTCGTTGGCGTCTGACAGTCTGACATTTCGGCATTCCGTCCGACCGTCTAACCACCTCGGACATCTTAAGGCGTGTCGAAGCTAAAACCCTTTGTAGTTTAATGTCAAAAACCTAGACTGAAAGCCGCCTTGGCCTGGGTATTAATAAAATCTCTTTGTGAAGCCAATGTTGTTGTGCAGAACTTATTCGGTCATGTTGGAGCACCCTGTATATATAATTATCCTTCAAATACTGATTTACCACTTGAATATCACTTGACTCAAGATAAGAGTAAAAATAAGATAAAGTGAAATAAAATTTTCTGTAATAGATTTTTAAAAAATAATACTTAAATATTAGAGAGGCATACGTGTATGCATTACTTTAAAGAACATATACGCATTTCATCTTTCCTTTTAGACATCTTTACTAATATTGAGTGCAATTTATTAACAATCACAAATTATCGAATTCTTCCAGTACTTCTCTTATAGAAACAGATATTATATAACTTTGAAGATAAACGAACAAAATGATTTTCCAAATTATTTTTCCTAAAAACGGTTTCCAAGCCCGAATAATTCCCTGATATTTGTTCCGTTTAACGTTAGCGCGCGTGAACCTCGCAGGTATTAATCATGTTTTAACAGTTTGAGTCAGTATGAATTTTGCTTCCGGTGAAATTACTGCTCGGATTACTAGTCGGATGTAAATGTTAATTTAGACGTTTACTCATTTTCGAATTGTCGCAAGCGCCGGGCATATTAACTCAGAGGAATTACGAATTAAAATTTATTTTTGCGGTTGACTCAAACGCGAAGCAGTTACGCTGTGCTTAGATTAAATATACGGGTTTTAAAGTAGGGTGGATATAAAGAATAGATTACTGAAAACACTCTCGTGTTAAATCAGATAATTATTAAAGTCATATGCACACGCGATTCGAACGTAGCTAAATTTATTCTAAGTCACCCTTGTATATTTAGTATAACATCTCACCATGAGAACTTTTCGTATCTTATATATTTGTGATGTAATGTTTAGCAATTTCTCGTTTCAGTGAGAAGTAATACAAACAACGTCACAGATGATGCATGGGGGACAATGATGTGGTTAATATCTAATTAATTATATACTTTACTCCTAATCCGTTTAAAATATATTTAAAAGTAGATATATCTGCGTAGCTTATTTGAGCGTAATGTGTCACTTTGGTGAATAGTAGAAACTTTGCATATTAGACACACACACACAGACTAACAAATTTCTATACTTGGGTCATTTAGATCTAATGGTCATTTAAGATTTAGTTTTTTTTCATACAGTAAAAAGAAAAAAAATATTCAATAGTAAGTTAAGAAAAATAAATTTAAACAGTTCAGTCTAAAAGCTATGACTTGGATTTGTGCCAAAAATGTAACATTGTCTTGAGAATTTCCATAAAATTTGTATAAAGCAGTGTATAGTGCGAATAAAATAACTGTCCAATTTTTTTCTGTGGAAACCTCAAATTTAATCTTTAAATTATTTTAAAATTAAATTCAGTGTTTTATTGAAATTCAAACCAGTCATCTGAATAATGGAAGTGTTTACCATTTAAAGAATATGCTTCATTTTAAAAATACAACTCACTTTTAAAATATTGCACTAAAAAATGGGTTCTTCTTGCTGTAAAACTTTTGTTTTGTTCACAGTATGTAAGTACTTTATCTGAAAATTAAAATTTTTTTATTATAATAGCATGCGAGGTGAACAGATACGGCAGAAATTGTATGGAGAATTGTAGCTGTGAACATGGAGCTACGTGTGATGGAAAAACCGGATATTGTCAATGTCCACCCGGTAATTTAGTTTTGTTAAATATAAAAGTTCTTTATTTATTGCAATCTATTGAGTAAATTGTTATTATGAACATTTCCCATAAACCTACATATCAAATTATTACAAATTTATCCTGAAAGTATTTCAAATATGAGAAAGGTGAAATACTACATTCGGATTTAAATAAAGGATATAAATTAGACTGGACTGACCTCTGTATCTTTACTTTGACAGTTTGATTTCAGGCATGCAGACTTTTGCGAAAATGTTGGTGCTTTTGCTTCCATAGACGTTTACAGCTTTAAATGGAGACATGGTGTCAGAGCTGTCTACGGGTCTTCGTCTAAGAGGATCCAACACGAATGAGTCATGGACATGTATGGTGGAAGTCCATATGAGCAACATCGAGTTTGTATTATATAATGGCATCATCGATGAGAGATGACCTTTCATAGTTTTGGGGGCCTTACCTACATTTGAAAAAAAAAAAACTGGTCACATTTACGTAAATCTACTTACATTTAAAAAAATTAAAATTAGACATAGTAATAAGTTTTTTATTAGTCTTTTCACATTTTTATAGTTAGCATTAAAAATATAATACTAATATAGAGACACAAAACAGCGATTTGTTCACATGTTCATGTCTTCCACAAATCTAAGTTATTCACTTCAAATACGTTTCTTATCAACAGTTATCGAAAACTAAATTAGATATATGAAGCTATATATAAAGCCTAAATATATAGGAGGTGTTAATAAAAGTAAAAGTATATTGACTAAATGTTTTAAAATATTTTATTACTTTAATTGTGAACCTTATTTGATATTTTGCTGATTGAAAGGGATATAACCACAAGCATTCCGAGGCACCACAAAATAAATTAGGACATAAGACCGAATCCCAAACACCATTTTGACATCTACTGGACATCTAATAGCAACTGCGATCTTCTAGGGTAGATTTGGGAAAGATAACCATTTCTTTAACAAAACAATCGTGTAATGGGTGTTATTATTTGACAGTATTGCAAAATGATGGAAATACTTAGGATCAAATATTTATTTTTACATGTAGGTTACAAAGGAATCTACTGTGAGTTACCCTGTCCCGAAAACACCTACGGGCAAGACTGTAAGTATAGCTGTACTTGCGAGAATTACGCACTTTGTGATATAAAAGATGGATCATGCGATTGTCAACCTGGTTATTATGGAGAGGATTGTGAATTTCTATGTGATGTAAGTCTTTAAATATTCTTTTTCTAACAATATCGCAGAATAATTTTTTAAATACAGTCCGCATTAGCTATATATCTGTCTCTCTGTCCGCAAATCTCTCTTCCTTTCTATCTCTCTATATATAGCCTATTCTGTTTCTAATATATATGCATCTAACAGCTATTACATTATGATCAGCTCATTAATAAATTTTAACCCTGAAAACTGTCAGCTCCAGACGTGGCATTGACTCCACAAAATGCTTATACGTAATCTAAGGTAAGTGGTACCAAACGTTTCCTTTCTGGTCCTGAAATTCTGGCACATTGTGAGGGGTAAGTGTGGCAGCATGAATTTGGTTTTGGTGCCTCAAATTCTATTAATGTCAATATAACCTCTATTGGATTAATGTCAATTGAATTTGGAGTTTAAGACATGATTGAGACATGATGAGTCATTGGAATGTTCCTCAAACAACTCCCTGATGATTCGACTTTATGACATGGTGCATTATCCTGTTGGTAAACACAATCCTCTGCAGGAAATATTGTTGTCATGAATGGGTGAACCTGGTCTGCATTGATGATTACGAAGAGCTATGACGTCAGGGATAGTTGTATGGGTGTTAAGGGTCTTAATATGATCCATGAAAAAATTGACCATATCATGATACCACGGCTACTGGCTTATCTACGTCCAACTGTGCATTCGGGAAACAGGGTTTTCTTTTGAGATCGGCGTATTCGTCCGTCGATGAGATGAATCAGAATAGTAATTTTTCTTATATACTTTTCTGTCCAATTCGTACGTGTGTTGACCTATTGCAGACGCAGTTGGCGATGATATACCGTCAGTGTAAGGACATACTTCAGCCATCGGCTACGAAGGCAGATACCGAGCAACGTACACTGACAGTGAGTTGAGAAACAATGTCAGGGTCGCCACTGTTGTAGCTGTCGTAGATTACGGCAGTTGTAGCTCTTTGGAAACCATGAACAAACAATGCGTAGCAATATCTGCTCTCCTCTGGAATCAATGCACAGTGGACGATGCGTTGGTGGCCGGGAACTTCTCGTTTTACTACTTTCGATATATGCTCACAATAACTGCATGTGAATACAATAACTGCATGATATTGAGTGCTCTTAGTCGCTGAGACATACCTGTGTAGGGGCAGTCATTTTATTACTGGGCGAGCCCATTTTTATATATATGTATGTAAGGGCTCTTCAGTGGATATATATATATATATATATATATATATATATATATATATATATATATATATATACATATATATATACATATATATATATATATATATATATATATATATATATATATATATATATATATATATATATATATATATATATATATATATATATATATATATATATATATATATATATATATATATATATATATATATATATATACATTCATACATGCTTATACACATAGATTTATTTATTTACCAAGAAAGAAGCAAGCAGAATGAAAGATAAAATTGAAAATGATTAATATATGCAATCTTACGTCAGTGAATCATCATCAGAGCACATCTTCAAAGCATTCAGCATAATCATTATTTGCATTTAAACAAAAAAAATTGGGTATTCACATATTTATATAGTTTTTTTAAAGATTTTCTTGGGTAGGATTACCAGAGATCTAAGTTTTTCATTAGGATATGAAACGTTATGGCTTTCATTAAAATCAGGTTCTATAACTATGGTATTGCGTTTTCTGTGGAAGTGGGGTTTCTATGGGGAACTACGAGTCGAGCAAAACATAAAAAGGTTTGAAAAAGAAACCCATAGAAAAGACAATAAAAAATATATTATTTGAGTGGGTGATGTATAGTAGTAATACGCGTTATGCCCTTAACCCGATATTTAATATATAAAGTAAATTTGGCTTTTCGCCAAGTTAAGTTTAAATCTTAAAGTAAAAAACAGAATAAGCATTAAAAATAAAGGAGATAAGTTAATGAATTAATGGATTTTGTTGATGTTAATATAAAATTTTAAAAAAATTAATAGAAGCCAATTGAGTTTTTTTTAAAGGTAAAAATTAATAAAAAAAGGAGAAAACAAAAATGGACTAAAAACAATAAGACAATTATGGAAGATGGAACTCCGAGCTCCTCTTCTTTTTTCGGGATCCAGGTCTCTCTCTTTCCTCCATCCTGTCTGTCCGGATGAGAACCGCCAGTCTGGAAAGCTCATCAAAATTACTTTTGCCTTGTGACACGGTGGAAAACCGCCAAACGCAGGACTAAAACATGCCAATGTGTGGAGTGGGGACATGTCATATGAAAATTGGGAGCATGGCAGGAAAGTTACAAACAGGGAATTTCAAGGGAAGCTTATAAAGTTAATGGAAACTAAAGGGAACAGAATTAAAATTAAGGAAATGGAATGTTATGACAATAAATGTTACTTTGAATAATTTGAAACTTGGTGAGATTTTGAAATAAAAGTCTCACCGAGAAGACAGTCAGATATATGTTCTTATTAAAAAAAGCACTTTGATTACTTCACTAATAAAATCGCTTCTACATAAGTAAAAAGTCTTATAGATTTCTTGGTATTGATTATCAGCATTTACAGATAAAAGGTACTAGAATCAAACATTTTATTTATTTCTTAAATACATCTTCAACTAATGCGACACAGTCTGATAGACCCTCAATTAAAAAACAGGTATAAATATGAAACGCTATAAGTTACATTTACAGTCACACTTTAAAGAAGTACTGAAAAGGTTAAGGGTAATTGAAGATTTTTAGGGGTGAAATGCATTAAAGAAGTTCGGAGGCTTGTAATATCAGTAAACAGTGGTTAAGGATTTATATTGAAACTAAGCTACATTTAATGTGACTTCTACATTTCTAGAAAGGATATCATGGTGATAATTGTGAGCAATTATGTATGTGCATCTGGTCTACGACGGAAAAATGTAGCCATATAGACGGAACGTGCTTTTGTGTTCCTGGATATACAGGTAATAAAAGTTCCTGTAATGATAACTGCTTATTTTACTTTGGTTTAAATTGCTACAAAATATTTTAAGTATATTGTAGTAGTGTACAATGTATATATATATATATATATATATATATATATATATATATATCTGTGTGTGTATCTATCTATCTATCTATTTATCTCCTCTCTCCCTCTCTGTATATATATATATATATATATATATATATATATATATATATATATATATAAATTTAGAAGTTAGGAAAATTTAGAAATTTTCCACAATTTTAACACCACATTTTTATATCTTTTTTTGACACAAAAGGTGATAAAATATTAATTGGTTTAATTAACATAATATTTTGACATTTCTATACACGCATTCAATACTATTCATAGAAATACGTAATTAAAATATTTTGAAAGTTATTTACTAAGTAATTTTAACTTTAGTTGAATTTTTAATATGATAATAACTTTTACTTTGTTTTTATTTTGATTACATCATTACAGGAATTAAGTTATAGGTTTTTGA
The DNA here is from genome assembly GCA_032207245.1 of Pardosa pseudoannulata. NCBI lineage: Eukaryota > Metazoa > Arthropoda > Arachnida > Araneae > Lycosidae > Pardosa > Pardosa pseudoannulata. The sequence goes on from CM063504.1 coordinate 13,099,076, forward strand.
GATTAAGTACTTAAAATTTTAATTCAGATCTTCTACAATCTACAGGTAATGTGTAAGTAATAAACAACACGTTGTTTACTATTATGTACTTAAATATAACAAAAAATTCCTCGGAATTAATCATTTTTCACAACGTTACAGATATAGCATTATACATATATCATTATAAATATAAATTTAATCACATATTAGTATAACATTTTAGAAAGTATTTTTTACACAAATAAAAAAACTAAAAACGCTGTCGTACGAAAGGATTTTAAGTAGCTTAAAATAAATTTGAATAAAATTACTGAGACTTAAAAAGATATTAAAGTTTTAAAAATTATGCACACACACTCACACACACACACACACATATATATATGTATTTATATATGTATATATATGTATATATATGTATATACATATATACATGTATATATATACATACATATTGTATACCTATAAGATATATATATATATATATATATAGAATATATAGATATTTATGATATGATATGTCTATTATATATATATGTATAATATATGTATATATATATATATATGTTTATATACGTATATTATATATTAGGTATATATTTATATGTATATACTATATACATATCGTATATATATATATGATTGTGTATACGTATATATATATATATATATTATATAATATATATATTAGGGGATATATATATACTATATATATATATAGGTATATATATATTCTATATATACTATATATATATATATACATATGTATATGTTTTTTAGTATTTTTATATATATATATATATATATTATATAGAATATATATATGATATATAGATATATTATATATATATATATATATATATATGTATATGTGTGTGTGTGTGTGTGTGTGTGTGTGTGTATGTGTGTATGTGTGTATGTATAATTGATATAAATTGCAAATGGTTGAAATCGAGTCATTCATGATATAATACTTTTTAGGCATTTACTGTGAAGAACAGTGCAGTAATTTAACATATGGCCGGAACTGTGAGGAATACTGCCAGTGCGAAAATGCCGAATTTTGTAACACCGTTACTGGAGAGTGTTACTGTAATGCAGGATGGATGGGCGAGACATGCTCTGCAAGTGAGTATAAAAGCCAGAATGTCTTTCATCTCTTCACCTCAGATTATTTAATTGTGACAACTGTTGACTTTTAGCGATTGCACAAAACGATTCATAAAATCAAATATTTCTATCGTATTCATTATGAAATAAATACAAAAATGGAATGAAAAATAGGATTTTATTGTTATCCATTATATATATATATATATATATATATATATATATATATATATATATATATATATATACATATTATATATTGTAACGATCCGTTACATGACCCTAGCGAAAGAAGAACGGAAGGTGACCTTTCGCAGCGGACAATTACAGTTAGCGTCTAATAGAAATGAGGGGTCCTAACAATAGCTGTTTTTGTACTAGGTCCCGTCAACAAACCCACGACTCAAGCTTAAAGAGACGTAATTGAAAACTGTCCGTGCGCTGGAGCCAAACGCGTTTGAGCCATTGTAAGGGCTATTTGAGTAAAAAGACTCGGGTAATGATTATAAATATAGAACGCGGTAGTGCATATATGGCTTGTTATCGGTAGCGAAAAAGGAATTTAAGTTGTTTGGGTCGGTTGATTTAAAAACGACCTTTCGGCCACATCTGAGAATTTTTTCTTGAGAGTTGTGGAGAGTTTTGTGGAGCTCGAGAGGAAAATAATCGTCTCTCCGATTTCCGAACTTTGCTTGTTTTAGAGACCGCCAGCGTTTCTGCTTTGCTAAGAAGTCAAATTTCGACTTTGGAATCTCATTCCCGTTATCTTATTATTTTTTTCTTCTTCGTGCATAGAAGTAGATAGTTGAGAGTGACCCTTACTCTCATATTTGGATCGTCTTGAATCCTGAGTTTTCTCAACGAACTCCAGAGTGATTTGCACTCTGGGCGTTTGAACCTTATTGTGAAAGCTGACTGTACTGATTGTTAGCCGGAGGTTATAGTGTCAGCGTTTCATACCGGAACTAATTAGCGAACTGTTCCAGTGATTTAAAAAATCTAGCTTCACTGTACCCACGCATCGTAATTGTGTTAATGTTATCTCAGCACGAGATCCTAGAAGATTTAGAATCTACTGAACCTGTACATAGCTGTACATAATTTATCCACCTGAATAAAATATTTAATAAAGAGTAAACGGTTGTTCAGCCTATGTCATTGACGGCTACGCCTCCCCCCTACTCCAGGACGTCACAATATATAAATACAAGTACGTATTTACTTGCTCGGGAATCCTAGGAACTAGACTAATTGTAGATGTTGCAGTTGCGGCACATTAAAGAAAACGGCATACAATTTCGAGTAGAACTTAAATCATATTTCAGTTAAGAGAACGACATGGGTTTCACAGTCGAAGTCAAAAGATAGAAATGACGTGGTGGAACAGGGCTCGACCCTAGAGCGAAACTTTGAAATAAATTCCTAGGAGAAAGTAGCTTTATCAGCATTGTTAAAAGAAACGGGAACTTAGATCAGGTGGGAAAAACTGAGTTATTTCCCAGTGATAGGTAAAAAATGCAGTTAGTAGACAGAAAAGTTGCATCTATAGCAGAGAGGGGTTTGGAAAAGGTGTTGGAAGAATTTTAAGTCTTAGTCATTTGTTCAATTAAAACATTTTGTGACTGAAAATATACGGTTTAAGGATTTTTATAATATATTAAAGTGTTATATATTACATATACGTATATATATATATATATATATATATATATATATATATATATATATATATATATATATTGTTGACAAAGAGTCGTATCAAGAAACCAGTCTACAAAGCTTACATATACTACAACTATTTCGGATTTGAACCCTGAACATATTGCATTTTACCAGTCATTATTTATTATCATATTATACAAATATTTTCATTCTAATCATATTTTAAAATATTTCTTTGAAGACTTATCTATTTGAAAATTTTCAATTAATTTCCTCGTAACTGATACAGTAACAATTGGTTATAACTAGCATGTTTCAAACCTTTTAACTGTATATTCTGTATTTAAGAAACTTGGATTTTAACATGGATTTAAACAGGCTATAAATCTTTATACTCCTATATTTTACATAAACTCTAGATCTCTCTGGACTGTTAAAATATA
>CM063504.1:13107272-13139772 GCA_032207245.1 Pardosa pseudoannulata
CCAAAATGTATGTTATAATATGGAAATCTACATAAAATTGGATCGTTAGGAACCTTTAACAAAATACATTACAGTTTTAAATATTAAAAAGGGTTTGGGACTGCTGTAAAATGCAAAATATGACATAAAAAAAGATTGATAATTGTTAAATGTCATAGAATATGTTTTAATAATAAAGTATATTAATTATTCAAATTAAAATACGTAAAATTATTTAAGATTATTATACATATGTAAAGATTTATATGGAGTTTGGGAATGCTGTGCAATTTTAAAATAAAAATTAAAAATCTCAGCAACTATATTGCTATCACGTATTTATCAATGATGTGGCATATAATATAATTTGAAGTTGTAAAAGCATATAAGTTATAATTGAAAAAAGTTTTTGTTACTGTCCATTAATATTTAGGAATTAAATATTTTCATTTGCATTGTGCAAGTTACTTTATTCTCCTAAATTAAGCAAAATGAATTTAAAACAATTTGTTGATTTTTACTTCATGTTTATTGATTGTACATAAAAAGCCCTGTATCTGAAAAATATTTCAGCGTATTTTTTACTTATTTCTAGAAAGTGTATAATGATTTTTATCACATTTACAATCCAACCAGTTATTGGCTATTAATATTTAGGAATTAAATTCTTTCATTTAAATTGTGAAAGTTACTTTATTCTACGAAATTAAACAAAATGAATTTAACATTCTTTGTTAATTTTTACTTTATGTTCATTTATTACACACAAAAAGCTATGTGTCCAAAAAATATTTCAGCATATTTTTAAGTTAGTTCTTGAAAGTATATAATGATTTTCATGACATTTCCAATAAATCGGAAATTTGTTTATTCTATTTTCTGTGTTATCTCACTCTATAATACTAATTAAAACTGTTCAGAAAAACTATTTCATTTCAGTTTAATAAAAAAGCAATAACTGAAAGGTAATAAATTTAAATTTATTTTTATTTAGATCAAAGATCTGAAATTCGATCACTAATTATAGGATTTAGCTGTATACTGTTCGTTTTGCTAGTATTTGCTGTATCATACTGTGTACACAGATTTGGACCTACAATTAGGAACTGGTGCAAGTATGTATAAAATATTTTCTTTCAAAGTGTATTACTTTTCCCATTGAAAACAAAAAGTTATATCTCCTAAAGTTACATCAAAAAGTTCTAAGCCTTTCCTATTTTTTTCCTTCATTCTTTATTTTTGATTCGACATTTCTAGAGAGGGAAAAGTATCTTTGAACTTTTGTATTCATCCAACATATACCTACCTATATTTTGAGGGATTATATATCTTTAAGGATACAGCGGACATTCAGCTTGGTGAAATCTGTCCTGAAAATTCGATATTTCTATCCAATTGAATCGAGAACTAAGTATTGAAGAGGGTCTTACAGTTTCCAAGATTTTGTAAATATTAAAACTATTCCCGCAACAAACAATATAATTTTAGGCTGTTTTTAAAGTAATACTTTTTTAAGTTTATAAGTACTTCAGTATTAATGGTTATAAATCGGTGTGTAAATATTTGAAATTTATAGGCATATTAAATTTACCTAACTGTTATTTCTAAATTTACAATTTACTTTGTAAATACATAAATTATCAGTTAGGTTAAATTTCAACAGATTTTTTAAATTAAAATAATTGTTATACATATTGTACACGGAAACTATGGGTATTTTAACTGTTATTCCATGCAATAACTCTCATATTCCTTACTATTTCTTACAATAAAAATATGTAGTATACTAAGGCCTTAACCTTCTAGCTGCTTATTTATTTTATCAAAATAGGTTCAAAAATTGCGTAATTTTTTTATTACATATTTCAAATCAATATAAATTTTAGAGTTAAACTATGCAAAAAATTTTTGTAAAAGAGTTTTTTTTAAATATAGAATTAGGTCCTTAAAAAAGGTGTTCAGAAAAATGAAATTGTAGAATAGTGATATAAGAGCTTAATTGTTAAAGTTAATCTTGTTTAAATTATCATTTATTTTATAAAATACAAAAGCAAAACGTATATATTAATTTAAAAATTAAAAAGACTTACAAAACATTTATTTGAAATGAAGTCGTGTATGATAAATTTCGGAACAAGGCCCGATGCAAAGTACTACCTCGCAATACTTTCACCAAATTCGCGTTTTTTTTTTTTTCAAATTTTTTGTTCACCTTAATTTTTTTAAAAACAGACAGCACACTATCTACGAGGCTCTTTCTTGATGCGATTTGGGTGTAAATGGCTAGCAAAGTGTGGATCAGTTAGTCTCATGGGTCTATTACTCTCATGTACTGTTGGTCTCTTTTACTATTATTTGCAACATAACCTCGTCAAAATAAAGTTCAAAATAGTCCAAAACAGTTTCATTATTTGCCATAGAGAAATTTATTCCGGGATTTCCAAGAAAAAGAAATGAAACAGGAACTGGTGGAATATTTTCATATCAATTTTGCACCGCTGTCGAAGATTTTGAATAGAAAATGAATTTTCAGATTCATCACTACCCGCTGAGGAATCCGAGAATTTCTCATCAGTTTCGCTATAACTAACTTTAATATACTTGAAATTAGAGTCAGAAGTGCTATCAGTGTTAGAAATATCTTCAGGAGTATAGGTTATATCACTCGCGAAAAGCTTCCTGCCAGACATCTTTCAGCTATGAAAAGAGCTAATGCTACAAAAAAGTCTTCAATATTTGGCAGAAAGGTAGACAATTAAAGCCATCTGCTAGTTTACAGCTAAATAAACAATTAAAAATCACAGTAAAGCCAAAAGGAAAGAATGAACGGGGAAAGAGCGGGTTGCACAGTTAAATAGACGACTTTAAAATGCATGGCCGCAGAAATCGCGGGTTGCGCAAATTTTGCTACATCTATGTTGCCTGTAGAAATCGCGGGATGCGCAGAGAGAGTCCTGGTGTCCTGGAAATAGGGAATGGCCCTATGTAAAAGGAATGTTCATGGAATATTTTTATCAATAATACCTTTAGAAGAAACGAATAATTACATACTTTCGATTACATTTTATTTTGAAATTTCCAACACTAGTGCTTAAATATATTGGTAGTAATATGTTTAAGGAAATTGGTTAAAAAAATAATAAATTTTGAGAGTCTACAATGCTTTTAAGAAGAAAATAATCTTTAAACCTCAGTTAAAAATTTAAACTTTAAATTTAACACTATATAAATAACACAAGACAAAACATGTACATAAAGAATTTTATATTAGTGTCTTAAATATTTTCAAAAATATATTCTTCCAAAAATATTCATTGAAATTCTTCCTGGTGAACAGCATATTAAAGAAATTTTATTAGTGTCACATGATTAATATTTTTTTCGTGTCTTCGTTCTCTTTCAATTTGCTCATGGAAAATGCATGTAATACCCCGTTACTGTAAAGATATATTACCAAAAATTGGTAAATTTATACATTTTAGTGATTTGGTTTATATCTGTACATGACAAACATTCAAGTAATATTCGCATTTCTTTTCTGAAAATGACTTGTTTTAATTTAGAAACTGTCTTTATAGCTAGTATGCAACATAATTTTAAAACTAATTAAAATTGTATGATGAAATTAAACTTTATATTCATTGGTCGTTTAAGTTTAACGGCACAAGGATCTTTTTAGGACCTAAGCTCTAAGTACTGGATTGTATAAATCCACGTTTTAAAAAAATAAATAGAATAAGTTTGTAACAAGTTAAAAAGTGCACTAAAACAGACGCAGAAAATGCTAAAAAACACCAAAGGTAAAACATAACATTTTTTTTAATTAAAGAAATATCTACTGTACATGAGCTCAAGTCCACAGGAAATTTAAGTAAAAGGTAAAATGGTGAAACATTAGAAGGTACATGCTAAAAGGCATCAAAGGCATCAAAGGTGGTGATGCAACTGGACCCTATGGGCCGAGCCCGTCACTCCAGAGGCTTCTGTCAGTAAGCACAAAAATGACAACGAGCGAAAAATAAACACATAAAAGAGCAAAGAGATAGAAGGGTTGATTCGTGAGTTCATAACACAAAACTAGAGAGTAGAAAGTTTAGGGATAGTAAAACATAAATTATTTTTGTGGCCAGTGACATCCGTACAAAATAAGCCGAAAAATTTGAATAATAATGAGTAAAATCAAAAAAAAATTAAAAACTTTTGGAAAAAATATAAATATAAGTTTTAAAAATAAATAAGCTGTATTAAAAATCAGAAAAGGGCCTAAATAATAATGTTTATTTATAGTAATAATTTTTATTGATTTAGTTTAGGTGTTATAAATTTTTGTTTGTTGAGTAGTAATGATCAGGTACGATAAATTTGAAATACATGCTAAAAGGAATAATGCACTATATATAAAAGTAACGATAAAAGAAAATAGTGGTAAAGGAAAGTTATAAAAAACAAATTATATTGACAAAAATAAGCCCGTAAAAGAGAGAAAAGAGAAAAGAAAGGAATTTGGGGGTTATTCCAGTAAATCCTTCAAGTTAGGGTACCGTGATTAAGATATGAGGCTTGAACAGACTGAAGCAGCTACAAGAGGTAAGTATATGTAAAATTGTTAATGATGATTGACAAAAGTACATCGGTGTTTTGGTTCTTTTAAAAGAAGGTAACTGTGAATGAGACGAGTGTATCCTATTCGCAATCGAATAAGTAAAAGGTCTTGGTTACGACTAACTTTATCCGGGGAAAAGAAAATGTCCAAAAGCTAATATTCTGAAGTTTATTGCTGACATTCATATCCTACTCATTCTTCCACATAATATGAAACTGGCGTTCAACTGCGTATTTCAAGTCTTAAATGGGGATTTTCATGAGACATTAAGGTAACAGCATTCTTCACTGTTCATACGTAAGCTCGTTCCCGGGGATCACACATTCGCTGGAACCCAGCATAATAGAACTATAAAACCACGTTTATATGCAGAGAGTTATGCACGTTCTGTACGTCATTAATAATCGGATACACCGTCTCATCGGAGTTCAAAGAATCTAATACACTGAGTCGATACGTATTATAAAGTGTCGATTCCTCCTGTGCGAGATTTGCCTTAAAGCTTGGTAGACAGCTTTTCATTCAGCTGTAAAAATAGAATACTGTTGAGATAATCTCCAACAGCGTCAAACATGTTTGCAAACAAAGCTGCAACCAACATATTCCTCAACCCTCCAATCATCACACACCTGGGGATCACCTGAGTGATCTTTTCTTAGCTTTCTTCCTGGTAGTCCCGAGCTTACCTCTTTAGTGTTTGCTCCTTACCGGGTTGGACCACATTAAAATCAGGCCATGACTGGCCTCTCGTAAGTCAGCAGCGGTTTGATAACCGTTATGGGTCACTGTTGTGGTGACTGGTTGTAAAAGCGTTGATGTCGTATGACCTTAGAGGCTGGGTTGGCGTAAAATACTCTTATATATTACTACTATTAATCTGCATTGAATAAAATAGAAAATTGCTTAATATTAGTTTACAATTAGCAAAAAAATCCCTCAAAAGCAGTAATTATCTATTTTAGATAATTAAATATGAAACTAGTTAGAAACTAGCATATTTGTCTAGCTTAAACGTGTTAAATGTCATTTTAAAATTTTAATTCCTCATGAAACCTTCTTAATTTTTAGTTCTAGGTGTGCCAGAAAACCCAATACCAGTACAGAGAACATATTAGGTAAGTTATGCTAATAAATAAAATATAATAATATACAAGTGACAAATTTTCTTAATTAGGAATTTTTTTAACTTATTATTTAAATTTTTATCGAGGATTACATAAATAACCATATATAATTGAAAATAAGCAGTCATTAGTTTAATGAAAGTAAATTATAGTGTATATTATTTACCACTATTTGCACTTAATGCTATATTTTAATTAATTTTTCCCACATTCTTTTGTATAATTAAAACAATACAACGTACAATCTGGTTGCTTCTTCAAAGTCATAAATGAACGTAACTAAAACGTTTAAATAATATTTTCATTTTAAAATTCTTTTTAAGAAAATTGTAAAATTTATAAAAAAAACTCATTCAGAGAAGTTTTGAGCAATAGAATGTTAGGTGACAAGACATCATTCCTAATTTTCTTAACATTGCAATTATATTAAACGAAGTATTTGCATCAACTGGAATTAATATAATTTGCTGATATATAAAATTTCTAATTCTGTCAGTTAAACATCTTATATTAGTATATAATTTTAAAATTTATTATGTAGTCTAATAAATAGTTTGAATAAAGAAATTGACTCTGATGCTACGGTGTCGAGAGTTAAAGGTATTGAATATGCTTTATCAGAAAGTGATGCTTAGAAATTCCTGCTTTTTGTATAGCTGAATCACAGTGAATAGCTTCTGTACATTGTGTAAAAACTATTTTTTAATGTATTTTACCTTATCTGAAGTAACACTTTATCAACAAAATATGAGCGGATTCAAATTTGAGATTTAACTTAAGCATGATAGATATTTTTTCAAAAAGAAGAAAAATTAATGTATTAATAGTGAAACAGATTCGTTTATGGCCGTATTCCTCAGCACGAGTTAAAACAGGTTCAAATGTTACCCCAGTACTAAATGTAAAATTGGTAGTTATCACACCATATTCCAAAAAATTACTTCATCTTCAAACTCAAGAAATCTGCTCCGTGTAATTGGCAAGTTGCTTTTGGATTTATTATCACGCATGCGTAGTACTTTTAACCTTCCAGTGAACAAATATAACTGAAAAATTATGTTTACTCGATTTGAATTCAGTTGTATGCTGATGGATGTTTAGTTATGTATTTTGCTGAACTATTTATATAAACTCGTTAAAATTTAAATTGTGTTTTGAATTTTCAAAAATCAAGTACTTATTAATGAGCTAATTGCCTTATAAATTATTGATTACACGTATGTGTAATTCGATTCACACAGAAGTTCTCACACGAGTATGGTAATATTTCTTCATTTTCTTCACTTTGATGTATTTGAAGTTTGATTTTTCTGATTTTATTTATTCATCCGAATTTAAAAAGTAAATTCATTTTAATCTTTCCTCATTCAGAGATTTTCCTGTTGTTCATATTCAATAATTTGCTAACGTTAGTTCATAGCCTTATTTAACCAAGATTCCTTTAATTAGTTGTAGCTCATCCTTTACATGCCCTTAGAATTATGTAATGCTATTCTAAAAGAAACTTGAGTTTTTGTAAAAGTAGAATTTTGTAATATGTTATAGCAATAGAAAGTAAAAAAGAAATTCAAAATTTTCCAATTTTATTGACGTGTAATAATGCACTGACAGAAAGTGCAATTTTACAGTTTGTAACAATAAAGAAGACTATAAAGATATTGCGGCATTTGCCTATTACATAAATTAAGCTATCTATGGTGGTAAAATTTTACAGGAATTTAGCATGAGTTTTCATCATGATTGCCAGTATATATGCAAACAGTGCTTACGAATCAACCTGAATATAAATATCAACCAATGGCGCATAAAAACAAGAAAATGTCAATTCTAGAATCAGAAAATATAACCTCGGAAAATATCAGTTAAGGGTAATTTTGTGTTATACCTCAAATCGAGTTAAACCTTGGATTTAGTCTTATTCGCTGTTTGGTGAATACAGTCGTTACAGTAATTAACTGTAATGCTTTACAAAGAATTAAAAATTAATCCTATTTTTATATGAATTTACTGCAATTTATAACAACTGTTATCTTTTATGTATTTTCAATATATTATTAACACTTATTAGAATAAGACTGATATTTTAAACGCAGATGTCCCGGGTGATTATAATTAAACTTCCCACAAGTTTGAAAACAAAAATTTGTATAAAGGCTATACACGAGATGCACTCATGAAATTAAATATATATATATATAGTTCCAAAGTATCCTCCAGAGTTCTCGTTTTAAAGAAAAAAACATGAAATTTAACACAGTAAAGGACCAAAACGTAACACAAAAACAATATTGACATTTATTGACTAGTTTCTGATCACTTTGTCTTCGAACCACATCAAGGAAAGGTAAGAAATAAACAAAATAAATTATTCAGTTTGAAGGAACAAGACTAGATTAGGAAGAAATTGCACAAAGGAAGCATTTGTTAATCGTGCCCAGGACGATGTAGGGGAAGCAGCTCAACTTGACCACCCTCATTCTACTGCAAAAGTTTAAGTCGATGGATAGGGTGTTCAACAGTAGATTAGAACTGATGAGTTATCAGGCTTCATATATGAAGCATGATGGAGTTCTTAAGTCATTCAATATAGCTATACCTAAACCAGGGCTGTCCAACTGCAAAGAGCCCAAGGGCCAGAATTCCGGTCACTGATCACCTGACGGGCTGCAGTTTGGAAAAATTGAACAATAACACCTTACCTTTTATACAATAACAATTAATAGTTGAATTATTAATTATAAAACAATGAACAGAAGTATTATAAAACAATTTACGATCAAAAGGAAACTTCGGGGACCTTGTCTTGATCAAGAATGGAAGTCTCGGATGCTTTTTGATACCATAAAATTCTAAAAAAAGAAATATACTAAATAAGTAGTTGGCGGGACGCACAATTTCACTCAAAGATCCGGTTACAAATGTTATTCAATACACAGCGGAGGAAAAATGTAATTTAATCGGCAGCACGCTTGCTCAAAATTTCACACCTAATCCAGGTTCTGACGTAAACACGACCAATGATGTCAACTTTTCGATTTCTACTATTCAAAATTTTAATTCGCCTAACACTAACGTTCATATTGATTCGGCTACCCTTATCCAAATTATTCGTCATTTACCAAAACGTAAATCCCCTGGAGAAGATAATATCACTAATACTGCTCTCAAGCATCTCCCCATACAATACATTTATTATTTATATAGCATAATTGACCACATATTTTATTTTAATTACTTTCCAAAATGTTGGAAAAATTCTATCGTTGTCCCTATTCCAAAACCTAAAAAGGATCATTCTTCTCCAGATAATTACAGACCAATTAGTTTATTAAACACCCTCAGCAAAATCACTGAAAAATTTATTCTTGCAGAAATTAATAAACATCTCGAAGATCGAAACATTATTATTCCATACCAATTTGGTTTTCGCAAGAATCTTTCGGCTCCCCACCAAATTTATCGCATTACTGAACTGTCGACAAAAAATAGATTAAATAAACATTCAACCGCCGCTGCATTTTTAGATATTGCTCGTGCTTTCGACAAAATCTGGATTGACGCACTCATACACAAACTAGTAAACTATAATTTTTCTAATAACTTAATTAAATTAATTTACTCTTACTTAACGGATCGCACTTTTCAAGTAAAAATCTATACTACCTACTCTTCAAAATTTCCTATCCTCTCCGGTGTACCACAGGGATCACTTCTCGGCCCTACTTTATTTTTAATCTATATATAAATGACATCCCTGTGTGTCTGTCTGTCTGTCTGTCTGTACTCAATAGACTCAAAAACTATGCATCCAATCGCCGTGAAAATTTAAATGTTTAGGTATATCCCTGGAAGGTTTTTGTAAATTTTCAACGTTCGAAATTCATTCCTTCCCCCTTTTTCGAGCATTTCATGTCATTATTCCAAGCATTATTTTCCCCGGTTAAACGCAAACGATTAAGTTTTTAATTTATCGCATCATATCTACGGGAAAGTAGCAAATTTTTAGCAATGTGACGTCATCCCAAGTAACTGTTTTAAACGCAGTTTTCCACGGTTAAAAGCAGGAGATTAAAATGTTGAATTCATCACATAATAAATAGGCGAAAATGATATTTTTCTATCATTATGACGTCATTCATTTAAATATTTCATTTATTCATTTCTTATTTTATATTATTTACAATCGTCTGCTTAGTATCTATTCGATTTGAACTGAAATTTGAGATATAAAGTGATTCACTTTCATTTCTATGTGACGCAAATTATACCATTTTTATATGAGAACTAATTTTAATTCTTGATTCATTTTTTAGTTACAATGAAATGCATATCAACAATATTCTAAGTACAAAAATTACAAATTTCAGTGACTCTCATGGCCAAATAAAACCTATCATTTTATATAGTTATCTTCATATTCATATGGTTGTCGATATGAATGTGTGTTTCTGTTTCATACAAAACTATGTGGCTTGTCATAAATTTCCTTAATTTTGGAAAACATTTATTACTACCAACAAAATTAGCACTGTTGCTGTCAAAACCTGTGCTTCCTATTCTATCACGTAATATGGCAAGATCTGTTAACTTTGCTAATCAACGTACAGTAGTAATACAGTAATGCAATTTAGGGTTAAGCTTATATTTTACAATAAAAAAAGACAAATTCGATTATAAAAACTGAATAATGTTATAATACGCTTATGATAGAAATATATAAACATGCCAATGACTCGAACTGAACTGTGACGAATATAGAGAGTTATTCACGAAAAAAAATATTTGTTTAAAAGTAATATTAAGTTCACCGTAGCGAAGCACCAAATGCTAGTATCTATATAAATGACATCCCTGTTCATCCTACTACCGAACTAGCAATATACGCAGACGACACAGCGATATTTTCATCGAATAAAAATTATAAATTTGCCGTGACTGCCGTCAACAAACACCTAGTCAAAATTTCTGAGTGGCTAGACAGATGGAAAATTAGGATAAACACTAGTAAATGCGAAGCCGCAATGTTTACAGCCAAACAGAGAACGACTTATGTCAATTACAACATATATATCAATAACACTCGTATTCCTTGGTCGGATACTGTTAAATACTTAGGAGTAACTTTAGATAAAAATTTAACTTGGAAGCAACATTTTAAAGCTGTTAGAGATAATTATAGAAACGCTAAGCGGGCCCTGTATCCCTTAATTGCTCGCCGAAGCAAAATGACTATTAATAATAAGCTGCTCGTTTACACTTCCTTCCTTCGTCCAATATTTACCTATGCCGCACCAGCCTGGTCGTACGCAGCAGATTCTAATATCAAAATATTAACAGTTATTCAAAATCTAATCTTAAGAGAAATCACTAACTCGCCATGGTATTTCCGCAACGACGAAATCCATGAGGAACTTAAGATTCCTAATATTCCAAAATTTATCTATAATCTTTCCACTAAATTTCACAAGAATTTAAGCAATGAATTAATAAATAATCTTGTCAATTACGACCCCGCTGATGCTTGCAATAGAAGAAGGCCTTTGGCCATTCTAGCCAAAGATCTTTAATAATTTGTGATGTCTTATATAAAAAATAAAAAATCTCCCCCCCCAAAAAAAACCCCTTAAAAAATGTTAAAAAATGTAAGAAAAAAGATTTAAAATGCTTAAAACTGGCCATACATCACTTATCGTATTTTTATTTCGCGTAATTTCTCCCAATTCTTCCCGTAATGCTCTGCGCTTCCACGTCAAGTTGAAGGCAGAGCTTAATATTTAAATTTGCACATCGCTAAGTCTGCCGTTTTAATATTTTATTTTGCTAATCACGGTATGCAGAGGTGTGGCTTGGTTAGATAACGCCTTGCCCACCGCTCATCTCCATCGGGCTGTCGTCGGGTTCTATCCCCGGCGAAGTCAAAATTTTCAAATCTATATCAAAATTGCTAAAAATTGTTTTTTTGCGATTATTTAATATTTTTTAGGCTCTTTTTAGATTTTTAGACCAATTTATTTATTTTTAAAACATGTATTTTATTTTTTCCATATTTTCAAAACTTTCGTACCCGATCATTACTACTAAACAATTAAAATTTATAACATCAAAAATAAATCAATAAAAATTATTACTATAATTAAATATTATTATTTAGGCCTTTATCTGATTTTTAAAACAGTTTATTTATTTTTAAAATTTATATTTTTATTTCCAAAATTTTTAAAATTTTGTTTTTATTCACTTTTATTCAAAATTTTTCGGCTTATTTTGTACGGATGTCACTGGCCAAAAAATATTTATGTTTTACTATCCGTAAACTTTCTACTCTCTAGTTTTGTGTTATGAATTCACGAATCAACCCTTCTATCTCTTTGCTCTTTTATGTGTTTATTTACTGATAGAAGCCTCTGGATTAATGGGCTCGGCCCATAGAGTCCAGTTGCCTTACCACCTTTGATGCCTTTGATACGCACAATTTGTGTTGGCGGGTCGCCAGTTGGATAGCCTTGACCTAAACGATATACCAGACATTTTAAATAGTCCCATAACTAGAAGTCACAAGGTGTTCCGGCATGATCCGGCAAACTTGGTAGCCATGGATTAGGAAAGGAGGGACTAATAAAACGTTCCTCTGGGATGTATAGACCAATAGTCCCTTCCCGGACTGGTGGATATGTGTGGGCACATCATCCGTCATGAAAATGATTAATGTTAGCACCCGCCTTATCTGTATTTACGGCACTATAAAAGTCTGCAGTATGTCATAGACCCACGTTCACCAAATTTCCCCAAACCTCAAAGAAGTATGACCCAAGCCATCTTGAATCCACACCAGACAATGACCTTCACGGGTTGTAAGGGAATGTTATTGTGGATCCTCGTATTTTCTTGAGTGCAAATGTTGCAACTCTGTGTGTTGACTATCGCATTGAGAGGAATGAGACGCGGTACGCAAACTATTACAAGGCTACAACAGATCAACAGTCACTCTGTTGAGAAAACTGATTGCGAATGAGAGACATTGTGGCTTGTCTGTATCAAATAGCTCATGGGTAAGGTGGATCTTGCATAGGAAGTATTGCATTGTATCACAGAAATTTTCTGACGGTGCTTTAAGAACAGCCTGTGTGTCGAGAAACTGCAGGGACGCTACTGCTGCCAAATTCTGATCTGACAGTGCACCAACAGCTGTCTTGGCGGCATCAACAAGTACCAGTGGGACACGTTTACGGCTTCTTCCAGGAAGAACTTTTAATTTTTCTATCTCTTCAAATCTCTTAAAGATGACTCGAATACCTTTAGTATGCATTGGCACGTACAACTAAAGAGACCGTCATTAGTACAGCCGGTAACAACGACTTAAAAATGACAGCGTCTGCAAACATTTTATAACCTAACCTGTTTTGCATAAAGCTTCGTCTTCTTTCCAAGCATGGCAAATCTTAATATTTTTTTCCTACAACTGAGAGATTTTCCTGGTTTTACATTTATTATTCATAATTCCTGTTCTGGATTGTTAATGTTGTTTCTGTATTCCGTTTTGTACTTTTATTGTGTTAAATTTCATGTTTTTCCCTTGAAAGGTGCCCTATTGTAGACATTCTGGAAATAATTATCCTTGAGCGTATCTCGTGTATAGCCCATAAACAAAATTTCGTTGCATTCCGTTCAAACATTGTTGCTGTAGGATGCCATTTTTAGGGAATGTTTAATTATAACCACCCGGTATTTATATTCTAGGTGTGGCATTTCAAAATCCGCTGTATAGTTCTACTAATGAATCTGCAACGGAAAGGAGCTTATCATTTATTGATATTGCTTCCAGCATTGTTCCAAAGTCTTCATTTTCTACTGAGAACACAACCAAAGCCTCTAGTTGCGATGCAGTTACGGAACAAGGTATTATATTAATCCATTAACACTCGAATCATTTTTGATTGTATAAAGTACATAGCAAAGAACTTAACTGGGTTTTTTTTCTAAGCAACCGTTAATCATTGATTATAGATTTATGATTAACAGATATTCATGTTAGATTTAGAATTCAATACCCAGTTTGGCGAAAATTAGAATAGCCTAATGTTTACACCCACTTCCGTTTCCTATAATCATACTTAACAAGAACTCAAACCTTAGAGCCGTGGAAGAAAAAGTTCAAATTCACTGGATAAACACTTGCCAAAATTTTCAAAGTTTGTAAAAATTCCTTTTTTAACTCTCTTTGGGATATTTGTTAAAAGATTACTTACAATGAATCCCAGCTTAAATCACTTTACAAATTGTATTTTACTAGCAAAGGAAGTGAGAGGATACGCCGATTATAAAGGGGAGTGTTTTATTCTAAATTAGATGTACATTATACTTTCCAATGGAACAAGTTTTTAATACTGTTCCCTACCCCGGTTTATAAAGAACGTATAAATGCACATATTATTTCTTCTAAAAAGAATGCATGCTTGATTTAAATATTGTCAAATACTTCTCTAAGGAAAAACAATAAAATTAAGTTAAAAATTCCTGAATAAATTTTTTAAAAATGTCCATGATATATACATGTAAATGCACGATTTAAGGAAACCTATTTTTATTCCAGTTAAGCAAATTATTTTTTTATTCTGTGTAAACAAATTTTTTAAAACTTTTTAAAAAATTAAAATACTAGTGACTGATTTATTCTCATATTCATGTAGACGCAACCATTGTGTTTACATATTATGTTTTTCACCTTTATATAAGTAACGTATTTTTAAAGTTCTAAAAATTGAAATAAAGAATACTTTTTGGATATTGAAAGGCACCAAACCCCTTAAAATTCTTACCTTTTTAGATATGATAAATTGTAGAGCTTGAAGAATGTCTATCATTGAGGATTTTACATGTCACTCTGAATATTTAACGGGCCTCACAGATTTTAAAGGATTCTTGGTACATACAGAAGATATATCTGTTTAGATAGATCACAAGTCCTTAAACACTTACTAAAATTATAAAAATTTTTGCGAAACATTTGAAACCTGTTTCAATGCTTATAAAATGATGAAATAATTAATATAAAAAACATATATTGAAAAAATTTTAAACATTTTTGACTTTAGAATTCTGAAAAAATATTATATTTTATATAAAGATCTGATAAATAGTTTAATTTAGAATACAGTTACTAACTACCACTTAAACTTCAATTTTCGGAAACCGGTAGTCTATATTCGAATGAAATGATAATATAGAAATATGTTTTATACAAAATATTCAAACAGTCATGAAAACTAGAGGAAAATGTAAAGGTAGAATGAAATCATGACTAACTAGTGATTAAAATAAAATAACTGTTTAATTATCTGGATGTTATTAATTCATATAATGTTCAGTAAAAATAATACATTCGGAATAAAATTTAGAATAATGTAATGAGCAGAATTTTCATGATAATTTAGAATACATTTATTAATTATCAATTTAAATTGCAATGACCAGAAACAAGTTTCATTAGAAGAAATGCCGTGAAATTTGATATAAAATATTCGAAAAAAAATGAACGAAAAAATGAAATATTATCTAATTAGTTATTAATATAAAATATAACTGTTGTGTTATTTGAATGATAATAATTCATAATAAGCATAACCAAAAATATACACAATTTAGAAAATTTTGTATTATTTATTAAGCAATTTAAGCATTTACATATAGTGATATAATAGTTTTTATTTCTTTTGTATTAAACGTTCTATACTCTTATTTTTACTAATTAACTAGACTAGTTTAACGATTTTATAACAGAAGAAACAAGTGTTAAATATCTCACCAATTTTTGTATCATTCTATTAACTAAAAATGCACGAAAGAATAAAATATTACCTAATTAGTTATTTAAAAATATAACTGTTTTGTTATATGAATGATAATAATTCATACTATGCATTTCAATAAATATAAACAACAGAAAAGTTTGTATTATTTACTAAGCAATTTAATCATTTACATATAGTGATATAATAGTTTTTATTTCTTCTGTATTAGACGCTCTGTACCTTGTTTTTTACTAATTAACGAGACTGATATGATGATTTTATAACAGATTAAACAAGTCTTAAATACCTCACCAATTTTGGTATTATTCTATCAACTAAAAATGTACGAAAAAATATTAACTAATTAGTTATTTAATAATATATTTGTTTTGTTATCTGAACGATAATAATTTATAATATGCATTACAAAAAATATACACAACAGAAAAGTTTGCATTATTTATTACGCAATTTAAGCATTTACATATAGTGATATAATAGTTTTTATTTTTTCTGTATTAAACGCTCCGTACCTTGTTTTTTACTAATTAACAAGACTAATTTGATGTTTTTATAACATATTAAACAAGTCTTATATATCTCACCATTTTTGATATCATTCTATTAACTAAAAATATACAAAAAAAGGAAATATTAACTAATTATTATTTAAAAATATAAATCTATTGTTATCTGAAACATAATAATTCATACTATATATAACAAAGAATATACACAATAGAAAATTTTGAATTATTTATTGAGCAATTTAAGCATTTACATATAGTTACATAATAGTTTTTATTTCTTCTGTATTAAACTAATTGTTTGCATATATTATAAAATATGTATTCAAGAAACGATCTATACTTTTATTTTTACTAATTAACGAGGCTAATTTAGGGATTTTATAACAGATGAAACAAGTCTTACATATATCACCAATTTTGGTATCATTGTTTTAACTTTTAAAGAACTTAAGATAGGTGAAAATAAGCATCATGCCTTAGTTTCCTTTGGCAGTATGAGACATTTAATGTTATTTGACTTAGTATATAGTTTTGATATATTTGTTATACTTAATGGTTACAAACACGAGTACTATTGTTTAATTACATTGCAAATGTATAGACTACTTTATTCATGTATAATTTTTATTATTATTTTTAGATGTAGCAAGTCTAAAAAGAACATCTAAAATAATCAACCTATCTAGTGCAGAATCTACTGAAAATGTTGACAGAAATTCTAAACATTTGAAAACTGCATCTGATGACATGACGGTTGAAGGTAAAACATGTCTTATCTTCCAATTATTAATTGTCATTTTTCCTTAAAAATATTGCAGAAACTATATCGTTTAATAAAATGAAAGTCATAATTTTAAATCTTTTAAAGTAACTTTATCTACAAACCAAATGAGCTCATACAAGAAATGTAAAATCAGCTAATTGTTTGCATATGTAATAAATTTGTATTCATGAATTAGAAAATTCTACAACAGGCACACTCTTGAGATTTAACCTGCAATTTTTCTGTAAGCCTGTACTTTAGAGTGAACATCAATTAGAAAGTATAATTAATGTCGTTAAAATATTTCATGATAACACACTTATTTAATGAAACTACTAATAATAAAATTACCAAATTAGCTAAAAAAAATTCATTTAGCCTTCTAATATAAAATATTCTTCCAAAATAGTTAGTTTTAGAAAACTATCAACTATGTATAATTTAATTATATGCAATTATATGCAAAAGGGCAAACTTAGTTGCTATCTTAGAGTATTTAGTTTGAAAAAGTTTTTATTAAAATATATTTGGAATTAAAATACAATTACGAAACTGAGTTAAAAATATCAAATCATTTTTATCTCCATTCTAATTGTAATCTTTAGAATTTATCCTATTAAATCTAGACGTGGTAAAATTTTAAAATAACTATTGTTTCGTCTTAATGGTTATATCCTCTCTTACCTATACTGCAAGTGTTGTAAAGATTATTTTCAATTAATTATACCTTTCATTTCAAACGGAGCCCTAAAAAAATTGTAAAGTGTATAAGGACCCTTTTTATAAGTATTACATTACAAAACAACGAATACATATTTTATTAGTTTTATAATTTTGTAATCTAAATCTAAAAGTCATTAGCTTTAATTAGCTTTGTATTTTCTACTTACCAAAAGATTCTATATTGAGTCTTAATAATACCATTAATTCAGTACATATGAGCTAATATCCTGTAAGCAAGATCTAAAGCTTTCAAAACTTTTTACATGTGATATCGAATTAAGATCAGTGCTTGGGACAATTTCAAAATGTGATGAAATATTCCTGATACATTATTTGAAACAAACGCAAGAGTTTCACACTTAATTTAAAGTGTTCTTATAGGCATCAAAAGGGAATGGAATACCATTGAGAACAAAAATTCAAAACCAAAACATTCGCATTGAATTTTAAGAAGTTAAATTATTGCATGGATGCATGTGTATCATGCATAAATATCGAAGATTAAGTTCTGGTACATATCCTGAACCCCGATAATCTCTCTGGTCCCTTAAATTTTCTATAGTAAAAAGTTTTATGAATTTTTTCCATCTAAAATTTGATTACTTATCAAGATCCTTACGCCATCAATTACTAGATGCAGAATAATGGTCTGAATTATTGCTCTACATCTGCTGACGGATTTAAACCAGTCATTTTTTTTTTGTAATTTTAAGGTTGCCAGACTCGTTTTCTTGGTCTGATTGGGTTTGGTTTCGAGTGCTACAGTATACTTTTTGCAAGACGATGGCTAATATCTTCCTGGACATCACTTGTGATGTACTTAGAATGTCCAATCCCTAGTTAATGTAAACAATCACTAATATCATAGAAAATCTATTGAATTTCCGAACGGTATAATAAACATCATATGGATCTCCACAGAAAACGTGGGCATAAAAGGGTCACCAACTGAACCTCTGTATTATTAAAGACAATTTAAGTAAGTATGTACAGTCAAATTACCATCAAAAATTAGATTACTTATGAAAATCATTAACCCATCGGTTACTAACATGCAGGATAATGGTCTGGCTCAAGATTGCTCTATATCTGAAGACGGATGTAAACCCTTCACTTTTTTCTAATCTTAAGATTGCTAGACTCGTCTTCCTGGTTTGGTTTGGTTTGGTTTCGAGTGTTACGGTCTGCTTTTTTGCAACAAGATAGCTAATATATTCATGGACATCACGTATGATGTACTTGAAATATCCAATCCCAAATTAAAGTAAACAATCACTAATGCCATATTCGATTGGATTTCTGAATGATATAACAAATATCATATGGATCTCCACAGAAAAGATGGACTTACAAAGATCAACAACGGAACCTCTGTATTATTAAAGACGATTTAAATATGGATGTACAGTCAAATTATCATCATAAGTTAATAAAATAAAACGCTATGTTGCATGCACCGTAGATTTATTCTATCATTTTCCACCCAAGTTAACATTTCTTTATTGGATTATTCCTACTTACATTCACCCCTGCAATTTTCCTAAAGTAGAATAATTTTAAATAATGAGCCAGTCAGCTTCTATGATTTTTTCCTGTCATGGCACTTACGCCTAAATTCAATCAATTCAAGCACGTAATCGCTTCGGGTTTATATATACAAATTTTTTAAATAATTTCTAATGCCATTTATAGAGAAAAAAATAAAGTTATAATGTAATTCTTTTACACATGAAGCATAAAATTTATTAAAATATATAACTAAGTAATATGTTTATTGGAACTCAATAAAGATTCCATCTTCTAATTCATTTTATCAAAATAAACAAGAAATAATTGAATTACTTTCCAGCCTTTTATCTAAAATTATCTTATTAGTTCAGAAAAGCACCGTTACATTTATTTTCGTGTGTTAAAAAAACATTTATCATAAAATACAAAAAATTAATAAACTGCAAATACTTTTAAAATATGTTTATAAAATATTTGTTAGATGTTCTTACTTTAGGATTAAATTTTATTATGCTTAGTGTTTTAATTTTCGTTTTTTGAAAGTCATACATAATTCATTTTTGATTTTGCTGAATTATTTTAATTCTGATAATAAATTAATTCATAGTAAAAATATATTACATCGATCACAAAAATCTAAAACGTCCTTAGGACTAGTTTGGAAAATATCTGGAGGTATTAATTCCCATGACATAATTGCTGGCTGATATCAAATATTAAAATAGGTGGTTTTACATTTCTATATGTAATATTATATATGAAACTGAAGTTATGTACTGAGTGACCATAGTTAAAATTCGCAACTTTAAAGTTCTCTAGAGTCGAAATTAGTATTCAGAATATTTTGAAATGTTAGACATAATGAAGGAATGTGAATTTTATTCAATAAATATAAAAGTACTTCAAAACTTCACCACCAAAGGGCGATTAAAAAATATATCCAACATTTAGTTAAAACAATAGTTACAATGCATGTACCAGATAATGGTCATCATTTTCAGCTACCATTTGAAATTCTAAAATAGCATGTTCTACAGTGGACTGCAGCTTACCCGAAGAAATTGTGAAAGCATGTCATGATATGTTGTCTTTCACATCAGTATAGTTCTTCGTTTATCAAGACTGACTGGATATCTAAATTGCATCCAAAGCCAAAAGTCAAGAAGTAGCTCCTCCATACACTAGCTTTTCTGTTAACACTAGAACCGCCGGATAGGTCATTTTAAACCAAAATCTATCTCTAGTTGCCTATTTTCAGAGGGGTCACAAACGATATTGAAACAAATTACGTGACTATTCTAAATTTATACTTATAAAAAGCTATGAAAATATAACAATCAAGAATTTGTTCCAAGGCAAAAAAGGATTCATTACTATCTTCCTAGTGAGGAAACAAAACTGTACATATTTGTTCTATACCTACCTGTAAAAATGTACAAAATAGATATAATATACATATGAACTCCTGTAACCTTAGTGTTGGTTCACAGTATATATATATATATATATATATATATATATATATATATATATATATATATATATATATATATATATATATATATATGTGTGTGTGTGTGTGTGTGTGTGTGTGTGTGTGTACATATACATATACATATATACATATAAATACATATAAATATATATATATATATATATATATATATATATATATATATATATATATATATGTGTGTGTGTGTGTGTGTGTGTAAATGTGCATAGACATGGATATATACATATGGTATAGTGTGTGTAGTTCTGGAATTTATCTGGTAAGCAATTCATGTGGAATAATTCTTTTTTCTTTAAATTCATTCTCCGTTTGGAATTGGACTTTATGAAATCTTTCCAGATATTTCAAGTAGTTGAAAGAGACATAAAAATTTCAATGAAGATTTTTATGATTCTTTGAAGAAATGAAAGGTAATTTTTACACTCTTAAAAAAAAGCGTATTTTTCTGATATAAAAGGTAAAGTACGGAATATGAGAAGCATTTTATTTTTTTTTTAATTTTGTAAAGTGTTTTACATTTTCCTATAGGATAAATTATTCTTGTTTTTATTTGTATATCAACGCACCGTTCTCACAACAACACAAAAATCACTAGAAACTGGCATATTTGTTTTTTTTTTTGTTAAAAAATTTCAAAAAAAAATTGCCACACCTTATAAATCAGCTACATAACGTGTGAAATTCCTGCATTTAAAAAATAGTGGTATTTATTGCAGTATGTATCCCTGCCTCTTAAAATTCGTTAGAAGCTTATGAACAGTGGAGGGAAAAGTTTCCTCCACATTCAAATTTTACCAGAAATTGTATGTATTTATTGTACTATCCATAGCGTCTACCATTGGACATTTAGAATTGGAGAAATAGTTATAGACGCTAGCAAGAACAAATCGTAAGTATTCCAAATGTCAAATTGTAGTTTCGTATTTAAACGTACCGTTTCATTCAAATATATCTACAGCACGAAAGAGCAGTTCGTGGTTCTATAGTGTTATGAGATTCTTATTCCTCTCTATACTGCTCTCAACTTATATTTTATTATTGTGATACTAATTTCGATATTGTAATATCTTACTGTTTTTTTGTGATTTATTATGATAACTAAATGCCTAAAAATTAATAAATGTCTTTGCACTCTTAAAATAACAACACGAATTCATATTAATCGGTATTAGTTTGACTCAATTCGTGGTTTTAGGTAGAAACTCCCGAGGTAGAATGTTCTAGTAAATCACTTTATAGAAATATAGGAAGCATGAAAAACTAAAATGTCTAAAAAATGATTATGAACAAACAAATGTAATTGCTTTTTATGAAATATCAATTCCTTAATCTACAAGGAAACTATCGATTTAATGACCATATACAAGGACATATTATAGGATCTGAACTAATATAAAGTTCTCTAAAGTAATTGTGACCAAAATCCAAAGCCGATACAGTAGGATGATGGGTGATGGAATAAACGTACAACACTTAGGTTTGGTATCTGCTTCATCCTGTATCATCATCCCTCACATTCCGAATTAAACTTGTAATCTAAATAGATGCCCCAAGTAAGTTGATAGCCAAAGAAGTTTACAATTAACTGCCAAAGTTATCGTTGAGGTTAGATCAACTTTTAATATTTTTCTCGAAATATTTTAAAGGTATTTATCAAAAGTTATGTACCTTAGAAACATAAACAAAATGACGTATGTTATGATTGTTTTTTTTTAAGTAATGTTTCAAAATATTCTGTTTTTTTTTTCCCAAAAATTAAGAGTCTAATTTTGTTTAAATCCTATACAAAATTTTGAAAAATAATTAAATGGAATCTTAAATTTCTTTCGAGTTCACGGAATATTTGCTTAGTTTTTAAGTTACAATATATTTGAAACCTCAAATGCATCGATTCTTCCGAAGCAGTTACTGGAACACATGTTTTTAACACTTGGCATGTGGGTATACTTCATCGCCAACTTACGCGAGCAGCGGGCGTTTTTTACTGAATCACGCGAAAGTTTAGTTATTCAGAAAAATCGCAGTAAATCGAAAACTACTTTGTTTTTATGAACGAAACTTTTTTCGTTTTACGCTTTAATATATACTATATGATTCTATAACAATATTTATACGAAATCACAAAAGTAATCGATTTTTAAAATTAAAATACGATAATCTGTTAGCACATCTTTCTTCATCACTATCTTTGTCACAAGGTCTCATTTTATCAATTTTATATTCAACAATAAAAACCTAGTTGCAAATTGACAAAACATGACCTGTGCGTCCTAAGCTAGGAATTCGATTGAAGATTATATAACGCAACAAAAGACCGAGTAACTTGACAATCATAACTTGTGGAAAAAAAATCAAAGCGTCGCATAGCAACGCAAACAACACGCACTCACCACACTGGACATCGCACTGGAGCTCTCGGGTCTGACTTTCCTGAGCCAAGCCCTCTAAGCCAGATTACTGTATATGCATGGTAAGAGACATAGCTGATATATTGCAACGATATTGAGGCTTAAAAAAGTCAAAGATAAATTAAAAATATAAGAGATAAAAGGTTAAAATAAGCTAAGGCTCATGAGTTCGGTGAGGGCAAGTAAATACACAAGTTAGGTAACAACACGCATATAATGTCACACATACATATAATTATACGTATTTAGTAGATTTGTGGTGGTTAGCGGGTATCCAATACAAATCTACTAAATACGTATTTTTACTTGACCTGCGTTCTAGTGACAGACTGCAAAAAACGTAAAATTACGTTGCCCGCACAGGAAGTGTTATCTTAGAACAGGAGCTTTGGCGTTTTCGCGTAGTATTTATTTACGACCACCTGTCTAGCTGCGACTGCATTGGACAGACAAAGAATTGAATACTGCGCAGTAAGGCGTTATCTACCTCACGGTCTTAGGTTCTCGAAAGCCTTTAGAGTTAGTCAAAAAGTGATAATATATTTATATGTCTCTATAATATTTACCAGTAAACTGCTTGAAAGAATTATGTGGATTTAGGTTTTATAAAACGTAAAAAAAAATTTACATGTATATATGAAAAAAAAAACTGCATCAAAAGAGGAAATTGTAAATGAAAATAGATCACTCCAAACATGAATGGTGTTAGATTACATTAAATGATTTGATAGTTATCGAAAACATAAAATAAATATGGAATTTAATTTTTTTTTACAATTTTCTAGCATTATTGGAAGAATTGAGGAAGAGAGGCTTTCGACTAATGAGAACTATAAGAGAAAATAGATTGATAGATTGCCATGTTAGTAAAAGTAAATTGTTAGTAAGAAATGAATGAAAATATTCTGAATCCATTGTTAATGAAAATTTTAATTCCATAAAATGGAAATATAATGTGCGTAGCTTAGAATATAATTTATAATTACAATCTTCTTTAGAATGCGTTAAAATTTATTCATTCATACATAACTGTATTATGTAAAACAGTTGACTTAAAAATTATTCACTGGTTATTAGTTCAACGTTAGACAAAATGCATACTTCGTTGGAGTTTGATTAACTTTATTGCTGCTATATTATTAACACTAACATTTCTCTGAAAAGAATAGTAACAAATATTAATCACAATGTACATATTTATGCACCAAACAAAAGAAGGTAAATATTTTGTTCGAACCCTTTAAATTCTGATACTAAACAAACAATTTATGGTATTAGAAGTGTATTTTTAGTTAAAACCACATTCATAAGGCATTTCAAATGTATTATTCATTTGAAATAAATATTTTGCTATGAGTTGAAATTATTAATTTCTGCATAAGTGTAATCCAAATATTCATTATGTATTTCTGTTACGACAACTTTAGTTTATTCCAATTTCCTCATTATGTCTTTTGATAATATTTAAATAAGGTTCTGCATTAAAATAATGTTATTTTATATAAAAATATTCTTATCATTTCCAATTTAATTACATGAATGCATGTGTATATGTTAAGAAAATATTTCCAAATATTCTTTTATAGGTTTATCAATGAACCTTTGTAACATGCACTAAATAAAAGATCGATACAAATTCTTGTATTTTTACGCTGTTGAAAACGGTTTAAAATTTATACTACACAAAACACACTTTTCCCAACGTAAAGATATATCTAAGCACATAATATATATATATATATATATATATATATATATATATATATATATATATATATATATATATATATATATATATATATATATATATATATATATATATATATATATATATATATATATATACATATACATATACATATTTGAAATTTTGTAAAAAATTAGTTAAAAAATAAAAGTAACGCTGACAAAAATGTTTAGAAAATATCAACATTTATATAACTTAAAATTTTGCTGAAAATAATTTTAAAACTGAAATAAATTTTAAATATTTCATCTTTCTTTGTGATTAACAAAATAATTTTGTTATTTCAAAGAAAAATATGTAACAAAATTACATAAATACTAAGCGTTTTTAATATTTAGTATGGTATTTCATAATATCCTCAATATATATGATTTTTTTTATATTATTATAAAAGAAATTTTGATACCATAAATATAAAACTTGAATATTACTTTGTATACTCGAAAATAGTCACTTATTACTTAATTAACTAATGGGATAGTATGTGTCTAAAATAATTCAATTTTTCATTTGTAATCAGCTATTCTAGTACTGCTTTTTATAACAGAAAAAAATTCAAGTATAAGACTTATTTAGTAATGGGATAGTAGGGGTCGAAAGACATACAATTTTTAAAACTATATTTGTCTGTTTCAGAAGTGCTAAGCTTGTTAGAAAAAGGTAAATTATATTTCTTATGTAGTTAAAAAATAGTAAGATTCAAAAAAGCTTTATTTTAAGAACTGTAATCAACTGTTTCCTTATTGTATGCTGGAGAAAGTCAATTAAATGACTTATTTAGTTATTATTAGGATAGTAAGAGAGGAAAAACATTCCATTTTTAGAACTGCAATCGACTGTTTCAATATTGATTTGTATGCTGGAGAAAGTCAATTAAATGACTTTTTGAATTATTAGTATAGTAAGAGTGGAAAAAACATTCAGTTTTTAGAACTGTAATCGACTGTTTCATAATATTGCTTTGTGCGCTGGAGAGAGACAATTAAATCACTTATTGAGTTATTAGGATAGTAAGTAGTGGAAAATCATTCAATTTTTAGATCGGTAATCGACTGTTTCAATATTACTTTGTATGCTAGAGAAAATCAATTAAATTAATTATTGAGTTATTAGGATTGTAGGAATTAATATACATTCCATTTTTAGAACAGTAATCGGCTGTTTCAATATTCTTTTATATGTAGGAGAAAGTCCAAAGATTTATTTAATTATTAGGATATTAAGAGTACAAAAGTATTCAACATTTACAGGTAGAACAGTAATCGGCTGTTTCAATATAAATTTCCTAGTTATAAAAAAAAGTATATTTCTTATTTAGTTAAAGGTCTATTAAGAGTAAAAACATTCAATTTTAGAACTGCAATTGATAGTTCGTATGTTAAGCATACTCTCATGGCAAAATTGCTTTCTTTTAATATGAAAATGAAACTCTTTATAACTGGCAATCTTATTATTTTTGAAAATCATATCTTTAGAGTCATAAATAGTAGTTATAAAAGAAGGAAATTTATTGAAGCACAATTATACATTATTCCAATCTCATTTCATATTTATTCATCGATCTTTTCTGCTGAATAATAATAAACAAATCATTACTTATGAAATAGTTCAGTTTTAAAGTTGTTGTATACTTAAGGATAAGAAAATGAATGAAAACGGATTTGAAAAATTATTTTTTTTTAAAATTTCACATGAGATGGAAATCCTATTTAAGACAATCAAACCTAATTAATCTCTTCTATAGAGACTATTACCCACAATGCGAGATCATTAATTTTCTTCTCTTTGATTGTTACTGAACCATTTGTCCTAATTTCCACTTCTTTTGTGATCCGTCTGAAGGAGGATACATATAAGAAGATCAAAAGTTGCAATGATTTAATTCTTTGTGATAAGAAATTGTAAAGCGTCAGGATTTATGTGAAATAATCGGTGGCATATTTATTGTTCTTAAAATATTTTTATTCCTTAAGTATTTATACTACAGAATTCTTTGAGAAAAGATGTATGGTGAGAAAAATTGATTTAACTTTTTTCATATGGATTTAAGAATTTGGTATTTTTAATCTTTTCAGTAATA
This sequence comes from Pardosa pseudoannulata, assembly GCA_032207245.1. Classification (NCBI taxonomy): domain Eukaryota; kingdom Metazoa; phylum Arthropoda; class Arachnida; order Araneae; family Lycosidae; genus Pardosa; species Pardosa pseudoannulata. Next base: position 13,134,043 of record CM063504.1, read on the forward strand.
GAAGTGATAGCTGACTATTTTTAAAAATGAACTTTTAATATGAAAGTGAAACCCTTTATAACTTGCAATCTTATTATTTTTTTAAATCCCATCTGAGTCATAAATAGTAGTTATAAAAGAAGGAAATTTATTGCAGTACAATTATATATCATTCCAATCTTATTTATTTATTTTCATATTTATTCATCGATATTTTTTGCTGAATAATAGTGAACAAATCATTACGTATGAAACAGTTCAGATTTAAAGTTGTTTTATACTTAAAAGAAAAAAATGAATGAAAACGGATTTGAAATATTATTTATTTATTTATTTATTTTAATTTTCACTTGAGATGGAAATCCTATTTAAGACGATCAAACCTAATTAATCTCTTCTATAGAGACTATTATACACAATGCGAGATCATTAATTTTCTTCTCTTTGATTGTTGCTGAACCATTTGTCCTAATTTCCACTTCTTTTGTGATCCGTCTGAAGGAGGATACATATAAGAAGATCAAAAGTTGCAGTGATTTAATTCTTTGTGATAAGAAATTGTAAAGCGTTAGGATTTATGTGAAATAATCGGTGGCATATTGATTGTTCTTAAAATATTTTTATTCCTTAAGTTTTTATACTACAGAATGCTTTGAGAAAAGAGGTATGGTGAGAAAAATTGATTTAATTTTTTCTTCATATGGATTTAAGAATTTGGTATTTTAAATCTTTTCAGTAATAGAAGTGATAGCTGACTATTTTTAAAAATGAACTTATAAAACGATTTTTAAATGGGAAGTATAAACTCTACACATAGAATCCGTTGCATACGTGTATAAGAGTGTATGTTTATCTGTGTATATTTGCTATGTATTCCGAATTAGCTGAGCCGTTAGTGATGAATTTTTCCATTTTGATACTGGTCAAACTTGGTAAGATTTTAAGAAAGTGAAGTTGTTTCGAAGGCAAGGAGTCTAGAGATAGAACGTATTATTAATATAATTTAGGCTTAGCGACTATATTTTGGAACCGATTTATATAATATTTTCCTTTTAATTATGTGCTGAAATTATTATATTTCTGAAATCACATAATTAATATGATAGTGTTAGATAAAAAGTTGCTTTAGCTATTTAATTTAAATTTGGCAACTATATTTTAGTGACATTTAATATATTGTCCTTTAAATTACATGATAAATTTATTATAATTGTTCAAGTAACATAATTAATGTGATAATATTTATAAAACATGTATACAGATAATATAATTTGTCTTGAGTTTTAACGATATTTATTAATTTTTCAATTTAGCAATTTTAAGTTTGAATATTTATTTCATTTCGATTCAGTTGCATCATTTTTTCCTAACTTTTAAACACTTATCTTATTTATTTAATCCTAAACTGAACTTAGTGATTACTTTTTGTCACGATTTCTATTTTTTCTTTTAATTACGGTTTAATTATGATACTTAAGGTTTAATATGGAATTTGTCTTTTTACATTATGGCTTTTCCTAAAACCCTACTATTCATTTTAGAGCAGATCATTTGAATCAATATAATATTTATGTATATTTAACACCATTTTCTCCATTTATAACATTACCTGTCAATTTGATAAATAATAATCTAATAAATAAATAATAAATAATAATATTTATTATTTATTTATTTATAAATCTATAATAAATAATAATATTTGATAAATAATAAAATTCAGTCTCATTATTTTTATGTTTTAGAAGTTTGAAATACAGTAATGGTTAAGTATTTGTTAAAATTTCAGAAAAACATATAGTTAACACATTTTATACATATATTACACATATATATGTTAATGAACTTAGTAAACTTTTTTCTTACATTTCTTACACAGTTTTAAAATATGACATTAATGCTCTATTTAGAGCAGTGCTAATCTGCCTTTTTAGACTATGCATCACCGAGTCATTTTTAAAAATCTGATGAATGCAGGTGGTGAATATATTTAATATCTGTAGTTTCCAAAGATATATATCATACTACCTAGCTTGACTGTTTTAAAACCTAGCTTGACTGAAATAACTCTCCGTTTGATAAACCAAATACCAAATTGAAAAGCCTTATGCCCTGCTGGTGGAACGAAAGCTTCACGTTGAAATACAATGATTTAGAGTCATGCTATATTTAACCCTTTTTATCCTGACTGTATTTATATGTACCGCTTCAATCAAACACCTATCTATCCCTAATAAAGCCGTTTTTACTGACGATACTCACAAAGACATGAACGATGCAGTTCCTACAGCAGAAAAGAATTGACAGCACCAATCAGGAATCCTTTTGATTCGCATAGTAAGGATTTTATAATTGGCGTGCTGTATTCGAAGGTCATTTTGTGGTAGAGTTGATACACGTGTTGTTCAATTGAGTAAGTTTAGTGGTTTATTACCAGATATTTGGTACTATTATTTTTTAGAGACTTCTATACTTCGCTGGTAAGCATTTCATTTGTTGTATTAGCCGTTCTCCATTTGATGGTAAATAACGGAGCACCTGACCCGGAAGGGTAAATCTCCAGTTGTAAAGATAGCTAATTTGACACGAGAGCAGTTTCTAATGATAACATGGGTATTCAAGATGCCGGTTACAAAAGGTAAAAATAAGATTTAAAAAATAAAAAGTATAATATTAATATATAAAAATTAATTGAAAAGCAAAAATAACTAAAAGTGAAAAAAAACACAGAAAATTGTGAGTAAATACGATTAAATGCGTTTATATAAGGTGAAAGATACAAATAATAGCATAGAAACGATAAAGTATAGTGGAAACCCGCTAGGAAACGTAAATCGGATCATGGAGAAGCTACAAAGAAATTTCTTGGGGAAGAAGTGGGCGTGGCCTGAGCCACCTCATTATTTTAGCGTAAAATGCCTGAATTTTTTTGTTCTGCAATTCCGATTTTAAAAGTTTTCCTTAAGAGTAAAATTATGAAGGAGAGGAGCCTAATATTCAAGTGATTAAAAAGTTTTAAGGGGATAAAACCTCCGAAAACTAAAAAGTAGGATGGCTAAAGGAATAGTATTAGCAAAGGCATTGGGTGTGTTTGTTTTATTCATAATTTAATGTTTTATTTTTTATCATAGAATCAAAAATATACGTTGGTAATATAAAGTACCAGCTGCAAAATTAACTTCTAAAATACAGTAAAAATTAATTTTTTTTCTATGATTATTCTCCATTAAAACTTATATAATCATTGATTGAATAGTTGTATTGAATAGTTAATGAATTTCGAATCGTCAACACGAATCGTCAACTTTGGGTTTTAAGAATTATTTTATGTTAATCCATAACTGTAAATGTTCAACAGTAATGAAGAATCAAATCAGGTAACACCTTACCTTTTATTTATTCTTGGGATATGTATGAAGAATCGTTAGAAATCGAATATGGATGAAGACAGAGGACAACTGTTGAACACACTTTCTTTTTATTATACAATACATCACGATTAAAAAAAACCATGAATCGAATCAGACTTGTCTATTACGTATATAGTTTAGTTATATACAATAACTGAATAGTGCCATCTAGAATTCGGTGGCGAAATTAATCTAAAAATGATGCAAAAAGGCAGTAAGAAAGTTGATGGTAAATTAATTCATGATATAAAGGGTTAAGATGTACTCATTTTAACTAAACTATTTCAGCATATTTCTGCAATAAATTAGTATTAAAAGCCAAAGCGAATTTTTAATCTTATTTCTAATACCAACATTGTCATCTAATGTTTTCGTTATAGAATAAGCGTATCTAATGTTTTCGATATAGAATATGCCCCTAAACGGACAAAAAATTATTGGCTAATGTAACATTATCATAAAACTCGTGTTTGTATAAATCATAAATACTGTGTGAAAAATCTGAGGCTAGTTAAAACCGAGAGTTTATTTTACCCGACTTACTTCCTTAGTATATGTTTACTCAATCGATAAGACTTAAGATGTACGGCTTCATATTTCTGTTTCCAAATTTCCAAAACCTTATATTTTCAATTTTTGTTAGAATGATGAATTTCCGAAGTTTCTGGGGTTGAGAAGGTATCTTATATTTTTGTTTATCACGAAGAGTGTAAAAAAGCATCTGCATGTACGATTCTTGTAATATTAAGTAGTATATATCATAGATCATTTTGCGTATTAATATTATAGGTATACATTTTATATAAACTTTCAACAATTATCATTTTTTTAACTTCGTTATAGTTTTGGAATTAAGTTGCTACACTTAATGGTAAAAAAGATACGATGAAGATATGATGATTTTCAAAATATTATGTGCTTATCTGCAATATTAGCAATATTATTCACCGTGTTTAGTCTGTCCTTAAACTGCTTGTTAAATAAATTTCTGTTTTGATAAGGATTAAATACGATTTAAAAAATACATCCTGAAAAAAGCTTTAGTCTTGTGAAAATTACGCCTCACAATGTTTAATGTCATGAGATACTTCGATTTTCAAAATATTATGTGCTTATCTACAATATTATCAATATTATACACTATGTTTAGTGTGTCCTTAAATTGTTTGAAAAAAAAACTTAATAGATTGGCAAACACTTACAATTAAATATAGTTCATTTTATTTTTCTTAAATGTAAAAAAAAGTTTTGAAATTATAGTAAATGCATGTGCTAAACATTAGTTATTTTCTATTCATGTGTTAGTAATAGTATTTAATACATTTTATCCTGCATACAACATTATCTTCTAAATGATGTAATGAAAAAATTTAATATATATGATTTTAATTAGTTTTGACGTACCTTAATATATCTAGACTATTTGTTTACCCAGAAATTAGATGAAATATTCAAAAAGTCAAGATTATTAAGTATAATTTTCTCTCAGAAATATTTTAACACGAGTAAATTACATGCGCAAAAAATATTTTCTGCATACTTTATGATAACTATTATTCTACAGCAGGAATGCATACATATTTATGAATGCCTCATTAATATTTATGTATTGCATTTGTTGTGTTTCAGATTTCATTCCCGAAGTTGTAAGCGATTTCAACACACTTGAGAATATTATAGGGGATCTCTCGGATGTTTCAGAAATTGATCTCAAGGTAAAGAATGACTAACTCAACCATCTTGAAAAATCATAATGATTTTGTGTTCTGGACTCGGAAGTAATGCTGGAAGATATAGAGACAGATAATGGTTTGAGGAAAATTCAAATACAACTTCATGAAAAGCTTTGTTTGATTTACAGAAGCTGTAATTCTTGCTGAATTTAATTATTCATGGAAAGGTTGTAACTGTTCAACTACCGTGCATATTGTACGATGCATGTACTTTTTTAATGCAATAAATAGCATGAAACGTTTGTATTAACTGCATTTTTTATAATCATAAATAAAATTCTTTGTTATCGAAACATCATGTAAAATCTTCAATGTAATAAAAATCTATGCACTAACCAAATTTCGTGGAAAATCAAATGCAATACATAAATATTAATACTAGGGGTTTAAATCTCTATCGTTAAATCTCTAGAAATTTAACGATAGAGATTTAAACCCCTAGTATTTTTTATAAAGATGTATTTTGTTATAAGCATAATGACACTTTATTAATCAATTATAATACATAACTTTCAATGCATAATGAAGGAAGGCTGCTATAAACTAACGCAACTCTGAATCAACAAGTTGTCTATAATTTGGGAGGTTCACTGGCCAGGTGTATTGCT
>CM063504.1:13147272-13157272 GCA_032207245.1 Pardosa pseudoannulata
AAAAAATGATAGATACTAGTTTACAGGACATAATTTCAATATTTATCATGAACTTATTATCCAATTTTAAATGGGATTAATCCATTCCTTTACAATTGTACATTGTTTCGTAACTCAAACTGTTTATATCAAAATTTTGTAATGTCAACAGATTTAACAAAAAATACTTATTGATGTCATGAGAAAGGTATTTTTTATTCCGTAGGTTAACTCAAAACCTATAAGATAAGAAATAATAGATACCAGTTTAAAATATTTAATCCTAATATATATTGTTAAGACTAGACCAAGAGTGAAAAACAGCAAACTATATTCATATATAAATTATACCATTCTTTTACAATAAGAATAACAATTTTTAAAAATTTTATCGCAAAACTTCAGAAATACAATAATGGGTATATTTTTAATCATAGGCTAACTTAGTTCATATAAAATTTTAAAAAAATGTTAGATACCAGTAAGCAGGACTTAATGCCAATAGCTATCTTGAACTTATTATCCGATTTTTAATGGAATTAATTCATTAGTTTTCAATTGTACATAGTTTCGTAACTCTAAATTGTTTATATCAAAATTTTGTAATAGCAACAGCTTTAATAAAAATCCTTATTGTTATCATTTAAGAGATTATTTTTTATTCCATAGGTTAACTCAAAACATATAAAATAAAAAATTAAAGATACAAGCTTAAAATCTTTAAAAATAATATATATTATAAAGACTAGACCCAGACTGAAAAACAGCAAACTATATTAATATACAAATTATACAATTATTCTACAAGAAGGAAAATAATTTTTTTAAATTGTATCTCAATACTTCAGAATTACCATTAGGAAGATAGTTTTATTCATAGGCTAACTCAAATTATATAAAATAAAAAAAATGGCAGGTACCAATTTACAGGAATTAGTGTCAATATTTATTTTAAACTTATTATCCGATTTTTAATGGGATTATATCATTAATTTACAACTGTACATAGTTTCATAACTCAATTTTTTATGTCAAAATTTTGTAATGTCAACAGCTTTTATAAAAAACCATTATTGATATCATGTGAGAGATATTTTTAATTTCATGGTTTAACTGAAAACATATAAGATAAGGAATGACAGATACCAGCTTAAAATATTTAATACTAATATATATTATAAAAAGTAGACCCAGACTGAAAAACAGCAAACTAAATTCATATATAAATTGTACAACAATTAAACATTTTATCAAACACTTTATAATTACCATTAGGGAGATATTTTTTTTCATAGACTTACTCGGATCATATAGAATAAAAAAATGATAGATAGCAGTTTACGTCAATAGCTTAATGTCAATATTTATCTTGAACTTATTATCCGATTTTGAATTGAATTAATTCCTTAATTGACAACTGTACATAGTTTCGTATCTCTAAATTGTTTACGACAAAATTTTTAATGTCAGCAACCTTTATGAAAAATTATTGATAACATGTGAGATATTTTTTATTCCATATGTTAACTCAAAACATAAATAATAAAAAATCACAGATACCAGCTTAAAATATTTAATGACAATATATGTTGTGAAGACTAGACCCAGACGGAAAAACAGCAAAATATATTCATATATAAATTATACTATTGTTTTACTATAAAAAATATTTTTTTTAATTTTATCGCAACACTTCAAAATTACCATTAGGGAGATATTTTTATTCAAAGGCTAACTCAGATCGTATAAAATAAAAAATAATTGATATCACTTTACAGGACTTAATGTCAATATTTATCTTGAAATTATTATACTTATTTTAAATGGGAATAATTCATTAATTTACAATTATACATAGTTTCGTAACTCAAAAATATTTAAACTAAAATTATTAATGTCAACAACCTTTATAATAAACCATTATTAATATCATTTGGGAGATATTTTTTATTAAAAAGGTAATTCAAAACATATAAAATAAGAATTGACAGACACCAGCTTAAAATAATTAATAATAATATACATTGTTAAGACTAGACCAAAACTGAAAAACAGCAAACTATATTCAGATATAAATTATACCATTGTTTTAAAACAAGAAAAATAATTTTTAACAATTTTATCCCAGCACTTCAGAATTACCGTTAGGGAGATATTTTATTCATAGGCTAACTCGGATCATATAAGATAAAAAAAAAATGATAGATACCCGTTGAAAGGACTTAATGTCAATATTTATCTTGAACTTATTATCAGATTTTAAATGGGATTTATTTGTTAATTTACAACTGTACATAGTTTCGTAACTCTGAATTGTATATATCAAATATTTTAATGCTAACAACATTTATAAAAACTCATTATTGATAACATGTGAGAGATATTTTTTATTCCATAGGTTAACTCAAAACACATAAAATAAAAAATCACAGATACCAGATTCAAATGTTTAATAATAATATATATTGTGAAGACTAGACCCAGACTGAAAAACAGGAAACTATATTCATATAAAAATTATATCATTGTTTTACAAAAAAAAATAATTTTTAAAAATTTATTCACAACGCTTCAGAATTACCATTAGAGAGATATTTTTATTCATAGGCTAACTCAGATCATATAAAATAAAAAAATGATAGATACAGTCAATATTATACATTTTAATATTTATCTTGATCTTATTATCAGATTTTAAATGGGATTAATTCCTTAATTTACAACTGTACATAGATTCGTAACTCTAAATTGTTTATATCAAAATTTGGTAATGTCAACAGCTTTTATAAAAAATAATTATTGATATGATTTTAGAGATATTTTTTATTCCGTAGATTAAGTCAAATCATATAAAACAAAAAATCACAGATATCAGCTTAAAATGTTAAATAATAATATATATTGTGAAGAATAGACCCAGAGTGAAAAATAGTAAAATATATTCATATATAAATTATACCATTGTTTTACAACAAGAAAAATAATTTTTAAAAATTTTATCGCAACACTTCAGAATTACCATTAGGGAGATATTTTTATTCATAGGCTAACTCGGATTACATAAAATAAAAAAATGATAGATACCAGTTTATAGGACTCAATATCAATATTTACCTTGAACTTATCCAATTTTAAATGGGATTAATTTATTAATTTACAACTGAACATAGTTTAATAACTCTAATTTGTTTATGTCAAAATTTTTAATGTCAACAGATTTTATAAAAAATCATTATTGATATCATGTGAGAAATATTTTTTATTCCATAGGGTAACTCAAATCATATAAGATAAGAGATGATAGATACCAAATTAAAGTATTTAATACTAATATAAATTCTGAAGACTAGACCCAGACTGGAAAATAGCAAGGTATATTCAGATATAAATTATACCAGTATTCTAAAAGAAGAAAAATAATTTTTAAAAATTTTATCGCAGAACTTCAGAATTACTATTAGGGAGATATTTTTCCTCATAGGCTAACTCGGATGATATAAAATAAAAAAATGATAGATACCAGTTTAAAGGACTTAATGTCAATATTTATATTGAACTTATTATCCAATTTTAAATGGGATTAATTCATTAATTTACAACTGTACATAGTGTTTCGTAACTCTAAATTGTTTATATCAAAATTTTGTAATGGCAACAGATTTTAGAAAAAATAATTATTGATATCACTCGAGAGATATTTTTTATTCCGTAGGTTAACTCAAATCATATAAAACAAAAAATCACAGATACCAGCTTAAAATGTTTAATAATAATATGTATTGTGAAGACTGAAAAACAAACCATATTCATATACAAATTATACCATTGTTATACAACAATAACAATAATTTTTAAAAATTTTATCGCAACACTTCTAAATTACCATTAGGGAGATATTTTTACTCATAGTCTAAATCGGATCACATAAATTAAGAAAATGATAGATAATAGTTTACAGGACTTAATTTCAATACTTATCATGAATTTATTATCCGATTTTAAATGGGATTAATTCATTAATTTACAACTGTACATAGATTCGTAACTCTAAATTGTTTATATCAAAATTTTGTAATTTCAACAGCTTTTATAAAAAATCCTTATTAATATCATGTGAAAGATATTTTTTTATTCTTGCTCCGTCTAGCAGCCATGATGCTGGATGAGCGGCAGAAATTGCTTAATAGTTTTGTTTGCTTAATAGTTACCGTTGAGCGTAGCGCCATCGAAAGAAAAAAAATGGAGTGTTCATTGAGAGCTCGGAGAGGGGGGATTAAATCGCCTATATACTCTGTTTTTTCTCGATGTTTCTTTAAAGTGGATGATTAGGAAGAAATATTCAAAGTCTTTGTAGTAAGTAAATTCTTAATTCCTTTAATCATAAATCTTATTAAGTTTTCATTTTCCAACGCTGATCCAATCCATACACATTTAATTCTATTTGATTGTTTTTATGTATTATGTATCCCCTTCGTTTATAGTATTTTTATCTATTGTACTGGTTAAAATCTTAAATGTTAGTAGTCATTAATTCTCTATTAATAGTAATATATTTGCTTTGTAACATCAAATTCGAATCTACAATAAACTGTTAGCAAATCCCTTTCCTTTGATCATTTCTCCATCACAAAGTCTTTATTTTAGTTTACATGTTTAATTATACATTCCACTAATTCTTAACATCTCGCAATTCTATAGGTTAACTCGAAACACATAAAGAAAGATATGAAAGATAACAGCTTAAAATTTTAATACTAATATACATTGTGAAGACTAGATCCAGACTGAAAAATAGCAAATCATATTCAGATATAAACTACACCATTCTACTACAACAAAAATAATTTTTAAAAATGTCTTCTCAACACTTTAGAATTACCGAGGAAGTGTTTAAAAGAAATAGTATTTTACGGAAGCAGCATTTAAACTTTTATTTAAACACGAAAATCCTTAGAATCCTCATGAAATCAAAGAATCCCGAACCATGGCATTTGCGAATTGGTTAAAAAACACATTTTAAAATATGTTCTTCAAGAAATCTAACTCGAGTCCTGGTATTATATAAATGCGTGTGTTCTAAATACATCCAGTTACCATTTAAATCCATACAATATACCGGTTAGGAATTTTTTTTTTCATTCGAAATTCGCTACTGACAACGTAAAATTTGTTCTTTTGAAATTATTTGCACAGAATTTTACTTAAGGAACAAACACTTTTCTTTCTTTCCTCTTCTTGCTCATGAATTATTCATGAGGAAAGGTTTCGTTGAAAAATCAAGAATATGCATTACCTGCAAGTATGCTAATTTCGAGATAAAATACGATAGCTCATTTTCAAAGAAGTTTCTGCGATATTGAATTTAGATTGGAATTGGGTCTAGCTACTTGCGTTTTATTTATTCCCGGGCTCTGTGAAGAATAAATTTGAAAAGGAAACAATTTGTTTCACAAACTAGCCTTTTCGTGATGTATTGATTACACTTATTTTCATAAATATAAATTATTGTTCTTCCTCGACCATTGTATAACTCTAACACAGGACAATTGTATCTAGTACGCTTTTTTAATTTTAGTAACATCTGGGTCATGTATGCAGTTCAAAATTTCATGTTTGACGTCATTTGTACATAATATACAAATCATATATACTATGCAAATTATTGTAAATGCTATGTTACCATATTACAAAATTTATTGGAGTAAATTTAGCGAAAAATAATTAATTGTTAATTTTGAAGTATAATATATAACCTTTAAAACCCTACGTTGCAAATTTTCAAAAAGGTTACTGGTATATTGAATTTAGATTAGACTTAAATAAACATAATTTTCAGAAATATAAGTTATATTTATTTGTTGAACATTGTTGATTAGAACTCAAGAAAAAAAATGTGTTTTGGATGCTCTGTTATTTCAGTTATATCTTGAGTATCTTGTATGCAATACAAAATTTCATGTTTCACGTCATTTTTACTTAATATACAAATTATGTAATCTATGCAAATTATTGTAAATGCTATATAACCATATTAAAAAATTAACAAAATTAACATCCGTGAAAAATAATTAATTGTTAATTCTGAAGTATAATATATATAATTTAAAACCCTACGTCGCAAATTTTCATAGAGGTTACTGGAATATTGAATTTAAATTGCAACTGGGACTTAATTAGACATGATTTTTATAAATAGGAGTTATATTTATTTGTTGAACATTGCTTATTAAAAGGCAGGAAAAAAAACAATTTGTAACGGCCCGGTATTTAGGCACGTGGCGAAAATCGTGGCCCCTTTTTTCCCTCCCGCTCCAACCGAGTTTTTAGGCTCACCGCTAGAGTTGCGATGATGTTAGTTATGATGTGTGTGATGTGTGTGATGTATCAGTGTTTTTCTTCTTGTGTGGTGAAAATAAGAAAATAAATGTGTTTTGTGTTAAAAATGGTGCAGTTCTTGTGTGTCAACCATCACATTTGGCGCCCAACTCGTGGCCGAGTCCACTTCGAATTGAAATTTTTTTTTTTTGTGTGAAATTTCGGTTTTGAAAAAAGTGAAGCTCCTTTTTTAAAATGGAAAGTGTCTGCAAATGGTGTTTTCAAGTCGTCGATAGTGATAAAGTTATGTGATTTGCTAGGAGTGTCTCCAAATGCTACAGATACGGAAATTAAAAGGCATAGAAAGTTAGCTAAAGAATGTCATCCTGATAAAAATCCCAGCTGGTTTTATTTCATTTTGTGTTTATTTCTCTCAAAGTGGATAAGTATTTCTCTATCATTTAAACCAAAACCAATATGCTTAATTTTATGTTCTGATTAATAGTTTTGATTTCTAAAACGATCTATGTTGATTATGGTTTATTTCATTTTGTGTTTATTTCTGTCCCAGTGGATAAGTATTTCTCTATCATTTAAACCAAAACCAATATGCTTAATTTTATGTTCTGATTAATAGTTTTGATTTCTAAAACGATTTACGTTGATTATTGATTTATGTTGTTATGTGGAATTTTATGGTGTATGAGTATATTTTATTTTAGAATAACAACGTATTTTGTTTGTCATATATTTTAAAATTTAAACAGTGAAAAGATATCTCAATTTATACTTTCGTTTCTGGTGTGTGAAATAAATTGATGCAAGTAATTATAACTGCTTGTTTATGAGCAAACACATTAATTATAATATAATTGAACGTGGTTCTTTCCGTATTATTTAAAGTGGTTAATTATGATTTCGAATACTGATAGTATGTTAATGTTTGATTTTGAAATAATTATGTTTAAAATCGTTACTTTTGATTTCACATTTTCTTTAAACATTGTGTGAATTTATGACATCTGGTTGTTATTTACGTAAAGTGAAAATTTATGATTATTTCGAAATTTATTTTGATATTATTTGTATATGCTTAATGTAAGCTTTAGCGGTGAACCTAGTGTTCGGGGAACGGTGTAGAACTTTTCGATTAGTATATTCAAAATTTTAGTTGCTGACCTTTTTAGTTAATTTTTTTTAAAAATGGCAGAATTGAACAAAGCGCGTAAAGAAGACCTTTTCGAAATTGCTGTTGAAATGAATTTGGATGTACAAAATTCAATGAAGGTATTTGAACTTCGAGAAATGATAAAATCTTCTCCCCTGTATGAAGAGGATGTTATAAATTCCTTAGTACGAAATCAAATTGCGGTTTGTGAAGAAAAAAGACAGCGCGAAGCTTTGGAAGAAAAACGTAGGGCAGAGGAGTTAGAATTCGAAAAGCGAAAATTTGAACTTAATTGTGAACTTGAGAAGCTCAGATTGCAAGTGCAAAGCCGAAACGAAACCAGTGGAGCGGTAGGTGCTGATACAGCGAGATCATTTTCTCACCCGGAGGGTAGAATTGATGTGCAGAAGCTGTTGCCTACATTTAAGACAGATAGTGATGATATCACTCTGTTCTTTGTGCTCCTGGAAAGGCAGTTAAAGCTCCCTAAGGTTCCTGAGAATATGTGGGTGTCGTACTTACTCAGTGTTGTTCCAAGTTCGGTTTCAACTCTGATTGCCCGTGAATCGGAAGAAAATGCTTCTAGTTTCCCTCACGTTAAAGAATTGTTATTAAAACGCTTCAAACTTAGTGCAGAAAAGTTTAGGCAGCTGTTCTTTTCTCATCGAAAGCTTAAAGAGATTACCTGGCGAGATTATTATTTCGAATTACGAGCTTATTTCGAAAATTGGCTCAAGGAGCTTAATGTTACGTCTTTCGAAACCTTACAAAATTTGATCCTAGCTGATCAAATGAAACGGCGTGTTTCCTCCGAGTGTAAGGAACATATGCTAGATGAGTGGGAAAACCTCACTTCTCCAGATATTCTAGCTGAAAAACTGGATGCTTATGAAAATATAAGGTCCACGTTTGCTAAAAGAGATCCTGTTATAGGTAACAGTAAAAAAGAGTATATTCATAGAGAAGGTTTCAAGAAATCGTATACACCTCACGTTCCAGGTATGTCCAGGCCTAATCTCACAATTGCTAACAGACAAAAAGAAAACGCTATTGCCTGTTACGGGTGTGGAAAACCGGGTTTCATTAAGCGAAAATGTCCGGACTGTTCTTCTGTGGTTAAAAAGGAAAATGTGCAAGCACAGCGACTTCTGCTATATAGTTGTAACTCTGCAACCGTTCCTGCTCCAAATGTGCCTATTACACTCTGCAACAAAAAGGTGTTGGTGTGTGCAGATACAGGGGCAAATCGCTCAATTGCAGGCGAACGCATGCATAAATTGTTTAAAGAAACTGGCATTACCTTGAATCCCAGTACACATGATGTAACGTTGGCGGATGGAATCACCCAGGCTCGAGAAACTCTCTCTGCTATCGTGACAGTAGAGATTGAAGGAAGAATTTTTGAAACTGAGTTTATTATTTTACCTCATGCAATAGGTAATCGAACACTCTTAGGTATGGATTTCATGCACAAGGCTAACATAGTTCTAGATACTGCTAAGAGGACATGGTATTTTGGTGATACGCCTAGAAAAAGATATCCATTTGTAGAGATATTTGACGCAAAAGATGAAATCCCAGTTTCCGCGGTCGAGGTTAATCCATACGAGTTGCGCAAAGACGAAGGGAAAAATCTAACATCTGAACAAAGGACTCAACTTAATTCTCTTTTGAAAGAGTTTGAGAAGTGTTTCCATCCAGGGGGAGAGACAACACCATACGTAGAGCATCGTATCAACACAGGAGATAGTGCTCCTATCGCAATGCCGCCATATCGGATGACCCCTATCAAGAAAGAAATTCTTAAAAAGGAGATAGATAATCTCTTGGCTCAAGGAACTATAGAAGAATGTGAGTCTCCATATGCTTCACCGGTGGTCCTTGTTCCAAAACCTGATGGTAGCATGAGATTATGCATAGATTATAGGAAAATTAATGCCGTTACCATACCAGACACTTATCCCTTACCGAGAATGGATGATCTTCTTTAAGAAGCCAAACATACTTCCTTCATGTCCACAATTTGTAAGCGCGGTTCTCCAACAAGTGTGTTGTACTCTTGATATTGACCAAGTACTAACTCCTGTGTATCATCCCCAGGCCAATCCCGTCGAACGAAAAAACAGAGACTTGAAGCCTCGCCTTGCCATTCTGGTGGGTGACGCTCACGACACATGGGCAGATAAACTCCCAAGTATCCGTTTCGCTTTAAATTCTGCTAAGACAGACACTACAGGACATACAGCAGCGTATCTACAGTTTGGACGTGAAATGCGAACAATTGACGACGTTGTTCACGATTTAAAGGCTGTTATAGACAATGACAATTTTGTTCCAGAGATAACTCCTTACTTGAAACGTCTGTCTAGAATAACAAAAACCATTAAAGAAAGAGTAGAATTGAAGCAAGACTTGCGGAAAGCGTATTATGACAAGAATCGTCGAAAGGCCTATTTCTCTCCAGGTGACAAAGTTTGGGTTATGTTGCATCCCATGAGTAAGGCTGATGAAAAGAAAACCTCCAAGTTTATGCCTAGA
>CM063504.1:13169772-13179772 GCA_032207245.1 Pardosa pseudoannulata
CCTATGTTTTATAAGTTCTGAGCATGTTAATATTTATATGATAAAATCCGGATTTTGTGTGTAACAGCAATTTCTTATGCTGTGGTATAGTGATTTGTATTTTTCATTAATATTTGTAAATTGATAATTTTAGATTAAAATATTTTATTTAAAAATAGGTGATATTGAACTGAGTAGTGTTTAGAAAATATTATTTTAATCTATGTTAATCTAAAATATAACCATTCCATCAACATGCACACACCAAACGATTCTTACTTCTAATTTCAATTAAAATATTATTATTAATCAAAATAATAGTATTAAATTTTAAATGTATGTTCCTCTATTTTATCATTTCAGACATACTGGGCGATACAAAAGAAATTTCCCCTATATATGAGTCAACCAATTAAAATGAAAGTTCAGATATAGTTATTTGAATGTATCAGATCTAGATTGTGATGATTTAAAACAATAAACCGCTCAGAATTACGGTTACAGTGATAAAGGTTCGAAAGTTTCGAATAGAAACACCCAGTTTTTTCGTGTGTAAATTAATTAGCATGAAAACACCTTAAAGGCTTTGAAACAAAGCACGTATGAAGTAAATTTGCAAAAAAAAACCATCGTAAAGAACCAAACATTACCAATCATGTACTTTGCATAGTTCATTGGAATAGGCAGTCGAAGCACCCATTACAGAACACTTTTGCAAATCACTATTTATGATATAACCAATATGGGAAGATTCTTTCTTCATGTTCGTGCTAATCCATCTCCTTCCATGCTAAGAAGATGACACTTTTAGGTAAACAACGAAGTTAATTGATAAAGCTATTTTATCTGAGAATAGAAAATGCAGCCGAAACAGTACGAGTTTATCATCGAAATCATAAGCTAAAACGAAGCCCATGTTTATTAAAAAATGTACTTAATTTGGTAAAGAAATTTGAAAAAAGGGGATGCACATGTGATAGACCGCTATCAAGATGACCCCGTATTCCTGTTGAAGTTTTTGCGGAAGTGCATAATACGATAACAACAGGTCCATTGCATACAGTGACAAGTGTTTCCAGCTATTTGGATGTTCCGAAAACCACAGTTCTCCACATTCTACACTCTGTTCTGTGGATGTTTCCTTATCGATTATAGCGCTTCCAGACGTTGGAACCTGGAGACAACGAATAGCGTATCGACTTTGTGAATTTTTTCCTCATCATATATGATGAAGGTAGCAGGTTGCCGCCTCGTATATTATGGACGAATGAGGCATATTTCCCCCTGACTGGGAACGTAAACGTCAAGAATTGCGATCATTGGGTGAAAGAAATTCCTCACGGTGTGGCACAAGTGCTTTTATACAGCAGATAGGTGAGTGTGTGGTGCAGCGTCGCAAGGACATTTATTCTGGGTCCTTACTTCTTCGAAAAAGTCACACCCAGTTTTATGCAAACGTTCTCAGTCACATGTTCTCGATATAAAACAATGTTGGACAATTATATAATTCCATAATTGCAGCAAAATGTCATTAATGACACATTGTATGGAAACAAGCTGGTTATCCTTTACACATTTGCCAGAAGTGTTCAAAAATTGGGGCATCAGTACTTTGGTGATAGTGACATAGCGCATAAATTTCAAGTTTCGTATCCACCTCGTTCCCCCTACCTCACTCCGATATATTTCTCATTCTGGAGTTATCAGAAATCTAAGGTGTACACATCAAATCCTTGGAATTTGTCAGACTTCAAAGATGCCATAAAACCGGAAGTTCTATAAATTCCTTCTGCTATGATATGTTCGTCATTGTTATGGACAATCTCCCTCAAATTATCGTCTGCGAAAGCAGTCACGTTGAAATCTTCTAATTCGAATAAAAGTCTTTTCCCTCTCCTCTTTTTTGTCAACCTTGGTTCTTTACGATGCTCTTCTTGTTTTACGCCTTCAATTTACGTCATACGTGTCTCATTCCAATGCAATTTAAAGTTTTATCGTGTTCTGATCAATTTGCATACGAAAAAATGGGTATTGCCACTGGAAAATTTCGAAATTTTGTCCCTGTATCCATAACTGTGAGAGATTTATTGTTTTAAATCAATACAATATGGACCCCATACATTAAAATTACTATATCTAAACTTTCATTTCAATTGGTTGAATGATTCGGCCATTAGGGACTCATATAGAGGGGATGTTTCTTTTAAACCACCCGGTATTAAGCTACATTTAAACTCAAAGTTAAAACAAAAATTACTACATCATTCCTAAATCAATTATATATTAATCGAGCACTATGTTTCTGTTAGGAAATTGTTAGATCCCAGAGAGATTTTTCATCTGTTATAGTTCCAATGTTATTTTAAATTGTAGAATGCTTATTTATAGAAAACTTTTTCTAAATCTAAACAAAAATATAAAATCACACCAGAATATGTTTCTTGCAAGTGTCTCCGGAATTAAGCTATCTGACTGAATAAAATAGTATGTCATATTTGTAAATACAGGATTAAATTTAAATTTCTTACCGTATTTCATATAGAGTGAATTGATTTTACTCCATAAATATCACAAATCAATCTTCCATAAAACTTTTTCAGATTTTTGTAAATATATCTGGAAATATAATTCTATATATTTATAAGAACCGCTCACCAATTTATTTGCTTAAAGTATTTTGTTTTCGTATTACTATTTTTCTATTCAATTTTTCTTGTCAAAAATGGCATCGGCAGATTCAGATCTATAAATATTTTAAAAATGTGTTACAAAACCTAATGTAAATATCAGAAAGTTTGAAAAATCTATTTATTCCTATACGTAAAGGTAGCGAGAATAACAAAAAAGAATTCGTAAACATTTATTATAAAAAACCGCTATTATAAAAAAAGATTTTCATTTCCAGATAAATTCCGTAAAATTCATGCTTACGTTGTAGATTGCAAGATAAGTCCTACAATATCCGAAATTACTTTTATAACTTATGAATTACTCCATTTGTTTTTTTTTTAATTTTCTGATTGCATAGAAATTTCTTATTTTTTCAAAATTAAAGTTATAAATAAAAAAAAATGCATTTTGAAACCTTGCATTTGTGTTTCATAGTAGTCGCGTGATATTCGAGCAAGTAAGGTATGTGCTTCCGATATTGGGAAGGAAGGATTCAAATTCCTAACACACCTTAAATGTGTGAAGTCAGTCGGAGTTACTTCTCTTCCGTACAGATTTAATTGAAAACAAATCTTGCTTTGGAAATTGTTGGGTGGTGTGTGGAATAGATTCGAATGGCAAGATTAGATTTATGGTCCCTGACTGATGGAAATAAATGCATGGTGGATCTCCGTCGTCAAATTTTCCAACAGGAAACAACTTAAGTTCAGATTCTTAAAAGTTCTATTATATTTGTAAAATATTTAATTTGCACATAAATGAATAGTATGTAGATATAAATATTTTTGACGCAGAACACTTTTTTCCAGAGGTTAGACGCACAATGTCTGATGAACATTTAGTGGTTAAATTGATATATTGTTAACCTAGGTTACGATTCAAACTGAGCCGCGGTTGTTCAGTCGGCAAAGGCAACACTCTCATAACTACAGGACTGCGGGTTTAAACTCCAGCCGGTCTGAGAACCAACTTGTTTATTAAAAGTGACTGGGACACGTAAAATATGTTCGTGATCAAAATGTGCTCCAAGTTCTCAGTCCTCTGAGGTTGGCAGGCCAAGCGTATGTACCCTACTTCAAAATTGAGGACCCACTTGAGCAAGAAATCGAACTTTCACCATTGAGGTGCTCGTTAAAACAACAGACGTACTCCTTTGCCTTAAAACGATTAGCGTAGGCTCAATCACGCTTGATTTAACCAAAGGCACAAGACAACAAGGGCACACATTCGACAACAACGACAAATTGAGTACAAACGGGTCGTAAAGGCTTGTCTAATTGTACACATTCGAATAATGCATAAATGACGAATTTTAATAATGAAATGTACACAACGGGTCGAGAAGTAAAGGCTTGTCTAAGCCATAGTGTGACACAAATTCAACGATCAGATATATATATATATATATATATATACATATATATATATAATATATATATATATATATATATATGTATATATATATATATATGTATATATATATATATATGTATATATATATGTATAAATATATGTGTATATATATATATGTATATATATATGTTAGGTCTAAAAATGGGGTAGTTGGAAATTAAGTGATTTATAAGCGATTTTAAAAAGGGAACTCTTTTATAATAATAAAATAAATGAAAAAGACTCACGCTCGCTTAAGCTTTTGGGATCTTCCAGTTAAGCGGAAAGATACATGAAGATTTGATGATTAAGCGAACTGATATGAGTCATTTAGAGCATGGACATTGAACTGACAACACATTTTCATGCATAGCTCCACCAAAATGAAACAAATGAAAATGGTGCAAGTTTTGCTTTTAAATGAAACGATGACTTCCTAAACTTATTATTACCAAGAAAGACTGTTTTCCATACGCCTTAACACTAGACCATGTCATTCATACATACATACATACATACATACATATATATATATATATATATATATAGTGTGTGTGTGTGTACATGTATGTATATTCATACATTTATATAATTTCTCTTAAATAACATTAGAAGTGAAATTAAAAGTATATTTCTTATTAGTCTTACAAATCTAATGTACAATTCAGTTAAAAAAAGAATTAACTTCTTAGGATGTAGAATTATCTTGAAGAATGCATCTTTCAAATGAAAATAACAGAAACAAACATTTATTACATTAGTTCTCATTGGATTTTTTTTTCTTTCAAATTAAAGAAAACATCTGCTACTGATGGGAAGTTATCTTTGTTTCAAACTATTTACTCGAATTCGTGTTTCGTTTTTATTTTAATTTTATACGAAGCTAATAAATCACCATGACACCAAATGCCTTGTTTTGCACTTAGCTTGAACTACAGGACTCACTCCAGGTTCATTATGAAAAACTGATCATGTCAAAAACATCCGTTAGCAAATGTAAGGCGGAGGAACTGCTCGCACTGGCATTGTTTATTGGAAAAAAAATACAGAAAGAAGATTGAATAAGATATCTTGTGTCTCTGTACGAATGATTTTTTAATTAAAGTGTGTATCGATTTGAGTTAAAACATAAAGTGGAACATTCATAATCAGAACTGTTATTTGACAAACAAACATTAAGTTTCACTTTGAAAACGCTGAAGAATTTTGGTTGTGGTTAAATAATTCATCTACATCATGAATTTATTAACCACATACATTTTTTCAATTCTTACACACATGCATTCCTACATCTATGTATGCGTGTATAACAGTTTCTATGTATATATTTACTTTTCCACTCCATTCCTCACAGATATTTTAATATTACTCAAAATATTTAACTTAAATAATATTTTAAACCTATGTAGATTGAACTAAAAGAAAATCTTTCCTGTTTTATTATTTCTTAACAAATATTAAACATCTCTCATTTTTTCAAATAGAGAATTAGGAATTTTAACTTTTTCTAATTCTAATTTTAAACATTAGAAGATAAAAAAGTAAGCTGGAGAGTACCTATGTTTCTCTTATTTGGGGGCCTAATTAGTGATTTCTAATGGGTTTTATAGCGGACTCTTTAACGAATTCCATAAACAATACTTTTCCTCTGCCGAGTTTGTGACGTCATCGTTCACGAAAACGTCTATTTTGTTTACATATTAAAAAGGCGTCTTTTAAATTTGTTTCTGTGTAAAGAATCGCATAAAATAGAATTTTTTTTGTGTCTGGCATTAAAAAGTCATATTATAACTATTGTATTGTGCCACTCTGTAAAAATACAACAACTAGTTGCAATGAGAAGATATTTTCAGCTTTCCCAAAGGTCCACATACACGTAAAATCTGGACAAATGCGATGAAAAGGGATGAGAAATTAAACCCCAAATTATCATATAAATCATCTCTATGGGTTTGTGAACACCCTTTTTCGGTAAGTAAATGCTTGCTTTTGTTTAACTATTACTAATTTAGAACAATTAAAGTATATAAAAATGCATATATACCTTTAAAAGTACTGTTGATAACCATTGCTATTTAGCTTTTAAAAACTGCTAATTTTCAAGTATTATCAGAGAGTTCAAGTACAATAAATGATTTCTAAAGCATATAAATATCTAAAGAATATAATTATCTAATAAATGATCGAGGGAGGGGGAGGATATGAAATTTCAAGGTATTATAAATATGTTCTTCAGGGATGCTTCTCAGAGTTCTTTAAGAAAGTTTTTCTTAAATATATCAATTCGCAGTGATATTTTTCGATTAAATTGGTGATTAATTTGAAAAAAGTGTAATAAAATACTTAATAATGATATTACTTTAACTTTGTGCAAATGTTTGATTGTCTTTTAACTTGGACATAAATAAATACACTGTCACCATAAATTTCATGTCCAGATCTGAATTAAAAGTAATACAATTATTTAAGTATATAAAAATACTATCAAGAATTTGACAAAGGCATACATTTCTAAAAGTCACATGAACTTTTTTTAAATAAATATTATAAAGAAAGACTAATCTAAAAATTAACACTAAATCAAAAGTTTCTGGTTTGGAGAGCTACGGTTCACATGTTGCAACACTAGGGTAAATGAAACCTGGTCTTACTGATTAAAGCCAAATCCAAAGGGCTACAAACATCCATGCCTTAGAGGGGCTCGAACCCACGAACTCCGGTACCGAAGGCCAGCAGATTAACCAATCAGCAATCGTTCGGCTAAACGAAAGCTGCATAACTTACACTTATATATATATATATATATATATATATATATATATATATATATATATATATATATATATATATATATATATATATATATATATATATATATATATATATATATATATATATATATATATATATATATATATATATATATATATATATATATATATATATATATATATATATATATATATGTATATATATATATATATATATATATATATATATATATATATATATATATAAATATATATATATATATATATATATATATATATATATATATATATGTATATATATATATATATATATATATATATATATATATATATATATATATATATATATATATATATATATATATATATATATATATATATATATATATATATATATATATATATATATATATATATATATATATATATATATATATATATATATATATATATATATATATATATATATATATATATATATATATATATGAATGACATGTTCCACTAAAGGACACTAGAGTCCTCAGCACATTTTCATAGCTTTATTGAAATCTTAGAGCACACTAATCATCAATCATCTTCAATGGCGTCGCACATTGGCGTCTAACTTTTAAGAAAGGCAGGCTTAGCAGCCTCGGGTAGCCACAGCTCTGTCTGCGGAATGCGCACATTGGTCTCTGCTTCAGATCACTGCGTGTGAGTCGTATTTATGTGGCTAACTTCTCACGCCACGTCGCTGTCAGTAAAGAATCCTTAATTAATTTTTTTTAATTATTCTACAATTTAAATCCTGACACACACACACACACACACACACACACACACACACACACACACACACACATATATATATATATATATATATATATATATATATATAAATATATATATATATATATATATATATATAATATATATATATATATATATATATATATATATAATATATATATATATATAATATAAATATATATAATATATATATATATATATAAATATTATATATATATATATATATATATATATATATATATATATATATATATATATATATATATATATATATATATATAGAGAGAGAGAGAGAGAGAGAGAGAGAGAGAGAGAGAGAGAGAGATAGATAGATAGATAGATAGATATGTGTATAGCAAGAATTTAACTATTGTCTACAAACAGTAAAATAATTACAAAAGAACTAAATAATATATGTTGTTTAATACAATTCGACTGTATCACGGACACATGCAGCAGTTTTTTCAACATTTTGACTATGATTGCACTCACAATATATAAAAAAAATTGAAAATAATGCAACAATACGAATTTTAAAAAAAAGTTTCTAAATACTAATCCTCAAGAAATATTTTCATTTATATGTGAAATATTCTGAAAAAATGTTCTCTGTCTCAATTTGTACTTAGAAATGGTGTAGTATTAAACTTCAGTAATATTTAAAATCATGTATCTCTGTAATAAAAAGTTGTGAGAAAATTTCAGATATAGTCACTTGGAGACTTCTAAAAGAAAAAAAAAATGATCCATTTTTCACTAAGGTAATGTTAAATCCATACTTTTTTCAAACAAGAATAAAAACATTTTTTATATTATCTGAAGCTTTAGTTTCGGTTGGTATACTACATTAAAAACGATAGATTTTTTAAATTAAATAAATCTCAATTTAGAGATATTATTAGAGTTAAATAAAAACTAAAATGAATTACTTTATTAAATAAATTGATAATGAATGTTAGTTAAATGAATTTTAAAATGTTCTCTTTTTATAACTCAGATTTAGATTTCTTCTAAGATCCGATATGAAATGTGTTTATAGAACTGCATACATCTATTTTGGTTTTAAATATAGTTTACTATTTAACAGCGTTTTTCCAGAATCCTGTGATTAATGTTACATTTTTTATTGCATTCTATTATGCATATTACAGCTTTATTTAGGAAAATGCTATTAAAAAAAACCTTTTTAGTATTTTTAAGCTTTTACGATAAATTGTGAATATATATATATATATATACATATATATATATATATATATATATATATATATATATATATATATATATATATATATATATATATATATATATATATATATATATATATATATATATATATATATATATATATATATATATATATATATATATATATATATATATATATATATATATATATATATATATATATATATATATATATATATATATATATATATATATATATATATATATATATATATATATATATATATATATATATATATATATATATATATATATATATATATATATATATATATATATATATATATATATATATATATATATATATATATATATATATATATATATATATATATATATATATATATATATATATATATATATATATATATATATATATATATATTATATCTCTGAATATTTTTCTATGAAAGATTTACTTTTAATTTATTCAGATTCCAGAGCCTTAGTTCACTTTTGCATTTTTATTTAGTTATTGTGTTCGGAAAAGAGAGGCAATCAAAAATACATATTTAGTTGATTAAAATGATGAAATATAAAGATGATATATAAATTTGTGGTTTACTTTTTCACTTTTAAGGTTTAAGTTTTTAGCTTGAGATTTTGCTTAAAAGCAATGATAATAAAAAAAAATTCTACAGTCCAAATTACTTTAAAAATTATCACTTCAAATAATTTTGTTTATTTGAAATTTTCTGTTCAAAAACAAAAGCAATTTTTTAGGTATTTCTCTGAGAAAATTTTCACCGGGAGTTCGACGCCCGCAGCGCGTTTCTGTGTGACTTCGGGCAGCTCGTGTTAAATCTTAACCTTTTAAAGGGCATATTTAAAAATTTTTGGAATTTTAATGAAACTAAGTAATAAATGTTATCTATGAATCTTATAATATGAAATATATGAAAAAAAGTTACATTTCTGCGTGATGTGGTTTTTTTCAAGGAGGGGGGGATAGCTGCGAAACGAACACCTTGGAACGCATGGTACCAATTCTTTTTTAAAATTTCAATTATATTTGAATAAAAATGAATAATTATCATCAAAACGATCTAATAAATAAATAGCTAAATAATTTACAAGTATTGTTTTATGTAGGTATTTTTATTTGGGGACATAAGGGAGAAAAATGAAATTCATGCTTTCTTTACACA
>CM063504.1:13184772-13194772 GCA_032207245.1 Pardosa pseudoannulata
TTTTTAAGGTCCAAATGGTAATAGCTACATACTGTAAAAAAGAAGTTCTAAAAAGAAAATGGTCTTGGTAATATCAATAGCTTTTTAAAAACTAAGAAGAATATCATAACTTATTTTTCTTTGAATCACACATATTTCTTCATTTTTGTTTGAGTTTCCAAAAAATAAAATATTTAAAGACTTTTCTTATATTCTTCTTCTTTATTATAGAGTAATATATCCTCTGATATCATGAATCATTTAAGTAAAGAAAAAATATTTCTCTATATAAAAGTCAGATTTCAAATGATTTATTCCAGAAAGGGAAATTTATATGTAAAAAGACTACAGTAAGACTTTTTTGTGAATTAAAACATCTTTTTTTTTAAGATCAAATAGGTAATAGCTACATACTGTAAAAAGAAGTTCCAGGAAAAAAAAAGGCAATATTGTTGCCTAATTCTGTCTAGGAATGGTAAAAAATTAAAAAGCAATGTTGATTATCAAGGCATATAGATATTATGTGAGAGAAAAAGGAAATGGAGAGAAAATACCAATAGCTTTTTAAAAACTAAACAGAATATTATAAATTACTCTCATTTAAATCACACCTATTTCTTCAGTTTTTTGGTTTACAAAAAGTAAAATATTTAAAGACTTTTTTTATATTCTTCTTCTTCATTAGAGTGTAAAGTAACCTCAGATATCATTTGAATGATTTAACTAAAGAAAAAAAATATTACTCTATATAAAAATCATATTTCAAATGATTTATTCCTGAGAGCAAAATTTATACGTAAAAAGAATACAATAACGGATTTTTTGAAGTAAAGCACCTTTAAAATAAAATTGATAATATGTACATGCTGTAAAAAGAAGTTCCAGAAAAAATGGCAATATTGTTACCTAATACAGTCCAAGTATTGTAAAAAATCAAAAAGCAATGTTGACTATCAAGACCTATGGATTTTATGCGAGTGAAAAAGAATAGGGTAGAGGAAATACCAATAGGTTCTTAAAAACTAAACAGAATATCATAAATGATTTTGCTTTAAATCACACATATTTATTATTTTAGTTTACAGAAAACAAAATATTTAGCGAAAGGTCTATTTACTATTCTTCTAACTTACAGTGTGAAATAACCTCTTATATCACGTCTCACTATTTGAAGGATTTAACTAATGAAGAAATATCGCTCCATTTGAATATCAACGTTCAATTAGTTCACTCAGAAAGGCAAGCTTGTCACGCGAAAAGAATGAAATACTGCTTCCCTTAGAAGAAAAACATCTTTTTATATGGGTCGGACAGTAATAGCTACATACTGTAACAAGAAAAGCAAAAGAAGGAAACAAAGTCGGGTTTTTTCTTATTTTTGACAAAATGGTCAGTTTCCGTGCCTCGTGTAATTTTCAGCCCCATATTAATGCACTGGCACTCTTCTGTATTAATGTTTTCATTTTTTATTTTCTTCCTTATATGATCTAGACTTTCTAAGAGATGGAAAAAAAGGGAAGGAATATTTTAATAATAATGCGTTTCAAATGGAAATTTGGAATATCAAACGACAATAAATAAAAAAAATTAGAAGAAATTGGTGGTAGCACTATAATTCAATACAAATGTGTCACACAATATAATTTTTTTAATGCATCCAGACATGAAAATGCCATTAGAGGCAGTTTTATTTAATATGAATACGCTTCGAAAATAAAGAATTTTACGTAAAAGATCATCTGTTTCGATTATTCTGAAGAGATATAAATTTATACAATAAAATAGATTCCTTACATTTATAAAATTATTGAAATGCAATGTTTTAGAGTTACATATAGTAACCTAAACATTTACACGGTGAAATAATGTTCTTAAATTCATTGTGACTAATAATGTAATCTTTTTACTGCTATCCAATCAGATTTAAAACAAGCATATAAATATTTTACACTTTATCATTTTATAAGGAACTATTAATTTTCAAGGTTTTATTTTCAGTACGCGTAATTATGTTTAACCAGAGGATCCCTTTAGATTAAAGCCTATTATTATATATTTACTTAAATAAAGCGTTTTATCTGAGATTATATACTGCAGATATAATTAACTACCTATTATATGTGTTGAATGCCATTAGTATCTTATTGACATAATGAATTTCTGTCCAAAGTTGCATATGCCTGAGTTGTTTTCAATATTTCATAACGTTACATTTTCTACATATCAAAAAAGAAATAATAAAATATATTCATTCTTTTTATAAAGTCACTTCATATTTGTGGATGTAAATACCTTTTAATTGCTAATAATGTACAGTACTGAATTAATATATCAGAGCAAAAATATAGAAAAGTTTCTTTTTAACATATTTTTAGATATGTTAGTTATATGTAAATGATTATCAATATAGAGAGAATAGTTTTGATATTCTTCCTTGTTCATAGTTTAATAATCGTTACTTGATCTGCTACGTAAAAGCAATTAAAAATTCCAGAGAAAAGCGAATAGGATTAAATGTATTATGTTCATGCTTTTAGGTTTAAATTATTCATTGTTGTTTTAGCGATAATGAAAACGATTTCCACAAAGTTAAAACTGTTTTGTTACAAATTAATTTGGTAAATTGGAAATATTATACTGTTTCATTTTTAGTTCATATCCGCTAACTTCTAGTTCTGATAAATTTTCATGGCCCCAAAACGAATCAGAAAAATTCATCTTACTGTCTATTTCAGTATTTACATGAATATGGCCACTTTTTATTACTTTTGATCATGGCAACTCTTAAGTCCATCTGAACACATGCAAGCTATTTTGATCACATATCTTCCAGTGGAATAACGTTTTGGCTAATTTTGGTTAAAAAAAATATTATAGATATCTACAGGTATGGGAAAAAATATTAGAAATTTCTGTGAGGGAATGAAAATAAGGTCCTGAACAAAGTTCATAGGAATTTGCACCCGCTCTTCCTGCAGGGCAGTCTCAAGTTCAGATAGTTTGTGTGGAGGATGAAACTGAGCACTGTATTTGTTCTCTACATAACCCCTAAAAAAGGCTGAAAGATAGTTATATCATGGGACTTAGGACGCAAGTTAGATGTTCCACTTTGTCATCATGTTGATGTAACCATGTTTGAACACGGTGAGACGTGTGAAAAGGGATTTGCTATCTTGGAACACAGTACGTTCTCCCGGAAAGTCTAAAGCATAGGGTGAAGATAATCTGCCAGAATGCTTTTATAATCGCCTGTGAACATGCTCCTCCAAACTACGAAAGACTGTAATCCCCAGGGAAATATTGAAGCCAACAACATCACAGAATTCTCTCCAATGTTTCACGGTTGGAACCAGGCAATCAACATGAAATGTTTCCGTTGGTCTTTGCCAGATGAACACACTTCCGGTTATCTGGAATAATACAAATGAGATTCATCAGACCAAATGACTTGTTCCCATTGCCGTTGTGACCAGCTGAAATTGTCTCGGCATCACTCTAGTATCTTCCATAGCATTCCTCGCCGAAACTAACGATTTTAGAATAGATATTTTGCAATGAATGTTTGTAACATGCAACTCTCGTTGAATAGTTTTCGTAAATACGGGGTTCAGAAGAGGGGTATTCATCTGGGACGTTATCTGCGAAAGCTCAGTCTTGCGATTTCGGACAATTACCCAATTCAACACACGTCTATCACGGTCATTCACTTTCAATTTTCACCCACTTTTGTTCTTCGTAGAAGACACCTTACCCAGGTTGTTTCGGCAATAATAACCCTTGATACAGTGGTCCTTGAAACACTCAAAAGGTTGACTGTTCTGCACACGGACGCTCCAGGGATTCGAATTCCAATTATCATGCCCCTTACACGTCGGAGACATAGACTTAAGCATTCTTTGCTGGGACAGAATTTTAGAAAGGAATTCTCACACTGCAAAATACTTGACTGATACCTACGTTTTGCCGCCAGCTAGAACTCTGTTGCGACATGAGTCAACCATTTATTGGATGATCGAAGGACGGCTCATTTTAAATGGGTGTTTCTATTATTTTGTCTTATATCGTATATGTTAATATATGTTTCAATAAACTTTTAAAACCCTTTATGTTCATAACATTAATATTATATAAATTTACTATAAATCAATATATAATAAGAATTTCTTTAGAGGAAAACAAGTTTGAAGGCAATACTTACTCATAAAATATTTAAGCATAAAATTTTAATTAAATTTATATAAACATTTACCAAAAGAGTCCATACAATTGTAATTGTTATTTTAGTCTAATACATTTCATACAAACATCAACAAAGAGCAAAACTGGAAGGTTCCTTAACGTCTTTTCTTAGTTTCTACCTTTCATTCACTAATGCAAATCTTGTGACTCTTTAACTTGTTTGCTGTGTCTATTAAATAGGAAGTTTATGTAATAACACTAAAGATTACTAACGCATATAAAAAGATATTTTAAACAGAGTTAAATGTTTAAGATGAAAGACTTTGCTCGTTTCGAAATATGATGCACCGTAGTAAAACGCAGGCTTGGATCACAAATTCTTGAAAAAAGTTAAATGAAAGTTACTTCTGGCTCTAAAGAACTTTCCATTCAAGGTTGAAGCTTCAAGTATTACTGCAAGAACAAAGAAAATACTGGTTTTGGCTACGTTTATCACCTTAACTTTAAAAAGTTGGAGAAATTTTAGAAATTGAATGTGACAAGCACAGTATTTCCTTTATTTAAAAAAAAGGATGTACGGTACATATATATATATATATATATATATATATATATATATATATATTATATATATATATATATATATATATATATATATATATATATACGAGTATATATATAAACATGTGTGTGTAATAATATCAATATCTAAGCCCCTATAATCTATCCAAAATTATTACTTTTCCCCCTTTATTATTATAAATCTTAATTTCTTCTCTTTATATTAAATCCAATTTTCCCAGCCATCCAATTCGAACAAGGTAGTTTTTCCTTCCTTCAACCGAACCCCAAAATTCTTTCTTTGATTGTCAAAGATAAAAAGGATTTTCATGGCTATTTAATAAGGAAGTAAATCCTAGGAAAAATCTGTAACGATCAGCAATAATAGTGATCCTGAAAGCTGCAATTTGGTATATGTCTGTAATTTAAAATCCCTTTCTTTGAGAAACTAATTATTGTCTCAGCATTTTCTCACTAGACTTATATCGAAAGTAGCATTTGGTCTTCTCTCACTAAAGGTTGGCTTTGTCAGATCTTTGCAGAAAGCATTCTGACACTGTCCGGATGAGACAGCTCTAGATTTTGTCCTAAGATGGTCCTAAAATGGTCCTTAAATAAGATGGAATAAAAATTACGATAGGCCCCAACAACCGATGAGTTTCTTCAGGAGAGCCGTTTACCGAGACTCTTGGCAGCCAAGTGTGCTCGGGATTAGAAAAATAATAGGGGAAATTTAAAGGGGTTTTCCGTATACATTTGGGCCCGGTTTTGTCCCATTGATACATACACACACACGTATATATATACATGACATGAGGAATCAGAGGTCCAAATAGTAATTCATAATATCTTTATTCATATCTTCATTACAAACAAGAATTCAACCATTACCCATGGCAGACAGTGGGTAAAGTCCAAGCACTAACAAAGAACAGACAATTAGCGTGGGTTCATTAGCAAATCAATCTGAAGACGCTCTCCTTCAATTATTACGCGTTAATCGCTTTTATATGAAATTAGTGATTTGTGTGCCTGCATTAAAGAGTGTGCTGCGATTTTTGCCTTTAAACTCCCGAAATTATTATGCACCCTTTTTTCTGAGAATAAGAACATAATATACCTTTGATAGCAAATTATATTCTCTACCATAGCCCGTGTGTGCAAGTCCTACTATACACATAGTTATTTGTAGCCTTTAGGAAAAGGTTTTACTCAGGAGAAACATGATTAATTATTAATTTTTGTGGAGCAAAAATTTATCTTCGTGCTCCAAACTAGCCACAACACCCTGACACCTTGTGAAGACTCCCCTTTCTCCGAGCACGAGCCAAAACAGCTGATCGTAGTACACCTGTTTACCTGGACAATAGCGTGGCGTCGCAGAGTCTGGGATCTTGACAATCGGACTGAATAGATGAGTACGCCTCTGATGGACCTCGTTAATGAAGGCTCGGAAATTCCGTGAAGGGACAGCCAGAGTATAAGAATTCAGCTAAAAAATATAACTGTAACTTTAGCTGGAGTTCTCAAGTAACTGGGATCGTAATTGACCCCCCCCCCAAAAAAAAAAAAACCAATTGGCGGAACCATAACTAACCCTCCAGGTATAAAAAGCCTGCAATTTTGCGACTCATAGCCTTTCGTCATTTTTTTTTGTAGGTGTGTTGACCTCTTGGAGGCTTTCGCCTTTTTCACCAGCGGCAGCTTGCTAGTTCAGGAGATTCGTAAAGTCCGCTCATATAGGGAGCGGCAGAGTCTCAGATACCGAACGGATGATAAATTGGGTTTGATTGCACCCTGAAAAGCCTCCCCATTTGTAAGAGATTATTAAATCTCTTGTTTTTCTTTCGACTGTATCCTCGTGAGGAAGTTTTATCGGCAACCATCCTTTGCAGTTCTACATAATTTAGGAATTAACATTCCGTTGTGAATAGCCGTATTTAATCAAGAATAAAAGTAAATTTCCAATTTTATCTTTGACTGTGATCCATTATTCACGTTACCTCTCATTTGAGAATATTAAAAGCTTCACAACCTTTATAAACATTAAAACAAAAATATAAATTTGGCTCTGACATTGGAAGACAATATTCACATCAATTATTTAGGATTTCACATATTCACTGCATAACTATTTATTTAAAAAAGTTTAACCCATGTCCTCGAGCAAGATTTTAAGCGATTACAATACAATAAACTTTGTTCATGAAAATGGGCAACTTCCGTGCTTGTGGTTATTTGCCAAGTTGAACTTTTTAATCTCCTATTTTTCCAGACTTAGGCTAAGATAATTTTCTCTCGGTTAAGCTCCTTTTTATTTTCCAGAATAAAATATTTTAATAATGATAAGGCTCGGAAGATGAATTGCGATGAAAATTTAATTTTTAGGGAAGTTGATAGATAATTTGTCCTGCAATACTTTTGTAAAGTGGAGCATGCATGTTTGAATATACTGAAGTAAAAAAAAATTTTAAAAAATTACCCCATTTTGAATTATTAAAAGGAAATTTGTGAACGTGTTTTAGAATAAATAGTGTTTTAATATTTACTTTAACACTGATCTCGAGGATGATTATTTGATAGTTTTAAATAACTGGAAAATAAAATAAAAATAATTTTTTTCATGTGCGCTAAAATATCTGTTAGAAAATACATCGTAAATTACGGTTTGTATTGAGAGACATTAATATATTTTTAGGTTTTTCATAATGGGGACTTTACTGTCCATACTTTAAAAAAATATTTTAATATTTATTAAGCTAAATGGAAGCACATCGCTTTCATTAGCTTTGTGCTACTGAAATAATTTAGATAAATTCTTAAATTAGATTCCTTATTCCACCTTTAAACCTAAAAACATGCATGCAAAAAATAAGCATTACAAACGTTTATGTTCTTAAATAACATTTGTTAGCCATTGAGTGGTAATTGGCTTTTAAAAACATCTATACTTGAAATGCATGTTTATAATTTTTGAAGATTGTTTTTATTCACTTTGCTATGAAGTGAATTTATGATTGAGAAATTCTTATAGTACTGTAGTGCTCATAACAGGTATGCCAACAATAGGTATTACTGATTGTTTACATTACTTTCCATTATTTATTTCTAAATAACTAAAAAATATGTACCTTAACAAAAGTGTTTTATTAAAAACTTCAAACAGATTTTGTTTCTACAGAAGAAATTATTTATATATAATACGAATCAATAACAAATGAGAAGTTATTAATTTCTGGCATTAGGAATTTCTTTAATATAGTTAGTATTATAGTCGGTATCCAAAAGGTGTGAAATACTCTAACGACTTCATTGTGGAATGAATGATCAGGAATTAAATTTTGAGAGATAAAGTTCGTTTTATAAAAAAATATAGTTAAGGATTAACAACTCTTGTGTTTCATGGACCATATCTATATAAACATTTCGAACATATTTTGCAAACTAGACAATATTTTGATCTTATATAATTAGTATGTAATTCTAAACTATAAAACATAACATTTTTCATAATATCTAGCCGTAATACAATTTAACACTACTAATATTTTATGCACAGAAGAATTGTAAAACTTTTTGAAATGCAAAAATTACATTTTTCGTTTTTTTATTATATTTTTCTTTTTTTTAATGTAACAAAATGGCGAAAAATTATTTTTTGTTAAGCTGTGGGGTTTCTTGAGCATGCTTTAGCTCTGTACTGAGGAAACGACTAAAATCATCCATGCTTTTGTTTCGATGTGGTTGCCTTCTAGGAGCATCACAGTTCTCTTTCCTTTGGTATTATTGGATTTTTCGTTTTATGAATTTCACATATACTTATAGATGATAAGTAACATGGAAATTTTACAGTTTTTAGAAATGCACGTTAGAATGATAGTCTTCAAATTTGTCATATAGAAAACATGTTGAAACGACAATTACAAAAATAAATTTACAATTTTTTAGCTGAGAACTTTATGATGGGTCAATGGAATACAGTTTTCGATGAGCTGACCCCTATATGGAATGTTCGCCAACTGAAGTCCAACAGTTGGTTATGACTTGTTTTTAACAAAGTTGCAAACATATGCTAGAATGCACCAATGACGACTATTTGCATGCGAATGTAATAATAGGATAGGGCAGCTGAGAGCCAACATACTGCTTGGGTGAGCGGTCTTAATGCCTATACATTCTAGTATCCTAAAAATGTACCACTGTATCTCACTTTTCTTAGAGTTTGAAGGAAAATGTTTTAATTAAAGTATTTCAAAACGATGTGATGTAGCTTTATAACTAGTCACAAGCAAATAAAAAAGCTAAAATTATAGTTCATTTAGCTAGAAACTGCATCATTTCCTCAAATTCGGGTAAAAGAGTGATGCAATTGTGCAGTTTAAAGTGAACACAAGAATTTACTACGTTACATTTACACCCAAACTTAATCTTCAATTAATCTTCAAATATTGTAGTGTTGGCACTAAAGATGGCTGCTTTCTATTACCTACCAACAACTTATACCAGTCCTGTTGAGATAACACAAAGAATCAGACACCAGATAAAAACGAGCTAGACTTACCCTTTTGTAGACTCTTCATTTACAATTCTATTTTTGATGAAGAGCAATTTGGTGAAGTAAATAAAACAAATTAAGTGTCAATATGGAGTCTCTATATACTGATGAAATTGTTGGAACAACTCCCTTGCTCTGATTTTCCTATCTGTTCAGATGAAAATGGTAGAGACAGTCTCTGCCTCTCATGAAGCTATCTGTTCGCTTCGTCTTGGCCTGCTATTTTTCTGAAGGGGGCCTTTAAATCTACCGAAAAAATCCAATGACTACTGTTGCCAAGTCCAAAGACGACTGATCCGCGTTAGTAATCCCTCTTGTCCAATGGGGACGAAGGAGGGGATCACTGGCATCGCTAACGTCCTACGGTCAGTCTCATGGTCTGGCAATGTCCAGTAGTATAACTCATTGCTACACTGTCACACAACGGTCTTGTTTGCGGATGATTCTATACACAACTATACAGGAAAAGAAACTGC
Organism: Pardosa pseudoannulata; assembly: GCA_032207245.1. Lineage (NCBI taxonomy): Eukaryota > Metazoa > Arthropoda > Arachnida > Araneae > Lycosidae > Pardosa > Pardosa pseudoannulata. The sequence continues at coordinate 13,194,523 of CM063504.1, forward strand.
TTTTGTGTTTCTTAGCCAATGGTATACCGATATTTGTTTAAGAGGCGTAAACAGGAATAGTTGTACGTTGGGTCTCAGGAGTACCAATATATGAGTACGTCAGTTGACCCACAAAACGTTTGCATACTATACGACAGCATTTCTTTTCTATATTTTAACGTACACCTATTGAAAAAATCAGTAACCAACTTTCGACCAGCGAACAATTTGAGTTTCCATATTTACTGGGTTACTCAGTAAACGTTTTAAG
>CM063504.1:13199772-13209772 GCA_032207245.1 Pardosa pseudoannulata
TTACACGTTCAAAAGATTTCCTTACTGGCAATAATCCATTTATTTTTTGTTCAAATAATATTTCTGAATGGAATGGTAAATTGTTGGAGATTGGAGTATTTCGGTATTCAAGTAGAACTAAATATTGATCTTTATTATCAGATTCTGCTTTTAGCAACAACTTCTTTACTGTTTAAATACATCTTTCTACTACACCATTTGATTGTGCAAATTCAGAACTAGATGTTTTATGTTCAAAATTCCATTCATTAAGAAATTTCTTAAACTCTTTGCTAATATATACTGTAAACGATTGTCAAAATACAAGAGTTTTGGGGTACCACATCTCGAAAATATAGATTTTAATAATTTGGTAGTATTAATGCTTGTAATCTTCTGTAACTGTCCAATTTCAACAATTTTGCTAAAATAATCGATTACAATCAAATAATTCTTCCCATTCAGATGCAATAAATATGTACCTAATGTTTCCCATGGTCTGTATGGTACTTCCTTTGGTATTAATGGTTCCTTGGTATTGTGTTTTGAATACTTCAAACATGTAGAACAATTTAAAATTAAATCTTCAATATCTTTACTCTTTCCAGGACAGAAAAGAATTTCCCTTGCACGACTTTTGCACTTGTCAATTTTAATATGATTAAAATATATTCCTTCTAACATTAATTTACGTTGACTGTTAGGAACTACTACACATGAATTTTTAAAAATCAAACCATTCCATTCTGTAAGTTCTTCTCTAAAATGAAAATAAAGTTTTGCTTTTTCTGGTATTTTTGGTTTACTGCTAAGCCACTCATTTTTAATTAATTTCAAAACAATCTGTAATTCTTCATCATCCTTGTATGTATCTAAAAACATCTCTTTTTTTCATGCGACATAACTACTTCCGCATTTATCATAAATACATAAGCTTCAATTTCTTATTCAAATGCATCATTTTTTTCTTCTATAAATGATCTAGTGAGTGCAACAGCTATTGCAAGTTCTTTTCCATGTTTGAATTTAATGGTAAAATAACGGCTGTAAGCAAATTCTCATCCTCTGGAGGCATAGAGGGCACTTATTCAACGGTTTCTTATAAACAGCTTCCAATGGTTTATGATCACTTTCAAAATTTAAATTATTTCCAAAGTTATAATGATTGAAGTTTTCTTACCCAAATACTATCTCAAGTGTTTATTTTTCAATCTGTTCATAAATTTTCGCCTTAACTTAACATTATTTTCATCCTCATTCATTGTTTTGCAGTTCTGCCAATTCCGATACTTTACATATTTTAACACATTTATCCTGAGTTAGTTGACCTTCTCTTAATAATCTACCTTTCAGATTTTGATCACCAATACCACTTATTATTCTGTCTTTTATTAAGCTATCTTTCAAGGTACCAAATCCGCAATTAAGACTTAGCTTTTTTAGCTGAGTAAGAAATTCATCGAATGTTTCATCAGGTTGCTGTGTTCTCGAAAAGAAAATATGACGGTCAACACATTCGTTGTTCAGAGATAAACAATAATTTTCGAAGGCTTCAATTACTTTTGCATACTTTTTTCGATATTCATCGGTGAACTCGAACGTATTATACTTCTCGAAGGCATCTTCGCCTATAACATGCAGTAATATCGCTATTTTTTTTATTGTGGTCCGAATGCAATCATATATATTTCAAAAGACTGTTTGAATTTCTTCCAGTTTACAGCCAAATTACTTTCGAAGGGAAGATGATTTGGGGGTTTTAAACCATCCATGGTGAAAACAAAAGTGAAAACAATGTTCTATTTGACGCAATTTGAAATAAACTTATTTTTATGAATTTTCAAACAGCAAATCAATGCAGAGATATTATACAAATACCTGCTGGCTGCGCCCTGTCATTTATATTTCTAATATATAAGGTAGGTTCAATAAATTATCAGAGCATAGCAAATACACACAAGCTACATGTCAACAACATTTAGTCTATACTATAGTGTTACGGTTATATATAACTAAACTTTTATCGATATGTTAAAAGGAAGCACAGGTATGGATATATGACAATGATGACCCGTCATTTGCGATTTTAGACATTTTGTTGAATATCTAGAAAAATACACGATGAATTATACTTAAACCTCAGGCGTGTAAACAGGATGGTAGACGCCATATATTGCAGCTAACAATTTTTCTCGAAACCCTATTGGGGGCCGTAAACAAATTGAAGAAAAACGAATATATTTTGGATAACCCCATAAAAAGTAATGTATGAAAAGTGTTGAGACTTTAGCATATGATTAGGATGCTTCTTGTAATAATCTGTCTTCATTGTTATGAGGATAGCACGTATACTTGTGGATAAATTAAGGTTTTTATAAAAACAATCCAAATTTCTCATGTATTTTCTTAAGTATTTTGCTTAAAATTTGCCTAGTTCTCAATATCAAATAACATTATCTTCAGGGCGCATATCAAACAACATTTAACACAATACCCTGAAATCAAATTTTAAAAATAATAAATATTGGAGGAATAAGTACAAATTAAGAATGGATTGACCAGAGTAAACCACAAATTAAGTTCTTAAATTTTTTTCAGTGAAGGAGAAGGGCGTAACTAATTACTGGTTAATTGAAATAGGGAAAACACAATAGCAGAAACACACAAATCAGTCACATTGTGGTGTTTTACTGGTTCAATGTTATCTAGCAATTGACCCTGTTCTCATGAATGTTTCCAACACTAGATTACGTTTCTACATTGTTGGTAATTTTGGGCATTTCTTAGTACGTATGTGCATGTCAAAATATTTCTGTGTTGAGTTAGCTCATTACCTTACAGAATATTTATAAAGATCTAGAATTTATTTTACAAAGGACAAAAATGTATATTTTACTGGAATTATAATTAGAAAACAGAAATGCATATGAGAGAGTAATTACAAATAGATATTTACCATAACACGATAAGTCAATAAAACGAAACGTTCATAAAAAAACTGAATTAAAATCAAATATTGGTACACGTGATACAAAAATCATTCTTACTAGTGTTATCTTTATTAAAAGTAGTAATTGCATTATTAAGAGTGTCATAATGGTTACTAGTAGAATATAATGCTTTGTATCACAAATCTACTAGATTTTAGCAAATTTAGGGTATTTTAGAAATATTTTTTATTTTTCAATAAGAAAAATAATTTAATTCTAGAAAATTATGTTTCATAGAATCGGTGCCAGATGACTAGCTAAATGACATGTTGTCTAGAATATCGTAATCTCCGTGTTTTAAGAATATTACAAAAATGGATGTTTAGAACAACAGTATTTTATAATCAACTATAAACAGTAGATCTCGATCAAATTAACCCTCGCTTATCAAAAGGTGTCTGCAGCGTTCTAATCGAAATCATATAATAGGCACTGTAAATTTATAAAAGATTTAATTTGTTACTGTATCTCATACAATTACATCTCAACTAAAATATTTAATACATGCATTAATTGAACTTAATCTTATTTTTAGCACAATGGTTGTATTTATTAAAATATTGTTGGAAACATAACTTATAAATTATTAAAAATGTCCCTTTATCTAAAAAAGAAATCGTACCTCTTTCTCATTTATTTTCAGTGCTGTAAAGACCCCCTGCTACTTTAACACGAGTAAAACAGCGCATTCATTATTGTGATAAAAATATATTTTCGTTGAATTACATGCTTCAAAAATTGTAATACGTTTGGGATTAAAACATCTAATTACCTTCCAATGTTTTAAAAGACCTTTTTTTAGACAGATTATTAAATAAGAGAAGGTAATTACCTTCTAAGATAAAATCACAGTTGATAAAGGATCTTTAGGGGGAGTAACATTTCCAACGTATTAAAACACTGGCTGAAATTATGTAGGGTATTAAACCACGGTGATGATTAATACTCGTTAGTTTATCTCCATAACGATGACCACTAATGATGAACCGGGAAGCGAAAAATTCAACTGCGAGCCATTAATCGAGATAATTAAAGCTGTGCTTAGTATTACAACACGAGATTACAAACTTAGCTTCTTTGAATAAATTCTAATATTAGCAAGTGTATATTATGAAGGAATATTATGCTGAGATGAATAGAAATAAATAGTTAGTATTCTAGTTAGACTTATTACGGATGCAAGCTGCAAGTATTTCAAGTATTTGGAATAACAATTTTAGTAAATTTTAACCACATTTAAAAACCAGCATTGTTATTAGATAAAATTAGGTGGCATTTGTACAAGTGCTTTTAAATAAATAACAATTATATTTAAACATATATATAAAACAGACTATAATTGCTTGTCGATTTTCAAGTGGTTGGTTTGTTTTGGTTTGCTAGGTCTACTTTTTAAAACACGAGGGCTAATGAGACCTTGACCTACAGCTTAAAGCCGATTCCGAACATCCATGGCACTGTGGGATTCGAACCCACGAACTCCGGTACCGAAAGCCAGCACCCTAACCAATCGGCCATCGTTCGACAAATTTTTATGTAGTATTTATCGATATAAATAATGTAAAACGCAGTCCATTTTTTCCCAAAGTTCTGCCTACTTCTTAAGCGTATCCCAAGTTCCGTCTGTTTTAAGTGCTATATAAAAAATACAAAACAGCAATACATCAAATTTACATCAAAAGCTTACTTTATTTATACAAAAGTTTAATAATGAACTAATAAATATTACTGGTAAAACTGGTTTTAAAATATTGATATGGTAGAATAGGTGAGAATACAAAAAGTAATATTCTTTTACTAAGTATATTTATAAGATATATATTAGTTTATTTTAGAAATTCCAAATATTTACTGGTAAGCCATTAGTTTACGTGCTATCCAATACTTTTCAACAATATGCGACACGACTGTTCAAATGCTTCCATATCATTGGCTGATCAAATTAAAAAAACAGTTAGTGGAATTCTCTACTTCAATTGTGTAGAGGTGGTCTTACAGTCATGTTCATTCTGACCTCTGAAGAGAACCAATGATTTCTTTCTTGAAAAATATCACTCCTTTCTCAGAAACCTCCAACTTTTACCCGATGAATGAAATCTTTTAATGTAATCTCTTGAAATTCAAAACAGTTTAGTTTTCTGAAAAGAAAATGGTAGATAAAATTATTTAATGCAAAAACAATTAAAATAGATTCAGTTTTATATTGCTACTTTAAGAATAAGCCAGATTACGAGAACAAGATTTGTCTCTTCCTGAAAAAGTTGTAAAAAACAGTTCGTTTCAGTTATTTTAAAATTAGCTATTATTTTTTTTATAAAATTCATATTTTTAATTTACAAGACAGCTTATTTTATAATTGACAAATTCAGTGTTATGGTAACTCATAAATAATCTCGTAAATGATCTAGTAAATAACTCGTAAATCGCTTAAATTAATTAATGCAAAAACACTTAAAAATAGTTTAATTTTATATTGCTACCTGAAGAATAAGCCAAGAACAAGATTTGTCTCTTCCTGACAAAGTTGTAAAAAACAGTTCATTTCAGTTATTTTAAAATTAGTTATTATTTTTTTTTATAAAACTCATATTTTTAATTTACAAGACAGCTTATTTTATAATTGACAAATTCAGTGTTATGGTAACTCATAAATAATCTCGTAAATAACTCGTAAACCGATTAAATTAATTAATGCAAAAACAATTAAAACTAGTTTCATTTTTATATTGCTACCTGAAGAATAAACCAGATTACGAGAACAAAATTTGTCTCTTCTTGAAAAAGTTGTAAAAAACAGTTCATTTCCTTTATTTTAAAATGAGTTATTCCTTTTTTTTTATAAATTTCATATTTTTAATTTACAAGACAGTTTATTTTATAATTGACGAATTCAGTATTATGATAACTCGTAAATAGTTGAATAGGACTATATTTAAAAATAAAGAGAACCTAGAAAATTTCTAAATTCATTTTTGATTTCATGATATTTAATGATTTCAATTATTTTAAAATGAGTTATAATTTTTTATAAATTTCATATTTTTAATTTATACGATAGCTTATTTTATAATTGACAAATTCAGTGTAATGATAACTGGTAAATAGTTGAATAGGACTATATATTTAAAAATAAAGAGAACGTAGAAAATTTCTAAATCCATTTATGATTTCATGATATTTAAGGATTTCAGTTATTTTGAAATGAGTTATTCTTTATTTTTATACATTTCATATTTTTAATTTATACGAAAACTTATTTTATAATTGACAAATTCAGTGTTATGATAACTCGTAAATAGTTGAATAGGACTATATTTAAAAATAAAGAGAACGTAGAAAATTTCTAAATCCATTTATGATATCATGATATTTAATGATTTCAGTTATTTTAAAATAAGTTATTCTTTTTTTTATAAATTTCATATTTTTAATTTATACGACAGCTTATTTTATAATTGACAAAAATTCAGTGTTATGATAACTCGTAAATGTTGAACAGGACTATATTTAAAAATAAAGAGAATGTAGAAAATTTTTAAATCCATTTATGATTTTTTGATTTATATATATATATATATATATATATATATATATATATATATATATATATATATATATATATATATATATATATATATATATATATATATATATATATATATATATATGTCTTTCACATAATTAATTATTTCAAAACGAAACGCCTCATAAAGCTAAATGTTTATTCTTTTTAGTAAAATAAAGAATATTCTCTTTGTTGCCATCATATTTAGAATTTTTTAAAGTTTTGTTTATATCGAAGAATTATAGTTAGATACAATTCCTTTCACTTTTTTTTTCCATAAAATGCCTTCTTAGATATCCAAAAGAAAATATATATCAGCAAAGGATAAAATAAAAGTCTGAAAAAAAGGAAAATCCCTTACAGAAATAAGCGTGAGCAATTGTTTCGAGTAAAGATGTGACCACAACGGGAAAAAAAAAATATGTCATATCTGAAATCAATAAATGGTTTGGCTTCTTTTTCTTTTGGAAATATGTGAATCTTTAAACAGGGAGAAAAAAAATTGTAGAAACCTCAGAATATTTTAAGATACTAATTCTGTTCTATAAAAAAATAAATTTTCTTGTGATGTTATGTGGTACTCAGCATCAAAGAAACCTTAATATGTTCCTAAAATATATTAATTTTTTACACATTCTGACAGAAAAGGAATTTAGTTTATATTTTTATTTTACATCTATTCCTTGCCAAAGGAGAAAATATCTTTTAAAAAGATATAATTTGTTCTAAAATAAATTCTTGAAAACGGAAAATCATTTTATTTTTATTATACCTTGTTTGTTGTCGAACATATTTGATTTAAAAGTAAAAATAATTTAATTTGATTTGACTTTTTTACATTATTTGTGGTCATCTAAATATTTCAATAATACTTCGTAAGCCAAGAGGAAAGAAACATGAAAAAATTCAAATAAAATCTAATAAAATCTATTATATACTATTTTATTTGTTCTTTACAAGAAATTATCTTTTATGGAAAATAAATAAGATTTTATGACGATCTTAATACAAATCTTCAGATTAATAATTCAGAACATCTTACCAATAATTAAATTATTTTTACAATTTCTTCGTCGAGTAGAAAAATGTATTTTATTTATACATCCCATATTTTACGTAGTAAAATTTCTTCAATAATAAGTACTTTTTTATCACGTTTTCCAATAGTATACAGAATTTATCATCTTAGATTATTGCACGTAGCATAAATATTACATTAGTAACATTTTTACTGTTTTAATTCTCGTAATTAAACCTCTATTTACAGTTACAGTAATGAAATGCTAAATTGAATATTTTAAATGAAATTCAGAAATTCAAAAAGCAGGAAATTTACTTAATATTTCATTTATATTTTGGATTAATTATACTAAGATTCTTTGAGTATTTTGTACATAATCTTTCGCTAACGAGAAACTTTTAGTTGCAAAATATGATGTTACACCCAATCGGTAACAATTCCATATTATGGAAAAACGTTTATCTCAAAAAGGAATATTGGGAAAATATCATGACCATGCACAAAAAAATCTTATTTTATTCTTAAATTTCAAATAAACCTACATTTTTTTAGTCAAATGTCTGACAACCATTGGTGTCCGCTACATTTTTCACAGTATTTTTTTTTTATTCACAGAAAATGATCATTATTTTCTCTTTTTTAAATTTCTCCAACATGTTGCGAAATAAACAAATATCTTGCTTACAAGTCACAAACCAAAGGGAGAAACATACTAATTCCCACAGGAGAAAAAAACGTTACTATAAAAAGCTGTTGTTTATCTGAACATAGATAGTTAATTTCGCACAGATATATAGCAGCACAAATATGTTTTCCAATAAAAGACCTTCAGAAATGTTTCTGAAAGTTTTGCAGTAGAGTATTACTTAAAATTCTTGATTTTTGTCTCTTTCATAAAGACAAACAATGCCGTTTACATTCCAAATACTAAAATTTCCCTAATTCTGTCACAATTTAATTTGAGAAGCTGATTAATTCGCATAGATAATAAAAAGAAGTATGGAAATCGGTTCTTTATTTACATGAATGGGCTTCTAACAGGTAGATAAGCTCCTTTTCATATAAAATACCTCTTACTAGACATGTGCATTCAGAATTCAGAGCAACATGAGAATTAACAGCAACTTCTAAAACTTTAGCAGTTTAGTAAGTAGTATTTAAAGTTAAAATTTTTCCTTTTTTCTCGTTTATGGAATGACGGTCATATTTGCATTTATTTCATGTAAATATGGCGAACATTGTATAGGCTACATAGATTGCGGTCTTAAGCAACCATACGAATAATTACAAATATTATTAATAAAATTTCAATTGCTGAGAAGGAAGAAGTAGGTTCTTTCTAAGTAAGCCCCTTTCTTATCATTAGTGGTCAGTATTTCAATACAGATCAACAGGGGTTAGTAACGGGGGTTGTCTTTAAATATCAAAAGGTATGGATGGAATATATAGTTCTGAGAACAGCCCATGTAACATTGTAAGCTAGAATGTCAGAACTAAGAATGCTGCGGCAACTGGGTACGAGAGGAGATGAAAAAAAAAGACATTTCAAAAAGAATTTCAGAAAAACAAATTATACTTTAAATTTGAAAACTAAGAATTGATAAAAAAAACCCGGTTTAATTCAGTTGTAATACTGGAAGACTTGTATTTGCATTATAAAGTATCCTAAGCTATTTTAAGGAAGACAATAAGAAATTGCTGTGGGACACACACACACACAAAAAAAAACATATTGAAAAAGTCATTTTAAATATTCTGATTCAGTTAATGTACATTTATTGGAGAATCTACGAAAAAAGAACAAATATTGTAAAAAAATATTTGAACAATAATGTAGAGAAAATATCTGAAGTGGAGTGTAAAATAGATCAAAAATTCATAAAGGTAAAAAAGGATGCTTTAATCACTACTAATCTATACATTTGCATTTATAAGAATTTTCATGAAAGGCAAATTGTAGAAAAAATTAAAGAATAATGCAGGAGTTTAGTATTATTTGTGGTGATATTCAATATCTATTGACTTCAGTTAAGAAGTTTTTAGAAAACAATGATTTTACATAATTTACAGAAAAAACAAACTCAGAAATTTCTCACAAATTACACCATTAGTGTTCAAAAACAATACATATCTCCCATACATCTTGAAATATATACATGGACTAAATGTATAATATGTGTTGTCTTTGTGTGGTTAAATGAAGAAATAACAAACCATCATTTATTTAATGTTTTAAGTCTATAAAATATGTTTGGATCAACTATTTATTTTATCTTTCACGAATTCAATTGAGGGATAATTATATTTTTAATATTGTAGCGTGAAAATTCTTTAATACATTTTTCTTTAAAAATAACATAACTATGCTTTTAGAAAATTTACAAGTTGAATGCCTGAGTGCTTTTTCAAAGAAAGGGGAAAGGTATAACCTTTAAATCATATATC
>CM063504.1:13214772-13224772 GCA_032207245.1 Pardosa pseudoannulata
ATTGTCCAGAAGGACAGATGTGCCGTGTTGCCGCTCTGAAATAAAGTTTTAAATTAGACTTCTGAGTTCTCTTGAATATGAGACCCGACTGCATCTTTGTACTTTATGAATGCTAGCTGTTGAACTTTCTCCTTGTGAAGGAGATATATAAAAATGGATTACATTTTAAGCCGGCAGGATTTTATCTGCTCTGAAACCCCAATGGATTTCAAATCCATTACTATGGCAGAGGACAGCCATTTTCCTTCTCCAAAGTTTATTTCAGTAAAATTTTAATAAAGCATAATTTGAACAGTTTGAGTTAAGTTTTGCTTAGGAAAAATATTGAATTTCATAATGATAAACTTTCTTAAATACTTGTTTACTGTAAACCTTCATTTGCGTGTATTATTTGTTTTTGTTTATATTCATTGCATATTATCTTTTTATTGTTTAGTTGTTTATATATTGATTCTGTATAGAGATTTTGTGATGGTGCAGGAGAGTCAGAGGAACGGTATAATTTGATAGTTTTAAATTTTGATGTGATGGTGTGGAATTACTTATGATGAGTTACAGACCAAGCTTCTGACTCTGTAACCCTGATGTCTCTAATTCTGACACACTAGAAAGACAGTTCTGACTCTTCTACACTAAATTTATTCGTTTAATGTTACAATTTCTTGTAAAAAATTTTGATAATCATATATTTGTACTATTATAAGTTGTGAAAATGTCACCCATCAGCGAGACGATTTTCTCTTTTTTCGGGGGGGATCTGTAATATATCAAAATTATTTAACTTTAATATTTCTTCAAAAAACCTCCTCTCTCCTATTTTAATTCATCTAAATATCTTTATCAGCCTCTAAATGGTTTAATCAACGAAGTATTTTCCACTTAACATTCCTTTCTGTCATAAAACTGTAACCTTTCTGTCTATACAGCAGTTTCCCAGGTGTTGGCGGAACATGTTTTCGCGTTTTGCTGATATTGCAGTCAATTCGCTTATTAAGCTGTTTTTGTTGTGGGAAAAATTCTTGTTCTCTGTGGCTTTTGATTCTATATTGTCCAGAAGGACAGATGTGCCGTGTTGCCGCTCTGAAATAAAGTTTTAAATTAGACTTCTGAGTTCTCTTGAATATGAGACCCGACTGCATCTTTGTACTTTATGAATGCTAGCTGTTGAACTTTCTCCTTGTGAAGGAGTTATATAAAAATGGATCACACATATATATATATATATATACACATTTATATATATATATATATATATATATATATATATATATATATATATACATATATATACATATATATACATATATATACATATATACATATATATATATATATATATATATATATAATATATATATATATATATATATATATATAGATATATATATATATATATATATATATATATATATATATATATATATATATATATATATAAATATATATATTATATATATATATATATATATATAATATATATATATATATATATATATATAATATATATATATATATATATATATATATATATATATATATATATATATATATACATATATATATATATATATATATATATATATATATATATATAATACATATATATATATATATACATATATATATATATATATATATATATATATATATATATATATATATATATATATATATATATATATATATATATATATATATATATATATATATATATATATATATATATATATATATATATATATATATATATATATATATATATATATATATATATATATATATATATATATATATATATATATATATATATATATATATATATATATATATATATATATATATATATATATATATATATATATATATATATATATATATATATATATGTTTATGACGTGGAAAAGAGTTTGTTAATTTTCAATGAATTTTAATTGGTCGATTTGCATGTTTTGTCTATAAACATTTAAAAGAACAGTACAGATTTTTTTGCTATTACTATTCGGTAATTAGGTGCTGGTATTTAAACAATTGAAAAATTTATTCACAGTAATTTGGAATCTTGTATTTTCTCTAATACCTATTCGGTTAATCAGAAATCATTTAGACATTTCCTATTGCTTCTAAGAAGCTTGAGCTTATAAACATTACTGTCACAAATTAATTTAAAGCAAGTTATCCGTGGAAAATATTTTCGTTTCTAGAAACTTTTCGAATGTATTTATATTCTAAATTTCTTTGTATTTTATCTTATTTTGAAGACGTCACATTTACAAGCAATATTTTTAAAATAAATAGTAAAAATATGAAAATAATGATAAATAAATTAATTTGATTTACCTCTTGGTAAATTGCCATCAAATAAATTATAATATATATTTTTTGTTAGAAAAGTGTAGGATGGACTTTAAAAATTGGATAGAATGAATCAAAATATGTCACTATTAATTTAAATACTACATTAGTGAAATAAACCTAGGAATTTAAATATGTATTTCTCAAAAATAAAGATTAATATATTCGAATTTAAGAGATGAAGTTTTTTTTGTGTTTTCTCATCAAAATACAGTGTATCTCATTTAGATTTTATTGTTTGATTTCTAAAAATGTTACTATAAATAAAATTCTGTTTTTACAGTAAATAAAGAAGATTTGAATCCTTTAATAAATTTTTAAGGGTTAACTTGTCGACAAAAATATTTTCAAATTTGTTCTTAAATTCAAAATTTTAAAACGTTATATTCTAAGTTATATGCAATTATTTATAAATTAAAAGATTCACATTTATATCAGGTTATTTAATGCGATATTAAGCATTAAATGGAATTTCTGAACAGATTGTTTGATGAAATCCCATTTCATTTCTCACAGATAATCGTACACCTGTGTTCTATCCAAATCTGTGTAAGTAAAGTGCATGTCTTAAAACAGTTGCGTCTATCTCGTCATTAAAATTGTACCTCTAATAAAAAGGTGAATAATACTCTTTCTAACAGAATACGTATAATCTACAATAGAACAAATGTTATATTCAATAGAACAAATGTTATATTATACTATATAACATTTTTTCAAGGTGTTTAACAGATTTCTTAAACATTTAAAAAATAATCATATGATAGCTATTTAATACAAATATAGTATTTCTACATAAAACTTACCTAGAAATTACAAGAAACAAATTACTTGTAGCAAACCAATAAGTAAATATCCGTATTGTGATAATTAAATTCCTAGAATCCATACATAATTTTAGTCACATAATACACACACAGACACACACACACACACACACACACACACACATATATATATATATATATATATATATATATATATATATATATATATATATATATATATATATATATATATATATATATATATATATATATATATATATATATATATATATATATATATATATATATATATATATATATATATGTATATATATATATATATATATATATATATATATATATATATATATATATATATATATATATATATATATATATATATATATATATACATATATATATATATATATATATATATATATATATATATATATATACATATAGATATACATATATATAACATATACAAATTTATATACATATACATGTGAACAATAGAAGTATTTATCACCGAACACACAGGAGAATTTTTTCCGACCATTTAGTTAGTCCGGGATTGTTAGTGAAAGAGAACTACTATTTAAGATAGAGTCATGAAACAAAATCCTAGAACTAAGGAATAAATTTGTTGAGGTCTAAAATGTACCTCTCATACACATACATATAGATCCAAAAGCAAACGAATGACTTCATTTCGTTCCCATAAGAATAAAGAGTGTTCAGCAATTTTTAGGAGATAAAAATGAAGCTTTATCATTTAATCTAGTTAAAAATACACACAGTTCTGGAATTAAGTTATTTCAGAAGGGAGAACGTTCTTTTAGGACAACTGAAAAATGTGGCCAGTGGGCAAAAAATTAATATTTTTCTTACACTAATTCTGAGAGATGAGTAAAATATTTTAGTCGGAGAAAACTACCTTAACAGTCATTTTACGACTAAAATAAATTAGGTATTAAAACTGGAAAGGGGGGGATAATTTTAGATGTCTCTTTTAGGGACAATTTGATAATATAAATATATATATACATGTTAGTTTCATGTACGTGGAAATTTTATCATTCGTTTTTAAGTGGCGGAAGATAGTAAATAGGCAAATTACTCAGAAAATAATAAATTTATTTGTTGTTAAATAATTGAACACATTCATTTCAAATTTATTAAGCGAAAATATTCGTATGACTTAATGTATATTTAACGAAGTAATTACAGATGTGTTTATTTTTAGTGCCCCCTATATCATGATGAGTCTTTTTATTTTCCCCAATTTGTTAATTCAACGTTATTCGATACTTGTTTCTAAACATAAAATTACTATTCAGGGATTTTTTTATGGTAACAACATTTTAATAACACAAGATTTTAAAGAACAAAAAATATTTGGGCAAATTTGATTTTTTAGATTCAGTATAAAACATCTTGATTATCCAGAAACTGACCACGAATATAAAAAAAATATCGTTTACACCGTACAGGGGCATTTGAACAAAACATTTTCCAATTCCTTATATGGAAAGTTAAATAAATTAGTTTAATAATTTTCCGTAATACTCTTTAATGTAGTTCTTAATAATTCAATTAGTATTGATCATTTTCAATTGAGCAGTGTAACAACGGTATCATGCACGGTGTAACAACTTGTGGAAAACATTTCAACACTCAAACCTATTTTCATGCAGTCGGTATTTCTATAATTATTATTTGTTTGACGAAAATCCATCAAATTAAGAACACATATCTTATTACAATTATTTATGTCTATTTGTCTGTTCCGAACGATGGCCGATTGGTTAGGGTGCTGGCCATCGGTACCGGAGTTCGTGTTTTCGAATCCCACTGAGGCATGGATGTTCGTAGCCGTTCGGAATCGGCTTTAAGCTGTAGGTCCCAGTCTCATTAGCCCTCGTGTTGCAAAAAGTAGACTGTAGCACTCCAAACTAAACCAAACCTATTTTTCTGTTTCTTTGTAAACAAATATATCTATGTTATATATATATATATATATATATATATATATATATATATATATATATATATATATATATATATATATATATATATATATATATATATATATATATATAAGTAATGAGTTAAACACACAAGAAATTATCACAATAATCCATGCAATAGTACTACGCTCAATTCTGCAGTACATAGTCTTAGGATATTATATTAATAAAAATATATTAATAATAAGAACATCACAATATATTAATTAAAGACCGATATAATATATTTTTTGAATTGTAAATAGAAATAAAAGTGACATTAGTGCCCAAGATAAGTTGTGATCCCTCATTCCGTTAAACATGGTTTGCGTGTACGCAGCCCTCCTTGAGGTACCTAGTTACAATCTTAAGAGACCAATGTTACCGAAGATTTAGAAGAATTGAAAGAGAGCAATAGCTACACAAAACTATATCTAAACTACAATAAATACATACATAGAGACACGATAATAAAAGTTTCATAAATTAACCACTATATACATTATATACTAAGCCTTTAAAGACATTCGATTATTATTAAAAAAATCGATATATACATGTATTTCTATTTAAATTGAAAAATATCTGTAAAACACTAATTAAAAATTTATTAGATAATCAGCACGAATAGCAAGAGAAAGAAATTCTTTTATGCATATATCCATTTTATTAACTTTACTAAACAGCCTACTTAATCTTGTTAGAAAATTTGTTGTTATATTGAGTTTATTTATTTCAGAAAGAGTGGAATGACGTAATCAGATTAATTTCAAATTTAAATTAAATTCTTTGTCATGTATACTATATCCTATTTGACAATTGTTAAAATGAAACTAAAATCTAAGAAATTTGTTAACAGAATTACATATAGTTATACCTGAAATTCTGTGATTATTATTTTTTACAGTATATGACGAAAATCCATCAAAGTAAGAACACATATCTTATTACAAACATGTCTATATCTATTTCTCCTTTTCTGTAAGCAAATATGCAAACATAAAGATAGATAGGAAAGAGGGAGACAAAGGGATATATCTATTTTTCTCTCACTATATATATATATATATATATATATATATATATATATATACCTGTTTATAACTATATATATGAATAAATAAATTTCTCTTGCTATCTTTCTTTCACTCATGAAACAAAGAGAGAAAATTTAATTACTATATCAAATATATATTAAATATTTAGATAAAATATAAATTATTTTTAAAAATGTATCCTAAAATGTAATTTTATTATTTTCTCTAATTTTAAACTTTTATGTATATATTAGTAAAGAGCCTCAATCAATCAGTGGAATTACTTCCATTCCTTATGAATATAATCATTAATTTGTATTTATTTTCATATTTTTATAATATATTATGGACCCATTTAGGCTATGGTAAGTCAACCTGTAAGTATTTACATTTTATGTAGCACTAATAAATGCAGAGCTATGCATAAAATACAGAGCTTCCGATGAGATTTGGCTGGATTCTTGTTATAGGCTTTGTAGACTATTTCTAACTTTGAAATTATATATCAAATTATATATGATTTTGATTTTATATATGAATTTGAATTTATATATGATTAGATTACCCGCAGAGAAGTAAAATTTTTTATGTTGCATATCTTAAAACGAGTATTAATTGTTACTAATTATAATAATAGGTAACAAAAGGGCATATAATAATTTATGTTTTTTTTAAATTAAGCAAAGTTTAATGTTTAAATTTATAAATACAATAAAAAGATGGTCCAATTTATTTGAAAAATTCTTTAGTATAGAAAGTAATATATCTGCGACCATTGCAATAAGAGAAACAAAGTTTAGCATTGATGTTTTCAGTGATGTAAATTGTATGCCTTTCCAATGTCGAAAATTGAGTGAGAATTTTTACGGTACCAGACATACGTTGGCGTATGTTAACGTATAAATACCCATATCTATGGGTTCTGGAATCAATAGAAAGTATTTCGTTGCTAGTAGTCTAGTTGTAAAACCTGTGGTTACAATCTGTAACAAAAAATACGTTATAAATATAAAAAAAGTATTTTCTAAAATAATTTTTATTTAACAAGAAAAACAATAAAAATGTACTAAAAGTTTGGTTTGAGGTTTTAGTTATGTCGTTAGTAAATAGGTGGCTATACTAGTGTTCTATTCTAAAAAAAAATAGTCTTTGGGAGAGCAAATTAGTATTCAAAAAAATTAAACATTCGACCACAAACTTCAACATCAGCAACCTTTATTTTCTTTTTTCAACTCTTTTCGTTGCCACCAGCGGGAAAACAAAAATAGCCGAGCTCGCGACAACTAGTGCAATATCTCAGCAATTGAGAGTCCAATGATGGGGAACAGCTTTTTGCTTTTAAGAACTGACTTTTTTTTAAAAATCTCCAATCTAATTTTTCATGATTGAATATTGTATTGTCAACAGAATTGAAGCTGTGGTATAGATACCAGATATCTATCTAGTCAGGAAGATAGTTAAAAATTTATTTTAATATATCAACTCACACACAAGCAAATTTAAATAAATGTATTTAATAAGAAGAAACGAGAAACTATTTAAAGCTTATTACATAAGATTTGACACAGCTATGAAAATTGATAATTTCACAAATTCTAACCCGTAAAGTAAAAAATTTACCTATTTATTTAAATTCTTTAACACACTGGGATATGTCATTTTTATCTCTGCTTCCAAATATATAAGAAGACGTAGCATTTAATTTTTATTTAAAGATATAAATCGATATTTTAAGCTCAACTTTAATGAACGTATTTATTTTTTACATAGCTTATTGAAAGAAAATTTTTTACGAATTATTTTTAATTGAAAGTACAACTAAAATAAACGAATCATCACTTGTAGATGAAAATCTATCATTCCTAATTTATACTTCAAAAGTATTATTTTTCTTTTGGAACTTCAGTGCTCATTTAATTTTCGCAATCTTTATTTTTCTTAACATTTTTAATGCTTATCGGTTTTATAATTCCTAATGTAAAATATTTCTAAAATAAATTTCCGAAAGAAAAATGGAATCACTTTTTAAACATTATATTTATCAGTTTTCATGAAATGTAAGGTTCTTACTTTTCTATTTAAAGGGATTTTTATAAGAGGATTATCAGATTTCTAATACTTTGAAAAAATATTTTTCTATAACACAGAAAATTTCGAATTTCTTCTTCGGGTAGAAAAAAAAAG
The DNA here is from genome assembly GCA_032207245.1 of Pardosa pseudoannulata. NCBI lineage: Eukaryota > Metazoa > Arthropoda > Arachnida > Araneae > Lycosidae > Pardosa > Pardosa pseudoannulata. The sequence continues at coordinate 13,223,125 of CM063504.1, forward strand.
TCAAAAACCTATAAAATAACTTCTGATAACATAGGCTTATGAAATCAATGGCCGATGCTAAAAGGAGTTATCTTTCCTTAAAAGTATATATAGAGTATTTAAACTATTTTTTAAATAAGGGAATTTCTAAACATTGCATGTTTGTTGGAGTAATTTGAAATATATTAATTAAATGTCGGAAATAATGTTTCTCTCATTTTCTCACATCTACTTTTATTTATTTTTTATTTTAAAATAAAATGATTTGAAATTGTTAAACGTACATTAAATTTCACTCCCTGTTAGTATAGTGATTTTTTATGATAGACTACAATATCTAATGGTAGAATATATACGATTTATTTAATTACAGAAATTTATTGTTAACCAGGCTTCAATATGTGTATGTGTGTGTTAAATATGATGTTTTTTGCTAAAGATTCTTATTTATTATGAATTTTTGATTTATTCGAACAGTAGAATTTAAGTCTACGGTATGCACACTATTTAGAACTTAATTTGTCATGGAAATACGCTGAAGTCTTTCTTTTACTGAATTTCAATGCATTGGATTTCTTGTTTTTCCAGTATTTCGATATTTTTTTCTATTTTGTTTTGAATCACGATAGCTCAGTCGGCAAAGGCAACAATCTCATAACTTAAGGCTTGCGGGTTCGGGGCTCTAACCAGACTTAGATCCGTCTTGTTTTTCATAGTGACTGGGGCACGTAAAATATGTTAGTGGTCGCAATGTCCTCCAAGTTCTCACAAGATATTTTTTGGATGCCATGCCAAGCCTGGGGTTTTTGCTTGGTCCCTGCTTTTAAATTAGAAGGACCCACTTGAATTAAGACGCTCTTTCAGCCTAGCAATGGTGAACCCCCCGACTTAATTCAAGTGGTCTCTGGTTCACATACTCGGCTTGTCTAAGTAACATTGGCAACACGTATTTTTGAAATGGACAAACTCTTCTCTGCCTGTTTGCCGGAGGACTGTTACAATTGAAGATATTTATGGTAACCAAAGACATCGATGTCATATCCAGAGGGCAGTGCCATTTAATGACGGATGGCTAACATAAGATAGAATTTTTTTGGCACAATGCCTTCCAAGTTCCCGAACAATACGTCTAAAGGAGAAAGGACAAGCCTGGAAATCTTCTGCTTGGTCCCTGCTGTAAAAAATAACAGTCCAAGCTTTGCTTTTTCCTAAAGAATAATGTAGGCTGTTTGTATGGTTCATCTATAATAAAGTAAAAAAATATATGCGGCTTGGTATTGTCAAATGCTATGAAAGCTAGTGCACCTGTGTTGAAAATAATTATAAAAATAATCTTAAAGAAAGTCTCTATCTTAGAATTTATAATCTGCTAAATCCATATAGTATTATAGAAAAACCATATCACATACCAAGTTTTCAAATATAAAACAATTCTTAAGAAAATAAATTTAAAAAAAATTTAGTGCACTATATGAGCGTTAAGAAAATATATACAATTTAATAGGAATATATATGTACTGGAACATATGTACACACACAGACACACACACACACACACACACACACACATATAAATACTATATATAAATATATATATTATATATATGTGTGAGTGGTGTATATATAATAGATATATATATATATATATATATATAGAATATTAATATAT
>CM063504.1:13229772-13232272 GCA_032207245.1 Pardosa pseudoannulata
AACTTTTGTAAATAAAAATTTAATTTTTTTATAAATATGTGTGTAGTCTCTTGATAGGATCTGGGTAAACTTAGGCAGTAACCTAAATCTTTAACATAACTTAACCACTTAAAAACATTTTCTGTACTACAAAACTAAAAGTTTAAGATTGAAGCCAATAAATAAATACAATTTTAGGAAAGTCACCTGATACTCAAAATATATCAAATATCTAAAGATAGTAGTCGATGGACCTTGGTAGGTGACAAACCTTTCAAAGAAGTTCAGATGGAATCGATGGAGGAGGTTTTGGAGATCATGCTTTGCCAGAAGGCATGATCATGATCATTTACAAAGATATTAACACGTTCCCATTTTATACAGCAGTATCAAGTTTTTTGCTTTGATTAGCAGCAGTAAAACAGATTAAGTGCTTGTCTGTCGTCCTTAATATGTCATTCCTTACTGGCAGAACAATTAGCCTCAGAAATTTCTCAATAATTATATAAGTTTTGACTTCAATCCTTCACAACTGTCCACTACTTTTGTGCTCAGATATGAATAAAATATTAGTCCTCTTAATCTTAAAAGAATATTTTTTAAAATTTCAATATGATCTTTTGAACTTTTATGTATATTCATGTAGTATTTTCGACAATCATATGGGCAAATAAAACTCACATAAAACAATCCTGAATTGATATACAAAACATTCCACTTTTAATTAATACTTTAATATTTTTTCCTAGCTAAAATTCATGTGTCTCAATGTTTCTTCTCCTTTTTGATTACTGATTTTGTTTTATGAACATGTATTACGCGAGTTAGATAAATAAAAACTGTTATGCTAATTTTGAAATTAATATCTTCTCGAAATAAGTTAATCTATTCGAAATAAACTAAAGAATTTTTTTTAAAAAACTAGATCTGCGTTTTAGAAATGAAAATAGAGCAAAATCTAAATTTCTTAAATATTCTTTATTAACTTAATATAAAGAAGAAATTGATGATACCTTTCTTTAAAATTGTAACTTTGGCGTGGAAAATTTGAGGAAAATGGACAAGTCCAAATATGCCATCAGAAAACCTTTCCCAATGAAGCTGCACTATATTTATGCTAAGGAAATAAAATATTTTCAGTGTGGTTATGAACGAATGGAATTTTTTGGTATGTTTCGTGATATATATTTTAACTTTCTTTCCGCACAGAAAATACATTTTTTTTAACCTTCAGGCTAAATATTTAAATGATCATATCTGTTTTCCTAGATTCAGTTGTAAGATCAGTTTATTCTTGAATATATCATTTTAAGAAAGATAGTTCCTTACAATTTTACCCTAAACCAAATGCTGTTTCTAAATATCCATTACATTTATTGTTCAAACATATTAAAGCAAATGTAATACATAATACATACTACTTATTTCTGAAGATAATATTCCAAATAACTATAAACTCACTTATTTTGAGAAAATTTAAATGAGTTAAGGTTTTATTGTAAAACCCCATGTGCATTTAAAAGTAAATATTTATGTTTCAGAAATTGTAAATAGATGGGAAATATTTTTTTTTTATTCTTGTATATAAATTTCTAGCATCAAAATGTATTAAATAGTGAATGAACGTAACTGCTCTTATATTTTGCATATTTATTTTATTTTCTCAGTTAGTTTAGATATAAAATTACTTGTTTTAACAAATATCATTTAGCATCATTTATAATATAGATATAATTATAGTTCTATTAATCTAGTTTTTATAATATCTGTTGAATATAAATTTTCATGCAAGCAAAATTTCGTAATTTTTTATATCAAAATCCTTAACTTTAATGTTCTCCTATTTGAAGAAAAGAAACAACTTACTTTAAATCCGCATTAATTATGCATTAAAATTTCGTGTATTATAATTTCATAATATTCATACCAACATTGTTAATAAAAACTAATTATTCTATAAGTACTTAATGTAATTAGTTACAATTAAGGCCCATTTTATAAGGCTATATATCTATTATTTTAAATAGTGTTTTGGATATTCGATGGGAATTATAAACAACCCTATATTTACCACAGAGGCAATAAATCTAAAACTACATTTCAAACTGAGCTAATTATCTAATTTTGTATCAAATTTATATTTAATTTTATTTATGTTTTTATATCCAATATAGCTTCCAAAAGAGTGCATTAAATATGCATGTATTTTAAGGGTATATAGTCCGCAGTATTTGCCTGTATTATTTTAGCAGATAAAAACTCCTGAAAGACTTCCTGCCTCAACGAGAATAAAGAATAAAGAAAAGAAATTTCTTTCTTTTTTATTGGCATCTCTATGATTCAAAACATCTTAAGCAATGGACTTTTAATTTTTACCCTAGAAATGTAGAATTTAATTCTTTATTTTTTCCCTGGTCATAGACATGTTTCTCTACGCGTGTGACACAAATCGGCCATCGTTTGGCGTTTTGTAAAGGCATACATATTTTAGCCTTTGTGTCTAGGAATAAAAAAACCAAAT
>CM063504.1:13234772-13237272 GCA_032207245.1 Pardosa pseudoannulata
CTCATACAACGAAATTCGTTACAGTATATATATATATATATATATATATATATATATATATATATATATATATATATATATAATGCAATAATATAATAACAAAATAACCTGATTTAATAACAAGTGCGTTTTATAATACACTTTTTGGTGATTCTATACCTAAAAGACAATTTATTTTTTTCTCCTTTCACGAAATTTTTATTCTATTTTTAAATTACAGTAAACCAATTGTAGATGGCCAAGTCTCCAAATTCTGCATAACCTGTACATAAAACCTTTAATATAACAATGATAGTGTCCCTCCGTATTGAGAAAACGCACCCATTTTTTGTTAACGTCTTTGTCCCGTCGTTGTTAACGTCTTTGTCAGTCGTTTGTTTAAAATTGTAAAACTTCTCCTTGAAAGCAACTGAAATCTTCGAGGTAAAAAAAACCTGATACAAATGTAACTGTCGAACTTGTGTTTGGTTTTCCTCTCAACTAATCGTCCCCGCATATTCGTATTTATGTATGTGTAAGTATGTTTCTGTCTCTCAATGTATATATATATATATATATATATATATATATACACACACACACACATATATATATATATATATACATATATATATACGTATATGTATATATATATATATATATATATATATATATATATATATATGTGTGTGTGTGTGTGTGTGTGTGTGTGTGTAATGAGACTTCTCGATGTGTGGTTGCAATCATGGCCATAAAAATGATACCGTTTCAGTTAACGACCTTTATTAAGGTAAAGTTGAAGGACGGGTTCCCACTTCATCATAGGGGCAGGACAAACTGAAGGGTCAGCTAGCAATAAGTTCTATGTACAAGACACGTAACACCTGGGTCAACATCTGTGGGAAAATATCTCTAGAAAAATGTGTCTCCGACAGTGTGTATCTCCTTTTTATTTGGAAAATTCCTAAATTGTCAACTGAGGCTACAGTTTACACTCTCAGAGAAGGGGCCTGACCAATTATTATCCTACATGGCCCTAGCGGACAATTTAGGTTAAGCAAAAAGGGGAATGCAAAATGACGCGGGAATTTTTAGCTCTTGATTTAAGTTTTGAAAACCCCTGAGAATTTTCCTTACACACACACACACACACACACACATATATATATATATATATATATATATATATATATATATATATATATATACACAAATATCTTCGTGTGTGTATGTGCGTATAATTATCGGTGCATATTTTCATATATATATATGCATCTCTGTGTATCTCTGTGTATAGATGTAGACTTGTTGTTCGTGTGTAACCTAATGTTATGAACATATTCCAACAATACCACTCTCCTAATAGTACTTTGGTATGTAATTTCAATTAGAGGGTATTTCAAATAACCAGTAGAGCCCAGAAATTCCTTAAAATCCAGCTGTGTTTTTTTAACTTCAAATCATAGGACAGCTTATTGGTACGTGTGTCTGTACACAACAGATTTGTTAAAAATATGACGTCGAAGTGCAAATTTTATGGGTATTATTCAATTTCAGAATTTTTGGAGGAAGAAAAAAATTCTAGACGATCAGTAAAAAGGTACTCTGGAAGGGTTTAATATCTCATTGAACTACACAATGGTACGATTCCTATAGAATTTTATTGCAATAATTATTTGAATTTATCTCTTGAGGAAAATATTCTTTATCCTAAATATATCGCAATCACTGCACAACAAAATATTTACTGTATAGAGAATAAATCTAAAATTATATTTCAAATTGTTCAGAATGTCCAATTTTGCATGAAATTTAAATTTTTATATCCATGGGTTCATTTTTTTATATCCCTTTTCCAAGATTCTAGAAAATATGCATGTATTCCAAGGACCTGCAGTCCGCAGTGTTTGCTGAAGGAAATCCCGAGACAGGGAATATTTTTCTAGATAAGAATTCCCTGAATGAAATCCGCTTCCTGCCCCAACGAGAATAAAGCAAAGGGATTAGGTTTTTGTGGTTCGCCACTCCCCATCGAATCAAAACATCTAAATCCCAGCTTTTATTCTTCTCCCGAAATATAACTCTCTCTCTCTCTCTCTCTCTCTCTCTCTCTCCATAATATGCACTGATGTCGGATATGCTTCCTTTTATTTAGCATATGTGTCTGAAAACATAGAAATGCTTTATTTCTACATCACTTTGAAAGGTACATTGTAATAAAAATTAAATAGTTGTAAATATATAAAATAATTCAATTTCAGACACTATTTAAATATCAATTATAATATAATACCGTGAATATTTATGTATATTGTTAAAACTTACGTAATTTATATTGGTAAAAGAAAACCGTATGAGTATATATATATATATATATATATATATATATATATATATATATATATATATATATATATATATATATATATATATATATATATATATATATATATATATATATACATATATATATATATATATATATATATATATATATATATATATATATATATATATATAT
>CM063504.1:13247272-13249772 GCA_032207245.1 Pardosa pseudoannulata
ATTCGGCAACCAACATAAATTTAATTTTTAATTTGCAGTATTTAAACACAAATAAATAAAAATGTTTTAGAGCACAATCTAATACATTTATTGTCTTTTAACACGTTGACTGCCATGAAGGTCACCAGTTGTCGGCACTCATCTTGGCTACAGCTCCGTGATGGCCACCGGTTACAACGGCGCAGCAAATTATAAAAGTGCGTAATTACAGTAAACTAGCATATAGCCCGTCATATGAAGGAATCAGTAAAATTTTTAACTCTCAGAATTTTAAAGAGCCCTATGAGGCAGGCAAAAAAAATGGTTTCTTTTTTGGCTGAGAATTATCTTGCAACAAAAAATAATAGATAATTTAAAATTATCACATATGTATCTAGTCGATTATTTAAGTCAAATATAAAATAAAATTATTTGCGTAATATCTTAGTTCAGTGATAAAACGTATGAAAATAATGCAGACGTTTTTTAAATAATTTAAATAAGAAATGAGGTGCTTAAAGGAATGACATCATAATACTGGAAAAAAGCAAGCTTTATTTTTACCTATATACTATGTGATAAATTAATAAATTTAACTTTCTGCCCTTAACCAGGGAAAATAGGGCTCGAAATAATGGTATTAAACTCTCAAAAAGGGGGGAAAGAGTGGATTTTAAACGTTTTAAAGGAGACATTTTAAAAGATATTTTTTGCTGTGATATGAAGCATATTTATACCAATTTATTTTAGAATCGGATCAATAGTTTAGAAGAAGATAAATTCTACTCTCTTTGAATTTTGCTAACCCTAACTCATCAATAATCCAACATTTCTGCCTCTATTCATTCCAGGTCCAACTGCTTCATAAATTCGAGCACAGATGAACATATATCTTAAGCTATTATTATATAGGGGATATTGACACGGATAATTTTTTCAAAAATACCATTGTGATTATAACGGTTTGAAGAAATCAATGCAATACAAACATACAAAAATTATTTTATTAGTACATGAAAAACATACATTTTATCAGTTCATATTGCATTGTGTCAAATTAAAACATTCAGGGCAAAGAAAAGGTGAATCAAAGGAATCGGAACAATATGTCACCATTTTTAGTCAAATTCTTTGCTCTAGTTCTTCCTAGCTGCTATAAATGCTAAATAATGAGAATAATAACTTAATAATCGAAGTACAATTGTTTGAAAAAAAGGACCATCGTAACAATTTCCTACTGCGCCCTGGGAGTCACCGCTGACCTCTCCCCCTCCCCAAAGAAAACTGCTTCAAGTATGATTTTATAACCCACTTTATGTGCTGAAAATAATATGTATTTATAAGTATCGCATAATGAAAAGTTCATGTCGGCGTCTTGGGCAAACCATCGAAAATACGTCTGGCAGTCAAAGTGTTAAAATGCTTCTAATTATACGAGTATAAATATCAGATGAGTTATTTTCACGAATTTAAAATATCAGTATACACATAATCGTGAATATTCATAGGATAATAACCACCTGAAGAATACGAGAGTTTGGGAACAAGAGGTTCGCATAGACAAAGCAGTTATGGGTTTTTCTGTTACTCTATTTCACAAATGAGACATAGAGACTGCAAGACATTGATTTGATTAAGTGTTTTAAAGTACTGAAATTAATAGGGTTGTTTCATATTTGTAGGATGACCAGGACCGTTTTCACTTGGAAGCCTTTTTTTTATAATATTCAATACCTTACTGTGCAATTGCCCAATACTTAATAACAGATTCCCTCAGAGTGCTAAAAAATTTTGTACAATAAAAAGTGAATTATAAATATTTTAAGGAATATAAAAATTATTGGTTAGTAAAAAATTTAAGAGAAACTTGACATAACAGTCATTTTGGAAAATTCATAATTACTAGAAATCATTTGATCAGAATACTAAAAGTATTGATCTAATCCATTCATTGGAATAGGTATTTAATGTAAACAGATATGTCATTTCATGAAAAACACTAGATATCTTCTACGTTGATAACACAGGCCTACAAAAATTTTTTTTTTGTTTTGGTACCTAAGATTTTAAAACTGGATTTAGCTCAGTTTGAGGCGCTGATTCTAAATATGAAATCAATCAATCTCTATCAGCTCTACTTTTTTTAGATAACGTTTTTTATTGTGCAGTACTGCAGGAAATGTGAACCACCTAGCTCCGAGAATATCCACCAGATACGCTAAACATCCGTAATGTAAGTGACTTCCATCCTTCCACTACAGGTGAAATCCTTTTTGAGTTGAGTAAAAATGTTTAAGTAATAAATTAAAACTTTTTAAATTTAATTAAGTTTGAGAATTTTCGTAGTTCAGGGTAGATAGAAATAAGCCTCGTGTAATATTTGAGTTTAGGAAAGAGATGTTATAAAGTTAACCTAAAACGTACTATTTTGTAGATTTTTGTACTTGTATCGATAAATAGAAATAAAATGAGTTCAAGTAGAAGAAGTTGTGCAAATTATCCAGTGAGGAACAAGGTGAAA
>CM063504.1:13254772-13262272 GCA_032207245.1 Pardosa pseudoannulata
GAAAAATACTTTATAATGTCATGTTTAATTGTATTTAAAAACGATATTGATAAGATTTTTATTACATGTGAATTTTTTATTTTAAAAATCATGTTTCATTATTGGAACAATGGCGAATAAACTGTTAATAAGTTCATTTTGAGAATTTATAAGCAGAAAATTAGTTTAAAAATTTACTTCTAATTGTATTTTGTACAGTATTCAAAATTTTATTACTGTTTCAAATTATGTGTAGGAATCAAACTTGGCTAAAACATTAAAGCATGATTTCAGGAGTTTGTAAAAAAAAAAAAAAAAAAAAAAAAAAAAAAAAAAAAAAAAAAAAAAAAAAAATATATTCTTAATTTTCATTCTTAATTAAAAACATTCTTAATTTTAAATATTGTTATACATAAAAATCTATAATATTTCGTGAAGAAGGTTTTATTAAGAATACACTCCATACTTTGGAATTTAATTTAGCTAGTACATTGAACTTTGATTTCGTATGTAAAAAACAATCCAATATTAAAAAAAATATTTTTATAAATGCTGTAAACTCAAAACTGTATAAAGTATGCATCATAAAAGAATGTTGATTAAAAATAATTTTCTTTAGAAAAATAAAACATCATTAATCAAACAGGTAATTTTTATACTTAAACTGATTTCTTCCTCTAATTCAATATTAACTATAACATATATTCCCCGTATTCAATAGTAAATTTAATATAATGCAATTTATTTACTATGATAAATTAAAAAAAGTAATATAATGTTAAAATAGTACTACTTTTTCAGAAAAAAACTCATAAGCATATTATAAATATTAAGATACATGTTTTTTATAGAGAAAATAACTTTGAGAATAAATGTATCCCACACTAGCTAAAAGTTCCCTGAGTTGGCGGGAATTTAAGCAAAGGAAAAAAAAAGGTTTATTTATGGGGATGGTGGTAGTTTTATTGAAACCTCGGGCAGACAATGGTTTCCTCTTCTTAATTTAGTTAAAGGTGAAGCAGGTAAAAATATATTAAGTTTGAATATAACTGTGGATGTTATCCAGACATACCATAAAATTGTAGATATGTATTTACTACACATAATGAAAATAATCTTACACATTTAAAAACAATAGTACCGAAACTTGGCATGAATGATGTTCTCTATACATTTATATTAGTCAATGCATTGTAATTTATTGTGTGTATAAATATTTCAATACTTGACAATTCAGTTTGAGCTATGGATGTTATCAAGACAGGACATAAAATTGTAGATATGTATTGACTACAGATAATCAAAAGAATCGTACAAATATAGAAACACGAGTACCGACACTTGGCTCGAATGATGTTCTCTATACATTTATATTAGTCAATGCATTGCAATATTATTGTGTGTATAAATATTTCAATTTTTGACAATATGGTCTGAACTGTGGATATTATCAAAACAGCACATAAAATGGTAGATAGGTATTAATTACACATAATCAAAAGAATCGTACAAATATAAAGACACGAGTACTGACATTTGGCTTGACTGATGTTCTATACATTTATATTAGTCAATGCATTGTAATTGTATTGTGTGTATACGTATACGAATACTTAGCAATTTAGTCTGAACTATGTATTTTATCTAGACAGGACGAAGATTGTATATAGATATTAACTACACATAATCAAATGAATTGTACAAATATAAAAACACGAGTACCGACACTTGGCTTGAATGATGTTCTCTATACATTTATATTAGTCAATGCATTGTATTTTATTGTGTGTATAAGTATATCAATGCTTGGCAATTTAGTCTGAACTATGTATTTTATCTAGACAGGACGAAGATTGTATATAGATATTAACTACACATAATCAAATGAATTGTACAAATATAAAAACACGAATACCAACAATTGACTTGAATGATGTTCTATACATTTATATTAGTCAATGCATTGCAATTTTTTGTGTTCATAAATGTTTCAATACTTGGCAATATAGTCTGAACTATGGATTTTATCTAGACAGGACTAAGATTGTATATAGATATTAACTACACATAATCAAACGAATCGTACAAATATAATAACACAAGTACTGACACTTGGCTTAAATGATGTTCTATACATATATATTAGTCAATGCATTGTAATTTTATTGTGTTTATAAATGTATCGATACTTGGCAATTAGTCTGAACTATGTATTTTATCTAGACAGGACTAAAATTGTAGATAGATATTAACTACACATATTCAAACGAATTGTACAAATATAAAAACACAATTACCGACACTTGGCTTCAATAATGTTCTCTATACACATATATTCTTCATTGCATTGTAATTTTATTGTGTGTAATTCAATTACTAATCATTTAGTGTGAACTATGGATGTTATCTAGACAGAACATAAAATTGTAGATATATATTTACTACACATAATGAAAATAATCGTACAAATTTAAAAACATAAGTAAAGACACTTGGCTTGAATGATGTTCTCTATACACTTATATAAGTATATTGCATTGTAATTTTTTGTGTATATAAATATCTCAATACTTGACAATTTAGTTTGAACTATGGATGTTATCAAAACAGGACATAAAATTGTAGATATGTATTGACTACATATAATCAAAAGAATCGTACAAATATAGAAACACGAGTACCGACACTTGGTTCGAATGATGTTCTCTATACATTTATATTAGTCAATGCATTGCAATTTTATTGTGTGTATAAATATTTCAATTCTTGACAATTTGGTCTGAACTATGGATATTATCAAAACCACACTTAAAAGGGTAGATAGGTATTAATTACACATAATCAAAAGAATCGTACAAATATAAAAACACGAGTACCGACACTAGGCTTGAATGATGTTCTATGCATTTATATTAGTCAATGCATTGTAATTTTATTGAGTGTATAAGTATATCAATGCTTGGCTATTTAGTCTGAACTATGGATTTTATCTAGATAGGACTAAGATTGCATATAGATATTAACTACACATAATCAAATGAATTGTACAAATATAAAAACACGAGTACCGACACTTGGCTTGAATGATGTTCTCTATACATTTATATTAGTCAATGCATTGTATTTTATTGCGTGTATAAGTATATCAATGCTTGGCAATTTAGTCTGACTATGGATTTTATCTAGAAAGGACTAAGATTGTATATAGATATTAACTACACATAATCAAATAAATTGTACAAATTTAAAAACACGAATACCAACAATTGACTTGAATGATGTTCTATACATTTATATTAGTCAATGCATTGCAATTTTTTGTGTTCATAAATGTTTCAATGCTTGGCAATTTAGTCTGACTATGGATTTTATCTAGAAAGGACTAAGATTGTATATAGATATTAACTACACATAATCAAATAAATTGTACAAATTTAAAAACATAAGTAAAGACACTTGGCTTGAATGATGTTCTATACATATATATTAGTCAATGCATTGTAATTTTATTGTGTTTATAAATGTATCGATACTTGGCAATTAGTCTGAACTATGTATTTTATCTAGACAGGACTAAAATTGTAGATAGATATTAACTACACATATTCAAACGAATTGTACAAATATAAAAACACAATTACCGACACTTGGCTTCAATAATGTTCTCTATACACATATATTCTTCATTGCATTGTAATTTTATTGTGTGTAATTCAATTACTAATCATTTAGTGTGAACTATGGATGTTATCTAGACAGAACATAAAATTGTAGATATATATTTACTACACATAATGAAAATAATCGTACAAATTTAAAAACACAAGTACCGACACTTGGCTTGAATGATGTTCTCTATACACTTACATAAGTATATTACTTTGTAATTTTTTGTGTGTATAAATATTTCAATACTTGACAATTTAGTTTGAACTATGGGTGTTATCAAGACAGGATATAAAATTGTAGATAGGTATTAACCAACATAATCAAACAAATCGTACAGATATCAAAACATGAGTACCAACACTTGGCTTTAATGATGTTCTCTACAAATTGTAGATATGTATTGACTACAGATAATCAAAAGAATCGTACAAATATAGAAACACGAGTACTGACATTTGGCTTGAATGATGTTCTCTATACATTTATGTTACTCATTGCATTGTAATTTTATTGTGTGTATAATTATTTCAATTCTTGACCATTTAGTCTGAGCTATGGATGTTATCTAGACATGGCATAAAATTGTAGATATGTATTAACTACACATAATTAAACGAATCGTGAAAATAGAAAACAAGAAAACACTTGGCTTGAATGCTGTTCTCTATACATTTATATTAGTCAATGAATTGCAATTTTTTGTACGTACAAATACTTCAATACTTGACAATTTAGTCCCTGTCAAGGTAATGGAAATTATCTTGACAGGGCATAAGATTGTAGATATATATTAATTACACATAATCCAAAAACCACATACATATAAAAATACGAGTTCCCCTACTTGGCTTCAATGATATTCTAAACATTCATATTAGTGAATACATTGTATTTTTGTTTTTCGTGTATAAGCAAGTAAAATCTTTACGATTTAATCTGAACGGTGTATGTTGTCCAGACAGGACATATAATTGTAGATATGTATTAGATATACATAATCAAGCGAAACTTATAAATATAAAAACACATGTTTCCTTGGCTTCAATGGTATTCTAAACATTTCTAGTTGTCAATTCATTGTATTTTTCTATCGTATTTCCTACGAGATGATGTAAATTCTTGTGTTTTTTTTAGTTACGAAGAAATAAGGATGTATCTATATTGTACATGTATTTAATAATCCTATTTGATTTTCATAATATTTTAAATCCTTGTGTTGAGTCTTGCGAAGATTTTAAAGTATTGCTAGAATTTTACTAGAATTCCAAGAAATTCTCCAATAATGACACGAAATTGATCTGCATACTAAACATGTGTTTAAGCGGTTCTTTTGGCATAATCTGAATTTATTATAAATATATAAGCTTTTAAGTAAAATTATTTATTACATTGATTGTTATTAATATCTAAATGAAAATTTATTTGTATACACAATATGAATAACTTTATCTTTAGATAGAATTTATCAGCATTTGTTTATAACGTTAAAATATAAAAAGCTGTCATGATATTTATAAATTTATCTAATAAGTAATATACTATTTGAAATTTATGAATATTTTTAAAATATCACTTTAAGTTTTTAGTTTTACAATATTAAAATGTAGTCTATTCTAAACTAATAAAAGTCATGAAAGAAGTATAAAATACTATTATATAATATAAAATCATAAATGAAATAAAATAAAATTGAACGTTATTGCAATGGTATACAGAATTGTGCTTTGAAGAGCCAGAATAAATATTAAAACATTTTGGAGTTAAAATTATTTAAAAGAAATCTCTTATCAAATACTTCTCTAACACTGGCCGTATAAATAACATACTTAAGTATAAATTTTCGAGTGATATTAGTGGACCATTCGCATATTAAATATGTGATTTTAATTAAATTTTATCACTAATAGTTCGAAATAATTTCCAAACTTTACATAACATTTTCATGCTATAAATAAAATATTTGAGAATCAATGAGAAAGTAATTTAACATATAAAAAACTCGTTTATATCTTAAACAACGAAAAAACCAAACTCTTTAATCACCATTCTTGGTTTTTTACAATTAAAAATTAAATTCTCAGGGGTTTTTAAAGATTTCCTTTTAGCAATTAATGAAAGGTTCTTTCCCAACTACATTAATATATATTCTGAAATAGATTATCTGTAATATATTCTTAATATAATTCCGATATTATAAAAAATTTCATAATTTATGATGAAACATATTTTAATTAGTTTAAAGTAGCTATGGATTTAAAAGTATAAGATAAAAATAGTTTGTATTTTTTCGTATGACAGTAAAAGGGTGTTTCCTTTACATGTTTGTATCTCGTCGCCATTTCAGATTTCTTTTTAAACATAATTTGCACTATTATATTCTATTTTAAAATACATCTTGTGTTTATTATAAAAGTGTTAGGAAGTTTACGATGAAACAGTAGACATTTTAGACCATATTTATTAACATTTCTGTTAAAATACATTAATATATATCAGGTTTGAAAACGTAAAATTAATAATTTAGCAGTTTAAGTGAACTCTTCTAATGCAAGTGCATGAATCTGTAATAACTCATTATAAAATCCCTTAATGCGAAAGTATTGAAGGAGATAATCTTGAGAAAGGGATACTGATAAGTAAGGATCCTTTGTTAGAGTACACTGATTTTATATATAGGCCACCATAATTCATAATTATAGCTTTTATAATTGTGATTTTAAACTGCATTTTAATAATGGAAAGAGAAATACGAAACTTTATACATTAGATTTTAATATCAATTTGATAAATTGAAAACTCTTTGAACTTATATATATAGGAAAGAAAACATACAACTATAAGATAAATCAAAAACTTACATAAGAAAAATCTTTCAGATTAACATGCATCTTTAATAAAAATATATAATATAATATTCTATGTTGTTAGAGTAACTGATTTTGTATATATTTATAAATAATTCATAATTACAGCTATTATAATTGTGATTTTAAAGTGTATTTTAATAATACAAAGAGGAATACGAAACTTCATACATTATATTTTAATATTAATTTGATAAATTGAACTCTCTTTGAACTCATAATATGAAAGAAATCTTACAAAATAGTAGATAAACCAAAAACTTACATAAGCAAAATCATGCAGATGAACATGCATCTTTAATTAAAATATATAATATTATATACTTTGTTGTTAGAGCAACTGAGTTTGTATATATTTATAAATAATTCATAATTACAGCTTTAATAAATGGGATTTTAAAGTACATTTTAAATAATGGAAAGAGAAATACGAAACTTTATACATTAGATTTTAGCAACAGCTTGATAAACTGAAAACTCTTTAAACTCATAATCTCATAATTATAAGAAATAAATCTTACAAAATAAAAGGTGAAAAACATACGTAAGCAAAATCATGCTGATCAACATACATCTTAAATAAAAATTTTTAATATAATATACTATGTTCTTAGACCAACTGGGTTTGTATATATTTATAAATAATTCATAATTACAGCTTATATAATTGTCATTTTAAAGTGCATTTTAATAATAGAAAGAGAAATTCGAAACTTTATACATTAGATTTTAATATCAATTTGAGAAATTAAAAACTCTGTGAACTCATAAATGTATAAAAGAAATCTTACAACTAGAAGATAAATCAAAAACTTACATAAAAAAAATCATGCAGCTGAAAATTCATCTTAAAGGAAAATATATAATATTAAATACTATGTTGTTAGAGTAACTAAGTTTGTATATATTTATAAATAATTCATAATTACAGCTTTAATAAATGGGATTTTAAAGTACATTTTAAATTTATACATTAGATTTTAACAAC
>CM063504.1:13267272-13274772 GCA_032207245.1 Pardosa pseudoannulata
TTGATTCCTGACATTTCCAAAACTGAATATTCCATTCTTTAGATTCTACATCATTTAGAAGCAGACAATGCATAACCTTAGAATATTTTATGTATTGACGGATCTCTTTTTCAGGGTGCTATCAATTCTCGAAACTTTCAACACAAAATCTCGGACATTGAAAAAATTATCTCGTTATTTAACATATTTTGTTTCATATTTGTGACACATTGGATTGGGTATGAACCAATAATATTCTTGCAACATTCTTAAAACAATGGTTGTTATTTTATATATGATTGCACATATCTTATTATTAAACATATACTACAGAGCTCCGGCATGTTATGGATTGAATATTGATATACATTACATATTTTTTGTTCAAATATTAGGCCATTGTGTCCATCGTTTTCTTGCAAACTCTAGCATTCTCCATTAACACAAAAGAAATGTTGGGTTAAGGAAGTACATTTAGTTTTTTCTAATATAATGTATTTAATAGCAGTTATTTTACTTTAATCATACCATAACTCATATAATAAGTTTTTAAACTCAAATTTTAATAAATGTATATCAAAGTAATGGTACTCTGCTATAATTATTATATTTACCCATTAATGATCAGTTTTTCTTATTAGGAAAAACTAAAAAACGCTTTGTTTAATATTTTTATATTTTGTCGTAACTAGATTTCCCGTCACCAAGGGCATTCCGCAATTCCATAATTAAATTCTCAAAACTTTTACACTTTTTGAGTACCGGATATTAATTATAATTTTTCTATTTAATAGAATCTTATGTATTTCCAATCTTTTAATATAAAAAAAAATTCTTTTTCATTACGTACATCTACCAAAATTCTGACAAATAACTCTAGCTGTTATAAAGCTTTGTTTTGTAGTACTGTTTTTACATGTAATAATAAATAAATCTGTTATACAAAGTTTTTTTTAATAAATAACACACCTAATTTCAAAATGATAGCTTATCATTAATGAAAATTGGTTAGAATATTCAAAACCGTTTAATTTTTAGTTTAATTAACCTTTGCTTACATTATGAAATCTGATAATAACTTAGATTAAAGATATTCATCAATATATATTTTCTGAATTAACTCTGGTATTTTGGGGAAAAGAGTGTTTTGCTCGTTTCTCGTATTACTCAAAACTGTCTTTGTATTTTATGTGAATAATATCAGTATATAAATTTGAAAATGTTTACACTTGTTACTAACAAAATGACACCGATAAAGACAAAAATTCTTAAAAAATAGTGTGAGAGTGCAGCGGTGTTTTACATAAAGTTTGCGAAACTGATTTGCTCGCCGCATTCACACGTTGTGGGTTGCATGCATAAGTATTTTTTCGCGACTCCAGGAAGCATGTGGTGTGAAAACGATTGCAATTAAACGTCACCAAGTTTTGGAGAGTTGTGATTGGTCTCCAGGAGGCGATTCAGGACCATCATTGGAGTCCCGGAAATTCTGGTCAGAGCCGGGAAATTACGCATTGTACACAGAACAATGGAACAACGAACGCATCAGCACAGAATAATGGAACTAGGGGTTGCTAGAGTAGTTCAAAAATAAGTAAAAGAGTGGATTTTGGGAATTTTGTTCCTTCAGGTGTAACACGTGGAGTGCTTCTTTTACTTTTTAATTATATATATATTTTTAGCATATTTCCTTGTCTTTTGTTCTATACATGAATATTGCAATATAGATCAGTGGCATTTTACTATAATTAAAGACGATATAAAGCAAAATTGGGTTATTAGTTTCTTTGAAATAACAACAGCAATGTACTACACCACAGCAAATAGAAATACATTTTTATGTCTTAAAATCTTAGACTTGGTAAAATATTATGAATTTTAATTTCAAAATTAAAAAAAACTATAGAAAATAAATGTTGATTATTCAATTTTTTGGTCATTACTTCTATTAATTTACTTATAAGTTCTGAAAAAATGTTGGAGAAAAATGTTTGATACAATAAAATAAACTCTGAGTGATTCTAATGTATCTCATGGCATTATTTAAAAACTCCGAAAGGAAATATGATTGTTTTATTTTACTTCATTTATGTTCATAAAGGTTTTTCTCTTTTAGACAATTTGGATAGTATAAAGATTAGATATCATTATGTACATTGCAACAATTCGGTCTATGCGTTTCATCACAGAAGCAATCGATATACATTAATTTTTAGTTCTAAACCTCAATATTTGAGGTTATGTATTTGGCTAAAAGCTTTATTACAACACACTTTGTGTAAGCAAAACTTCCATATAGAAATCACAGACATTAAAGCACACATTATGGTTATGTCAACAAATTTCCACTGCACTAAGTATCCCCATGCAAAGCATTACGACAGAGCTGAATAATAAACAATTTCCAACTATACGAGAGAAAAAAAATAATCTATACCAAAGCAACGCCGTTGTACGTGAGAAAACACTGAGAGAAACCTTTAATGAGTTCTGAGATAAGCTGACTCACGTTTCCAATTTTTTTAGGCGTCCTCTTCAAACTCTTTTATTTACTAATTCAAAGAAATCTTCAAAGGAGGCCGCCAATTTATATTCGTAAATATTTTTCTCTTAATTTCAGTTCCTCTGAAAAGGATTTATGTTAAAAAATAGCAATATTGATCTCGGTGGACGATGTCTGTAGAAAATTGGGATAAGTCGAGAATAAGTTCAAAGAGTGCCTCATACTGAATTGCTTAAAAATATGGTATTTACATGAACATATTATTCGTTATCGGCATATACAAATGTCAAATATTATTTAAATATCTGAATTTATATTCATATTGTAGAAATATATGATAGTTCAAATTTTTAATTTTAAATCACCTGAACTATAATTTCATTGCGTAATTTTCCCTGATATTTAAATTTTGATATTTCTATCTCATGTTCTAAGGATCCAGAATAGAAACTAAAAAGAAAATGCTTTTTAATAACCATATCATTTATATAGTAATCATTTTCAGGGACATTTAACTTTCGATATGTCTACCTAATGTCATAAAAAATCAGAATAGAAATTAAAAAAAAATAATTTTTAATAACCATATCATTTATATAGTAATCATTTTCAGCGACATTTTACTTTCGATATTTCTATCTAATGTTATTAAGAATCACAATAGAAATTAAAAAGAAAATGATTTTAATAACTATATCATTTATGTAGTAATAATCTTCAACAACATTTAACTTCCGATAATTATATACCATGTTATAAAGAATCAGAATAGAAATTAAAAAGAAAATGATTTCTAATAAACATATCATTTATATAGTAATTATTTTCAGCGACATTTAACTTTCGATGTTTCTATCTCATGTTATAAAGAGTCAGAATAGAAATTAAAAAGAAAATGATTTTTAATAACCATATCATTTATATAGTAATCAGTTTCAGCAACATTTAACTTTCGATGCATCTATCTCATGTTATAAAGAGTCAGAATAGAAATTAAAAAGAAAATGATTTTTAATAACCATATCATTTATATAGTAATCAGTTTCAGCGACATTTAACTTTCGATGCATCTATCTCATGTTATAAAGAGTCAGAATAGAAATTAAAAAGAAAATGATTTTTAATAACCATATCATTTATATAGTAATCATTTTCAGGGACATTTAACTTTCGATATTTCTATCTAATGTCATAAAGAATCAGAATAGAAATTAAAAAAAGAATAATTTTTAAAAACCATATCATTTATATAGTAATCATTTTCAGCGACATTTAACTTTCAATATTTCTATCTAATGTTATTAAGAATCACAATAGAAATTAAAAAGAAAATGATTTTTAATAAACATATCATTTATATAGTAATTATTTTGAGCGACATTTAACTTTCGATAATTCTATCCCATGTTATAAAGAATCAGAGTAAAAATTAAAAAGAAAATGATTTTTAATAAACATATCATTTATGTCGTAACCATTTTCAGCGGCATTTAACTTTCGATATCTCTATCCTCATGTTATTAAGAATCAGAACAAAAATTAAAAAAGAATGATTTTTAATGACCATATTATTTATATAGTAATCATTTTCAACGACATTTAACTTTCGATATTTCTATCTGATGTTATAAAGAATCAGAATAGAAATTAAAAAGAAAATGATTTTTAATAACCATATCATATATACAATAATTATTTTCTGCGGTATTTAACTTTCAATACCTCTATCTCATGTTATTAAGATTGAGAATAGAAATTAAAAAGTAAATGAGTTTTTGTAACCATATCATTTATATAATAATCAGCATATCACATGAAAAATTTATTTCTAATATCTACTTTAAAAGATTTTCTTAAATATATTTTTGATTTTATTTTTAAGGTATCTTTAAATATTCACGTGCATTTAAAAATATCAGCCATTCCATAGTAAAAGGTGTAACACAACGTACAACAGTTGTCACATTTTCTATAAAGTATTTAATGCTTCAAACATATAATTTTTCATGAAGCAAATACACCACCCAAGGAAGCATTTTGCAAAAATTAAATATTTTTAGATTCTTCTTTACATGTTTAAATAATTATAAATGTGTTATTACGGGTGTAACATTTATTTTACCAGGTGTTACACATAGGTTCACAATTACCAATTTTTCTGTGAATAGGTAATATCTAAAAGTCATTAAATTTTTTTTACGATAGAGAAGATTAGATATTTAATAATATGTATTACTTGTAAATTTTCAACTACAAACATAATTACCAGATTTTTTTCGAAAAGCATGTTATGGGTATGATATAGTTCAGAATTCTTTTAAAAAATCTTACATTAAACATGCTGTTTTCAACAGTACATAAATGAATAAAAGAAGTCAGACATGTTTGCAATAGTTAAATGAATTTATTTTATCTAACTTTTATCAATAAAAATGAGATTGGACTCTGTTGTGTATGAAAAATGATGTCTTTACACTAACTGTGTATTATCCAAGCTTTCACATGACGTTTCTTTTATTTCTAGCGATATCCAATGAACTCAGTGTTACTTCTGATCTGTTTCAGAAAATTCCACTATCTCAGCAGATTTTTTACCTATTTTTTATAAATTAATTATAAAGTCTTAGATATTTCTACATTTTAAAAAATTAGTTGCAGTTTTCTTTATATAAGACTTTTTATAAGATTTTTTAAAGTATATTGCAGAAGACTGGAATTTTTAACAGTCAACGTACAATTTACTAATACACATAATATAAAACTGTGAAGTGTATATATACATAAAACTGTGAAGTATATATATACATAATGTAGAACTTGTAAACATAATTTCATTTATAAAATAGATACAAAGCACCTGAAGTCAAAATCTAGATTTATTACAGACAAAATAAAGACCAAGAGCAAAACGTTGAAGCCTCTATCTAAAATAACTTATAAGACTATAACTTATAAAACAAGTCTATAACTTATAAGACTCTACTTGAAAAAAAGACATTAAAAGGTTTCATTTTTGAAAAGAAAATCTCCAAAATATATCTAACTTTATTAAAAATAATCATTTCAATTTAATTTAAAGCATGTCAAAGAACCTATGACCTCTATACATCTTTTTTTTTAGATTTTTTAAAAAAATTCATAAACCTTATTAATATTTATAAAATTTAATCACTTTTATAAGTATTGCTTTATTTGTAAAAAGTTATATTTCAGGAAAAATGTTTACAAAATGTTTATGTTTCAAAACAATAGAATTTAATATCCAAGACGCCCCTAAAAATATACAGCTGTGTATCACTTCAACAAACCTGATAGGTCAGAATTGATAGCAAGTTCAGGATGGTGCAAAAAATGGAATCCCTGTTACGTCTTTCAATTTAAATTTTCTGCATTGCTCAATTATCATTAATGTGTTATAAATCACCTATGTAAATCCAAATTGCTGACAAATATTGTTGAAACCATGTCTTAAATACTAGCTAATGAAATATTCCAAAAAATTTTATCAATGGTGTGGCAATACTGTTGACCGTCTTGCTTCAAACTACAATCAAATCTAATTTTAAATTTTGACAATGATTATTACAAAGTAGTGTTGCCCTGATTTTCTCATCTTAGACTAATCGGTCAACAAACGATCCTCGTGTATCACATATTAAGCTTTAACAATTAAAAGTAATATTTAAAAAAAAACTTCTTACACAGGAAATGATTTTAAATGAAAACGTCAACTGCAAATTTTAACATTTTAAACAGGTACACTCACATAGTTAGAAATATATATTTACTGTAATTTGTTTTAAATACTCATTCATCATTTTTTGGTTTTCTTTCACGAATAACTTTGCAGTGTCTATTATTGATCTATAAAATAAATAAATACGCATGTTACATGACATGCAACTGTACGTAACTTACCAAACTTAATTATTGAATTTTAAGAGAAAGTAAAAATTAGCTGTAATTACTTTAACCGTGAGTGACTGCTCTCTGAATAGTTTAATTGTTAGGTTTGTACGTATGTACAAAGAAATATAATATCCATTTTGACTATTCCTGAGCTAGTTTTGACAAGTTTTGTTTAAAATCTGTACGAATATAGATTCGTATGTACATATAGGTTCATATGTAAGAAAGCACCAATACCACCTAAATAAAAGCTAATCTGCTGTAAAAAATCGAAAATGTTTCTTGGTCGGTTATAACGCAGATTCTTCAATTCTCCTTTTGGTTACATTTTGAACTCTATACATGGTTATCTTCTGGGAAAACATTGAAAAGCAATGAACATAAAAATACTTTTTAAACATTACAGTGTGTATATTTATACTTGCATGTGAGTGTGTGTGTCTAACGAAAATTGTCAGTATAATGAATCTATATAACAAGGAATTTCAATGTAACGAATAGTAACTCCATGTGGGTTAAATAAAAATTGATTAACCTTAGAAAATCAAAATATTGTATTTCAGTATATAAAATCTAGTTTATCGTCTCTTGTTTAGATTTCAATTGCAACTTGATAACGAGACATATCAGTCTATCCTATATTAATCCTAAATGGAAATAACTGAAGAGTGGTTAAACGAAAAATGTTGAAATTTTGTGTTAAAGACTATTATAACATCTTAATGTGATATTTTTATCACAGTTAGATATCATTTTTCGTTTTTAATCGCAACGTGATAACGAGAAATTACAGTCTATCGTATATTAATACTGAGTGTAATTTACTGAAAAGTGATGAACTAAAAAATGTTGACATTTTGTGTTAAGGATTATTATAACATCTTATTGTGCTCCTTTTTTATCACAGTCAAATATCTTGTTTGAATTTCAATCGCAACTTGATAACGAGAAATTTCCGTCTATCGTATATTAATCCTGTGTGGAAATAACTGAAAAGTGATAAACCAAAAAATGTTGAAATTTTGTGTTAAAGACAATTATAACACATTGCCGTTATCTTTTTTTTTATCACAGTCAGATATTTGTCTGGATTTCATTCGCAACTTTAT
>CM063504.1:13279772-13284772 GCA_032207245.1 Pardosa pseudoannulata
TTCTTTAACTGTCTTTATCATAAATCGAAAATCAAACTAAACTAATTTAATAACAGCACGTTTAGTTTAATTTGATTTGAGGTGCTATGGACTAGTTTCTTTTTACATACAAGTACTAAGGAAATTAGAAATAATCGTCTAATCATTAATTGTTTTAAAAATATTGATCAATAATGAATGATGAATAATAAAAATAATGAATTATTTTTTATAAAATATTTTATTTCCTGGCGAATTCATTTTTCAGTTACAAAACTCCATTTTAAATTTTTGTGTTCACGTCTGACAGCAAAGATATTTCTTATTGCGTAATATTCTTTCAACTGATAACATCTCATAATGTTTTAAATGACAGTTTATGTCTAATGAAAACATAATATTATATTATATTGAAGATTCTTAGTTTATTTTGCTTCCATCTGTACATAACAGCTGATGTGTTATATATTTACCAATGTATAGTCTTCAGAAATTATCCGAAAGTGGTTTTAACTCGATAATGCTTTGTTAAATAGAATACAAGAGTTGCAAAAATCTTTTCAAGTTTAACAATTTAGAAAAAAACTACATATTCTATTATCAGCAAGGTCAAATTTCTTCCGTGCGTTTGGCTTTGTATATTTTGCTCACAATCAGAATTGGGACGAAAATGAGTTTTTGAACAAATCCAGCGTACAGAATTTCTTAAAATCAAATTTCACGTAACGTGATGCTGGCTTTTTCGCCCCATATGAACAGGAAACGCAGAAACAGAAATATTACGTACAAGCACAAGATTCGTATAACATTCTCATGAATATTTTATAAGCAACCAGAAAACTCAACGGTTAGAAACACGTGAAATAGAAAAATTGGAGATACAAACGTATACATTATTCAGTAGACAGAACTTACTGAGCATGGCATGAAATGGATAGGGTAAAAAACATTTCTCGGGAGTTATTTTATAAAGGGAAAAAGTTTGCCAAAATTCAATGAGAGGTAGAAAAATTAAATGAGAAAGTTATGCCACATATTTCTAACACATTTCAGAAATCAGACTCCTCAATTTAGGGGGACAGTGAGATAAGGGGTTTTTTAAAGTACACGTTGGAACAAGAATTTATACCAATTATGGGGACGAAAGGCCTATGAAAAACTGGTTTTAACCAAAAATATGAAATGATATTTTGTTTAAAAATAAAATTCAAGTTATGTATAAGCTTATTTTCCAAAAGACATTTCTTGAATGAACTGTTATTTCACTACACTGAAAACTGTTTTTTGTCATTATTTAAACATCGTGACTGTATCAGACGTATGTATCAGTTTTCACAATTTAGACGGACAGTGAGATAAGGGGTTTTCCAAGGTACATGCTGGAACAAGAATTTAGACCAATTATGGGGGCGAAAGGCCTTTGAAACACTCGTTTTAACCAAAAATATGAAAGTATGCTTTGTTTAAAAAAAGTCAAGTAATGTATGAGATTCTTTATCAAAAGACATTTTTCGAATAAACTGGTTATTTCACTACACTAAAAGCTGTATTTTGTAATTATTTTAACTTCGTGATTGTATCAGACGCATGTATCAGATTAAGCACTTTAGAGGGATAATGATATAAGGGGATTTTCAAGGTACACATTGGAAACAAGAATTTATACCATTTAAGGGAGCAAAATGCCTTTGAAAAACTGGTTTTAACAAAAATTTGAAAGGATGTTTTGTTTTAAAAAAGTCAAGTTATGTATAAGCTTCTTTTCCAAAAGACATTTCACTAATAAACTGTTATTTCACTACACTGAAAGCTGATTTTGTCATTATTTTAACTTCGTGACTGTATCAGACGTATGTATCAGACTCCGCAATTCAGGGGGACAGTGAGATAAGAGGTTATTCAAGGTACACATGGGAAAAAGAATTTATACTAATTATGGGGCAAAAGGCCTTTGAAAAAATGGTTTTATCCAAAAATATGAAATTGTGTTTTGTTTAAAAAAAGTCAAGTTATGAATGAGCTTCTTTTCTAAAAGATATTTCTCGAATAAACTGGTTATTTTACTATACTGAAAGCTGTTTTTCGTCATTATTTTAACTTCGTGATTGTATCAGACGTATGTACCAGATTCCGCAATTTAAGTGGACAGAGAGATAAGAGGTTTTTCAAGGTAAACGTTGGAAGAAGAATTTATATCAACTATGGAGACGAAAGACCTTTGAAAAACTGGTTTTATTAAAAATATGAAAGTATGCTTTGTTTAAAAAAAAGTCAAGTAATGTATAAGATTCTTTATCAAAAGACATTTTTCGAATAAACTGGTTATTTCACTACACTGAAAGCTGTTTTTCGTCATTATTTTAACTTCGTGAATGTATCAGACGTATGTATCAGATTCCGCAATTTAGGGGGACAATGAGATAAGGGGTTTTTCAAGATACATGCTGGAACAAGAATTTATATCAGTTATATGGGCGAAAGGCTTTGGAAAAACTGTTTTTAACCAAAAATATGAAAGGATGTTATTTTTTAAAAAGTCGATTAATGTGTCAGGTTCTATATCAAAAGAGATTTTTCAAATAAACTGGTTATTTCACTACACTGAAAGCTGTTTTTTGTCATTATCTTAACTTCTTGATTTTTTAATATATTTGAGAAAAACATTCCAAAATGGAAAAAAAATCTCTTTATTTTTGTTCGTTATTATTATAAAAATTTTAGATATAGATTATTTTTGAAAAAAAAATTAAATGAAATAACTACTATATTTAAAATTTTCACATGTATAGTTAATGTTAATAAATTTCATTTTTTTGCTGAAATTACCGCAAAATGAATGAAATGGAATAATTTTCTCCATAAGTATAATTAACAAATTTTATATCTATAACAACTGTCATGAAATCCAAGTCCCTCATAATCCTTTGAATTTAACACACCCTATACAGTATCCCAGTATACCTTTTACACAGTACAGTATAAACTTTCTATAGAAAGTATCTCTATCTTTTGGGAAAATGATAAATTAAATATTATTCATTGAACGAACTGATTTCGGGCTTCACTATATTGAAATAAGTTTTTTATCTCTTGTCCGAACGTAGGTCGGGAATTCCAAAATTAATGCATTTGAGTTGCCCGAACTGAGTTCGGTGGTCACAGGCAAGGGATTAAACTTCTTCTTTTCTATTTTCTTTCTTTAATCTTAGTTCTTATTTGAAACTTCCTTACATCCTTATATTAAAAAATAATAGCGTTTTTTGGGTACAAATTAGTAATTTTAAATTGTTTCAAATGCAATAATTTTTGTGTCTTATTTGTACAAAATATCGCTTTAATGTTTTATTTCTTACACTGGATATGCTTTTGAAAATCACATGTATTTCTAGCTACAAATGGCATAATACCATAAAACGAAGGCAACAGTAAAACATTGTAAAATTTTAAATAATTGTTCTACATAAATATATTTAACGAAATTTTAAATCGATATCCAGTTTTATTTTTATAAAAATTCTAAAAGTAAAATAAAAAAATAAAATCAATTGTTTAGTAAGCTATTCACCAGGATCATTATAAAGTAATAATGTTGGGTGTTACCCCTTTTATCACATAACCTCGTATCTTAATAAACAATTTTTTCTAACAGAATTCATGTAACAACATTACATATTTTCGTTGAAAATTGATTATCGTTGAAATTATCGTTGAAAATTGAAAACTCAAAAAAGGAAAATCGGTGTCTCCCGAGTTTTAGTATTAGCTAAAGCTTATCTTAAAAATTTCAAATTAAAAAATCCATTTTTATCCAATGTAAATACATATTTTTTCTCTATTTTAGAATAAATATTCCTTTAGCTATTAATAAAGGTCTAATATTATAAAATTATTTCATTTTGTTATATAAAAAATACATTTTTAAAAAGGAAAATATATACACAAGAGAGGAAAATTAAAATCTTACTCTCTCTTACTAATATCTGCTTACTAATCTGCTACTAATTAATAAATTTAATTTATATATTCATGTGCACTATGAGTCTATATTTTAAAACTAACTCGATCTTCTAATCGGTATTTATATTTTAAGAATGATGGCTGATATATCAGTACATATTAACAAAGCATACTTCATTACTGTGGTATAAGTGAAAAAGTTTTAAATTTACCCTTTACCAGAAAATTACTCTTTTTCAGTTAAATATCTAAAATTAAATGATTATTGAATATACTTGTGTTATTACCAATTCAGGTTGCTTGGTTGGTAGAGGTACTATTTACTTTTTAGGTAGACGATGGGTAATAGGACCGAATTTTATTCCTTTAAGAGAAGGAAAAGAAAATCTGTGCCAACAGTGGGATTCGAATACACGTTTCACCCAACCGATCAGCAGCGTCCTACCCATCCAGCCAGTTTTCAGAAAAATCAGAAATTTGAGAATAAGTAGAAAACGAAAATTATAAATATAAATAATTAACAATTTAAAATCTTAATTTCTAAGTTATTGTACATTGTTTTGCACCAATCCAGGATTAACTAGAAGAAATGATTTTTTGCAATGAAATTTTTTCTTCCATTATGTATCAGGATATATTAATGTGTTGTGCATTATAATATACACTTTTTTTCAAATTTTTGCATTATTTTAATTTTTTATTTTTTATTAAGTATAATTTTGTGAACTTTTAGTGAAATATTAGTACAGCATTTCTGTAACTCAATGCTATATCTTTAAAATGTGAATTAGAACATGCTTTAAAATATTCTTGAAAATAAAAAATGTTTTCCCTTACTGCAAATAATTTGATCAATATTAAGATTATAAAATATAGAATAGTAGTGTTTACTTTAGTATATCCAGAATTACAGTGAATATATGACACCTATTATTAAATGAAAAAGATCTTAAAATGTAAGTATTCAAAATATACTTTTACATAACACTTTTATATATCTACAGAAATATGTATGCTGACATCTCTGTTATATACTATATTCATATATATATATATATATATAT
>CM063504.1:13289772-13292272 GCA_032207245.1 Pardosa pseudoannulata
CACAAGAAATCATAATAAACACAAGAAATCATAATACTAACGCCTTAGGGCCATTATGCACAAATATTAAAGCTCAAATTAACGAGGTTTATTAAACACAGGAAATCATAATATTAATGCCTTAGGGCCATTATGCACAAATATTAAAGCTCAAATTAAGTAGGGACATAGCCTTACCTTCCAATGCTATATTTTATATGGTGCCAAGGAATGCGTATACTCCTCCCGCTCTCTTATATATATATATATATATATATATATATATATATATATATATATATATATATATATATATATATATATATATATATATATATATATATATATATATATATATATATATATATATATATATATATATATATATATATATATATATATATATATATATGTGTGTGTGTGTGTGTGTGTGTGTGTGTGTGTATTTCTCTTTATTAGACTGAGGAAAGAGTTCTAGAAGAATCCAACCTCGTGATAAATCGATAACAGGGATCTTGTGGGTGGGTGGTTATCAATCATCACGCGATCGGGGTACTTTCCAGGGGAAGCATTCATTTTGCACGTCAACAGTTTAAACAGAATAGTCATGCAGTATTTACATGATTAACCCTATCTAATCCTTTCACCTCCCAAGGTGGTCACAAGCTGTAGTGTCTTAAGACTTACAAATGATAATGTGACGTGAGCAACGTCACAATATATTGCATGGGTTTAGGTTTGGTTTGGAGTGCTACGGTTTACTTTTTTCAACGTGAGGGCTAATAAGACCGGGGCCCACAGCTTAAAGCCGATTTCGAACGGCTAAGAAGATCCATACCCCAGTGGGATTCGAACCGACGAACTCCGGTACCGGAGGCCAGCACTCAACCAATCGGCTATCGTTCGGTAAGGTTATATATTTAATGCATGGGTATATAACAAAACATGCATGCTCATTTATGTAATTTACATTCTTTGTAATGAAATCCATTATTTAATATGTTAAGCTCTACATTACCATCAACATTAATTTACGAGATTTGCATGTTACATAACTGCTTCTATGGACGTTTTGGATAATTGCTAATAATTTTCAAAATTGTTATTAAAGTAAAAACATTTAAAATTTCAAGTTTAATTTTAAAATTAGAGAAGATTTAGAATGATATTTCTATTTTAACCGTGATTGAAATTCTATCTGTCAAATAATGTGATTAATTTCAGGAGTTACTTTTAAGATCAATAGGCTTAATAATTTTTTTTATAATGCTCCAAAATATTTTCAAAAATCCAAATATTAGCAAGCACTTAAGGGAATTCATACTTATATAAAAGTACGTTGCAGTGAAAGTTTTCTTTTAAATTTTTTCTTTCTGCTAATCTCGTTAATTTACAATGAAACGTTATTTTTAAATCTTAATCGGCTTATTTTATTTTTCTCTATCAAAGTTAATACAAAGTTTGTCTTTTATTTTAAAATACTTTCTTTTAGTGTTGCATAATCTGGACTGAGCTTTAACATTAGTATAATGCTAAATATGCATGTATTTTTTATGTCTTTTACTCACTTCTTCGTTATGCATTCCATTGTTTGGTTTGTTGCGCAATATATTTCTATCAACACTTTTTTTACGAGATTTGTATGTTAAATCTACTGCATTATTTATGCTTTTCTATCTTCAAATATAGATACGAACGCGATTTTCGTACGACTGCTGCTACTGTTTATAAAACATTCATGAGCGTGTTATACGATTCAGCTGAATGTGCGCAATATATCTGTTTTTATTATATCTAGAGCAATTTTTGATTCATATTCCCCGAGAAAAAAAACTTGCATATTTTGATTTCGTATTTCACTGGAACCGTGATCTTGCTGCATTTCCTATGCATGGTGAGGAAAGTGTTGTTAGAGAATAGAGAATTCGTTTCGGTTACTTTCTGGTTGTGCGGCGTTTTCTTATTTTCTATTTCTACTTATTTTCTATTACTACTCGATATTTAAGCAGAAAATAATAATCTAATGTGTCATTAATATTTATAGCTGAAAGCTTGTCTTTTGTTCTATATTTGAATTCTGTAATATTAGTCAGTGGCATTTTACTATCATTAAAGACAATATAAAATAAACTTGGGTTATTAATTGATTTGAAATAACAACAGCAATGTAATACACCACAGCACTCTTACGTGTCCTTATATATATTTATAGGCACAAATATAAGACACACAGAAGTTAAAAACTTCAATCATATCTTTGTATTTTATCTTTATATTTTATCATTTAAATCATATAATGATGTATTTTTTATAGGTTCTTTCCTCCGACCTCAAAAACTAAATAAAAATGCAAAAGTGTATGCGCAAGGACTGGGCTTCTGGTGCCTGAAAAAGAAAAATATATTAAAAGTATTACGAGGTTTATTTCTTTTGGGTGATTTTGTGTGGAAAGTTTTTATAACATTTAGGCTTCAGAGGACCGGCGCGCATCATCGTGTGTAAAAAATATATGTTTAAAATA
>CM063504.1:13302272-13317272 GCA_032207245.1 Pardosa pseudoannulata
ATCATGTATCTGGAGAATGTTTACTGCTAAAATGTTCGTTTCTGTCATAATCCGAATCCCTGACATTCTAAACAGCAACTGCAACAATATGCAACAGTGTTGATTAATGATAAGTTACTTAAAATGCCCTACTTAAAAAGAAAAAAATGTATATATATATATAATATTATATATGTATATGTATATGTATATATATATATATATATATATATATATATATATATATATATATATATATATATATATATATATATATATATATATATATATATATATATATATATATATATTTATATATATATATATATACATATATATATATATATATATATATACATATATATATATACATATATATATATATATATATATATATATATATATATATATATATATATATATATATATATATATATATATATATATATATATATATATACAGCATTATAAAATACTCAAAAATATTCATTCTAAGAGGAGCAGAATTTTATGTTGTTGTTGTTGCCAATGCGACTTCAGCGAGTCATGTATGTGGGCCAGAGGTCACAAGAATTAAGGTGAAGGGGTGGTCTTTTGTTATACGTGTACCACTAGGGTGCACGAACTTCTTAGCCCAGTGCATCCTCGTATTTTAAAAGCAAGGTCCAAGCAGAAGAGCCCCAGGTTGTCCTACAATACTTTCAAATTATGTGGACGTTCTACATATATAATTGCATGGGGAAGGTGCTTTTATACACATTGAACTACTTGATGCCAAATGAGGATAATATCAAAACTGACTCAACATGGGTGCACAGTGACAAATGGTTAAATTAAAACTGCATGTCTGCAAGATGATAAAATCTTATAGATGTACACAAATATATATATTCTTTCACATGCACCTATTCATGTAAGAATATACATATGTATATTTTCTGTTTTATTCTGCATATGATAAAACTTTTTCAAAACTGATTGATTTTACCTAAAAATTACTGATTAAAGTTAGCACAGTTTACATCGAGTTTAAAACTTCAGTGCTTTTAAATGTGTTTTTAATAAATTAGATTTGTTGTTTTTAGCTCTAGTTTAAAAACTCGATTTTCTCTTTATAATACGCATAAGACGAAATTTATGATTACAGCTACTTTATCAGCTGAAAAGCACTTTGTTGTTTAAGCCTTATAAATAACTATTTTGAATAAAAAAATTAAGCATTCATTATTAATTGGCTTTGAAACTCAAAGTTTCAGAGATGTAAAAGTCTGAAGTAAGCCGTTCTTTATGTTTTTCAGCAAAAACCATTAATCTGAATAAAAAAAATTGTATTTTGCATAATTACTTCACACTTAAGATCCCATTAATATCACCACAGAAAAAAGTTAAATTATTTATAATCCGAGCTGAGTTTACTTTTTACATCAATTAATCTTCAAACTCTGATTATCTTTCTTGAAGTTTTTCGCATCATTTAACGTTCCTCACTTTATTTTAAATATGCTAATTATATATAATATTCACATATGTTTTGAAAAAAAAATTAAACATATTTCGGAATTTAGCATGATGTGAAGGAAGTCATATAAGAAAAAGAATAATTTCTTGGTAATCTCCAGCGAAAGTTTCAGAAAAATTGTAATCTAACATGGAATTTTTTTAGCTATTTTTAAGATTTCAAAAATAAATTGTAAGATTAAAACTATTATTTTCATTGCTTACAAAATAAAATTCAATTAATAACTGGTTAAGATAAACTAAAATAAAACTGTTCCTAAAATTAAATTCATCGAGAAAATCAGAAAAACAAATGCATGGAATACTTTTATTAGTATTAGATAGATTTATTTAAATTATTTATTGCTTCTTAAAATCTTCTAAATAAAATATATCGTAAAATAAAATAATAGCTGAACAACTTTTAATAATATTTTTAATTTTTATTAAGGTTTTAAGAAAGTTTGGGATAATTAAAGTTTATAAAATCAATCATCTTATATTAGAATACTTATATTAGAATAGGTTAGTTTTAAAAAATACCAAATTTTTAATGTAATTAGCTTTATCAACTATCACATTGCAAGTATAAAAGAAAATTCCACTGGGATATACTTGTTTAATTTTCAGCAAATTAATCCAATCTGCTATGCTTGGTTAAAAAAGATTTCCAAAATAAATTTTAAGATTTAAAATATTATTTTCATTGTTTTCAAAATAAAATTCATTTAACATCTGGTTAAAATAAACTAAAATAAAACTCTTCCTAAAATTTAGATTAATCTAGATAATAAAAAAAAAACTCATGGAAAAATCTTAATAGTATTAGCTAGCTTGATTTATTTAAAGTATTTATTTCTTCTTAAAATCTTTTAAATAAAATATATCATAAAAAATAGCTGAAGAACGTTTAATAATATTTTTAATTTTTATTAAGGTTTTAAGAAAGTTTGGGATAATTAAAGTTCGTAAAATCAATCATCATATATTAGAATACTTATATTAAAATAGATTAGTTTTAAAAAATACCAAATTTTTAATGTAATTAACTTTATCAACTATCACATTGCAAGTATAAAGGAAAATTGGACTGGGAAATACTTGTTTAATTTTCTGCAAATTAATCCAATCTCCGATTCTTAGTTAAAAAAGATTTCCAAAATAAATTTTAAGATTTAAAATATTATTTTCATTGTTTACAAAATAAAATTGATTTAATATGTGCTTAAGATAAACTAAAATAAAACTGTTCCTAAAATTTAGATTCATCGAAAAAATAAGAAAAACAAGCTCATGAAATACTCTTAATAGTATTAGATAGCTAAATTTATTTAAAGTATTTATTGCTTCTTAAAATCTTCTAAATAAAATATATCATAAAAATAAAATAATAGCTGAACAACTTTTAATAATATGTTTAATTTTATTATGGTTTTAATAAAGTTTGGGATAATTAATTTTATAAAATCAATCATCTTATATTAGAATACTTATATAGAATAGATTAGTTTTAAAAAATAATAAATTTTTAATGTAATTAACTTTATCAACTGTCACTTTGTAAGTAGAAAGGAAGATTGCACTGGGAAATACTTGTTTAATTTTCTACAAATCTCCAATTCTTAGTTAAAAAATATTTCAAAAATAAATTGTTAGATTTAAAAGATTATTTTCATCGTTTAGAAAATAAAGTTGAATTAATAACTTTTATATGGTTTGGTTTGGATTGCTAAGGTCTACTTTTTTCAACAAGAGGGCTTATAAGACTGGGACCTTCAAATTAAAGCCGATTCTAAAAGGCTACGAACATCCATGCCACAATGGGAATCGAACCCACGAACTTCGATTTAAATTCATCCCTGTTCCTAAAATTTAAATTCATCTTGAAAATCAGAAAGACAAACTCAAGGAATATTCTTGGCAGTAATAGATAAATTTATTTAAAGTATTTAATGCTGCTTAACACATTGTTGACCAGTCACGAATTAACTCTTGTTTTTATGGCGGAACGTTGCTGACCGGCCAAGAGTAACCTCGTGATGTGTTTTTTTCGCATGGTTGTTGTTTTCTATGTTGGCGACCATACAGTGCAATTGTTGGTCAGTATAACACAAGCTGTGTCTCTCGCTTATAAGACCCGCCAATCTTTAGTTATAAAAATATTTAATAATTAAAAAAAAACATTTAAAAACCGATGACGGAACGTAATGAAGAATCCTTCAATGAATTAAACGCGGATGCTTTATCTGATTGTCAGAGTGATTACGAATCAAATTGTGGTAACTGTGAAATAATAGCTGATGACACGAGATAAATTTTCAATAAAATTGCCGGTCAACAATGTGTTAAAATCTTCTAAATAAAATATACCATAAAAATAAATAATAGATAAACAACTTTTAATAATATTATTAATTTTTATTAAGATTTTATAAAGTTTAGGATAATTAAAGTTTTTAAAATCAATCATCTTATATTAGAATACTATCACTTAAAGTTAGTTTTAAAAAATCCCAAATTTTTAATGTAATTAACTTTATAAACTATCACATTATAAGTATAAAGTTATATTGCACTGGTAAATACCTGCTTAATTTTCTGCAAATTAATCCAATCTCCGATGCTTAGTTAAAAAAGATTTGAAAAATAAATTGTAAGATTTAAAAGATTATTGTCATCGTTTACAAAATAAAATTGAATTAATAACTGGTTAAGATAATTTAAAATAAAACTGTTACTAAAATTTAAATTCAACTTGAAAATCAGAAAGACAAACTCAATACTCTTAGCAGTATTAGATAGTTAGATTTATTTAAAGTATTTAATGTTTCTTAACACATTGTAGACCAGTCACGAGTTAACTCGTGTTTTTATGGCCAAACATTGCTGACCGGCCACGAGTAAACTCGTAAAGTGTTTTTTCGCATTGCTGTTGTTTTCTCTGTTGGCGATCATACAGTGCAATTGTTGGTAAGTATAACACAAGCTGTGTCTCTCGCTTATAAGACTCGCCAAATCTTTTGTTGTAAAAATATATAATAATTAAAAAATTAAAAAAAACCGATGACTAAACGTAATGAAGAATCTTTCAATGAATTATATGCTGATTCTTTATCTGATTGTGTGAGTGATTAAGAATCAAATTGTGGTAACTGTGAAATAATAGCCGGTGGCATGATATAAATTTTTAGTAAAATTGCCGGTCAACAACGTGTTAAAATCTTCTAAATAAAATTTATCATAAAAATAAAATAATAGCTAAACAACTTTTAATAATATTTTCATTGCTTACAAAATAATATTGAATTAATAACTGGTTAAGTTAAAGTAAAATAAAACTGCTCCTAAAATTTAATTCATCTAGAAAATAAAAAAAAAACTCATGGAATACTCTTAATAGTATTAGATAGCTAGATTTATTTAAAGTATTTATTGCTTCTTAAAATCTTCTAAATAAAATATATCATAAAAAAGTAGCTGAAGAACGTTTAATAATATTTTTAATTTTTATTAAGGTTTTAATAAATTTTGGGATAATTAAAGTTTATAAAATCAATCATCTTATATTAGAATACTATCACTTAAAATTAGTTTTAAAAAATACCAAATTTTCAATGTAATTAACTTTATTAACAATCACATTGAAAGTATAAATTAAAATTGCACTGGGAAATACTTGTTTAATTTTCTGCAAATTAATCCAATCTCCGAATCTTAGTTAAAGAAGATTTCAAAAATAAATTTCAATATATAAAATATTATTTTCACTGTTTACAAAATAAAATTGAATTAGTATCTCGTTAAGATAAACTAAAAGAAAACTGTTTCTAAAATTTAAATTAATCTAGAAAATCAGAAAAAGAAATTCATGGAA
The DNA here is from genome assembly GCA_032207245.1 of Pardosa pseudoannulata. Classification (NCBI taxonomy): domain Eukaryota; kingdom Metazoa; phylum Arthropoda; class Arachnida; order Araneae; family Lycosidae; genus Pardosa; species Pardosa pseudoannulata. Next base: position 13,307,623 of record CM063504.1, read on the forward strand.
TACTCTTAGCAGTATTAGATAGTTAGGTTTAAATTATTTAATGCTCCTTAAAATCTAAAATAAACTAAAAACTAAAATAATAGCTGAACAACTTTTAATAATATTTTTAATTTTTATTAAGGTTTTAATAAAGTTTGGGATAATTAAAGTTTATAAAATCAATCATCTTATATTAGGATACTATCACTTAAGATTAGTTTTAAAAAATACCAAACTTTAAATGTATTTAAATTTTATCAACTATCACATTGTAAGTATAAAGGAAAATTGCACTAGGAAATACTTGTTTAATTATCTGCAAATTAATCCAATCCTCGATGCTTAGATAAAAAAATTTCAAAAATAAATTGTAAGATTTAAAAGATTATTTTCATCATTTACAATATAAAATTGAATTAATAACTGGTTAAGATAAACTAAAAGAAAACTGTTCCTAAAATTTAAATCATCTAGAAAATCAGAGAAACAAACTCATGGAATACTTTTAGCAGTATTAGATAGTTAGATTTATTTAAAGCCTTTAATGCTTCTTAAAATCTTCTAAAGAAAATATATCATAAAAATAAAATAATAGCTAAATAACTTTTAATAAAATTTTTAATTTTTAACTTTTATAAAGATTTTAATAAAGTTTATGATAATTAATGTTTATAAAATCAATCGTCTTATATTAGAATACTATCACTTAAGATTAGTTTTAAAAAATACCAAATTTTTAATATAATTAACTTTATCAACTATCACATTATAAATATAAAGGAAGATTGCACTGGGAAATATTGGATTAGTTTTCTGCAAATTAATCCAATCTCCGATGCTTATTTAAAACGTTTTCAAAAATAAATTGTAGTAAGATTTAAAAGATTATTTTTATCGTTTACAAAATAAAATTGAATTATTAACTGGTTAAGATAAACTAAAATAAAACTGTTTCTAAAATTTAAATGCATCTAGAAAATCAGAAAAACAAACTCATGGAATACTCTTAGCAGTATTAGATAGTTAGATTTATTCAAAGTATTAAGAGCCCCTTAATATCTTTTAAATTAAATATATCATAAAAATAAAATAATAGCTAAACTGCTTAATAATATTTATAATTTTTAATTTTTATTAAGATTTTTATAAAGTTTATGATAATTAAAGTTTTTAAAATCAATTATTTCATATTGGAATACTATCCCTTAAGATTAGTTTAAAAAAAAAACCAAATTTTTAATGTAATTAACTTTATCAACTATCACATTATAAGTATAAAGGTAGATTGCACTGTCAAACGCTTAATTGTCTGCAAATTAATCCAATCTCCGATGCTTAGTTAAAACACAAAGTTACAGAAAATTAACTTTAATATAAATGGTTATGATTTTTTTAATAAATCTTTTACAATTCTAAAAAGTTTGATATATTTCAAGACATATATTTATAGTTACAATACACTACTAGCTTTTTAATAGCTAAAATATTTTTATTGGAATAATTAACAAAAATATCTTAATGATGAAAACTTTTTAAAATTTATATTAGACTGTAATCTAATTAAAATACTTTTGATCATTAGATTTTCTGTAACAAAAAAATGATAAAATTAAGTCATGCTTTTTCATTATTTTAAGCTAAAATATGAAACAAAAATTTTTGTATTTTATGTGTCCGATCTCTTTTAATAGTTGAAATTTATTTAATTTTGATTTTGAATATATTTATATTTTACTTGTTTGAAGAAAATATATTTTCATTGAATAGTATTCTGAAAATTATTGGACTTTAGTTGATATCTGAATCCTATCTTTGAATTCGTAAATCAAAAGGACTAAATAATAAAGACCATCATCCTACCTATTCGACCATTGATTGTATGTATCATGTAACCTGCCATATTTTATAATTTTTTATACTTTTTCCGCATATTTTAAAGTACAACATGTAAGTACAGTAATTTCTCACATATATTCCGCACTATCGTAAGTCCTCTGACTCAATTTTTTATTTAAAAAATTTCATAAATCATGAGATAGTCCGGACTACAGATAATCTGCTAACAATACGCGCAAAAATATGTATTTTAGTATGAAAATATTGAATCATTTTAAGAATAAAAGCTAAATACAGTAGAATGCCGAAAGTTTTCGATTAGACTCAATTAATTCCACATTTAAAATTTGAAATAATTTCTTGTGCCATAGCCTCGGAGTCGAATTTTAAAGGAAGAAAAATTTTACACAATAGTATTCCTATTCTATGCTTTTTTTTAAAGTATGTATTGACAGAGTACCTCCTTAATCGTAAAAGAGAATATTTATTAGGTTCAAAAAATAAAAGTATTTCAAAATAGTTATAAGATTACTTTACAACAAAGTATCGAAACACTAATGATAAAATAAAGAAATATTCTTTAAAATCTGATAGCATATCACAAAGAGCGAGAACGCTTATATGTGCAAAAGGGTGGCTATTAAACTATTAAAAAAAGTTAAAGGATTTTACTGCTAACAAATTGTTTTTGTTAAACCAATAATATAAAATGACAAATTTACAAATTCTATAAAGATTTGTATTCATAATTCAACGTTTATTAACCAAAAATATAAAAAAATACAGAAAATTTCGACTATATATGTATACAGAGATATATTCTTTATTATACCTGTTTTTGTCTATGCTACAGTACGATAATCTTAATCATTGAAGAAATATTTCATTGTTTTACCCTCAGGCCATAATTGAGGGAGTCGGAAATAACAAAGAATATCCATTGTTTTGAAGTTTAATAAAGAAAGCAGCCATTTGCTTTAATTAAAAATACCTACGTTAATGCGTTCAGCTAGAATGGCAGTGCGTTGTCCTGAATGGTTTTTCTAACAATGCGCGGAAAACAATATCCATGGAATGCTTAAACGTTGTCATAATGTCAAAAACAAAAGGCATCAAAAATGTACCTCCATAAAATAAGTTGCTTAGTGTCAGAAATAAAAAGCATTTAGGGTCCCTCGTTGGAGATATCACCAAACTACTTTTTTGTTCCCATTTACCACGAGATTCTTGAAAAAAAGTATCGAAGTGCCTAAAGCGTCAATATTTTTTTTTCTAATAACAAATTGAAAATTGAAGAGAACATGATGGATTTTTATACGGATAGGGTAAATAAAGGAAAAAAATATAAAACCACTTATTTTTCGAAAGAGTCAATTTGCGCTCAATGTAAACCACTTACGTAGGTAGACAGTACAGTCAAAAAATTTAACTTCAGTTTTATTTTGGAAAGATAAAATTATATGATGTAGAATAATTTTTTTTAAATTGGAGAACTATCTTTTGTACAGAATAAGATTTTGAAGTTTGAGTAACTTTATATAAACATAATATTCAGTGTACAGACATTCACATAAAATTATGGGATATTATTTCAAACAAAAGTATTAAAATATCAGTAAATTTTCTCGTATTACTACAAAAAATATAAAATGTAATAACTGCTATTGTTTGGAGAATTACATATTTAAAAATGTATATATACCTTATTTTAATAGGAGTTATATATAGGTTAATCTATAAAAAAATTGCTAATATAGTATATGCAATTATGGTAACCTAACTTCTTATAGAGAATTTCTCGTATGACCTACCTCTCTAGAAATATTAAAATTTTTTCTGCAAAAAAAATTAACACATTGTGTGCTGGTACATTTCGCAGCGTAATTGTACCGGCATCTGCCGTTTCGAGCATAAATTTAGTTATTCAGTTAAATATCAATAGATCGAAAATTATTTAATTTTTTAACCAACTTTTCGTATTTTATAATGAAATATATAAACAAATATATAAATAGAAATATATAAATAACAACAATAAGATTTTTATAAACAAAAAATATATTTTTTTAGTGGATAAATTTATAATAGTATCGTAAGTATGAAAAATCAATTAGAAATGGCAGTATATAGTTTTAATTTTTTCGAATTATGGAATATATAAACATTTTTACATTATAAAAAATGAAAAGATCAATCATAAAACTAATAATGTAAAAACTAGTTTTTATTTGGCTAAATTTTTCCAGCATCTATGTAGTAGACAAGAACACTCGGCTTCATTTTCCTGTATATATCGTTATTTTTGTACTCACAAACAATGTTGTTACACTAACCCGTACTAGTACGTGCCCCGCGCTCAAGTATCAATCGTCAGAAAACATAGTAGTACGTGTCCTCATACAATGTGTTAAATAAATATAAATTCTTCTGGATCACTTTTCTGTTTATAATAAAATATATCTCTGCAAAGAAATACAAATGCATCATAAGTTATTTTGAGAATATAACTTCTTTATTAAGATACAAATATGTGTGCTTAATTTGAAAAACAGTTTAATGTTTCTTCTAACATAAGGATAAAAAAATCTATAAATAATATAGAAAGAATAAAAACAGAAAATAAAAAGAATAAATACAGAAAATTGTTTAAAAGTAATTTTATAAAGCTGTAAAGGATAAGCATTTAAGTTAAATCATTTCTGACTACGATGACAAAGAAAAGTGTGATTAAATGAAATACCTGGTTTAGGGTTTTTTTTTTTTTTTTTTTTTTTTTTTTTTTTGCAATTTTAATACAAAGCGTCGTTCAGTTTGTAAAAATATGAAATGTGTCACAAGTGAAGTGGCTATACCTATTTTATTTTTTTTTATTTTTATTTAAAATTTTTGTATAAGAAAAATTCAACTCAAATTCTTTTACGCTATCTCAGACCAAAAATGTTTTATTCTCAATATCCTTCAGCATAAAATAGCAGTATGTATGATTATTTGACAAATATTTCAAAATCTAATATTACTCGAAGACCAGTAACAGTTCTACCAAACATGACATCTACATGTTAGCGCCAATATATCTTCTTAAAGCAACAGTGTTAGAGTTGTAGACCGTTAGACAAGTGGTTTCATCGTTGAGAACTACTATTTCAGTAATAATTTTGAGATGGAACTCTACTATAATAAAAATATGTAATATATTGTTCGTTAAAGTAACTTCTTTGAATTGGTATTTCCTTTAGAAATATTCACATTCACTCTAGGTGAACCCAAATATTTCTATATCGTGGCTTCAACGAAATTATGGAATTACCTTTCAATAATGAAAACTTTAAAGTAGGGGTAAATCTATATTAAAACATCTGTTTAAATAAGCACTTTGAGATTGTTTAAAGTATAGCAATATGAAAAATGTTATAACTAAATATTAATTTATATTTGAAATTAGATAATGTTCAGCTCCAAACTCTATGACTATAAAATACTGTTACCTGTTATATTATCTTTAAAAACAAAAGCTTGATTGATTCCTCTAGTTATTTTATTTCCATTGGCAGTAAATTGTAAAAGCAGGTAATTTTGAATCATACTTTTACATTTTTGATAGTATTTTCAAGTATAACTCCGATTTTATATGCATTTTTATGTATTTAAATAGAGTTAAAGAAAAATGATGGATGCTACCTACTAATGCATATAGATTAATGGTGATTTTAAATCCATACCTATGTATTTGAGCAAATTGAGCAAATTTGAGCAATGTGCAATAATATGAACCTCCTCTCGTGTAATAAATTTGATACATATAGGAAATATATTTTGAAACATTGAAGTACTAAGTTGTAGGTAATTAAGACTTTAATACTTCACAGTATAATTTTCATTTTTTAAGGAAATTATATATATATATATATATATATATATATATATATATATATATATATATATATATATATATATGTGTGTGTGTGTGTGTGTGTGTGTGTGTGTGTGTGTAATATAGGAATAACAGATCTAAGGATAACTGTTGAGTCCCAAGTCAGGTATCCTTTATGCACGGACAGTTCTAATTTCTTTGAGAAAAATGGATCAAATTCTTTTGAAGTATTTTCATCTGGCAATCCCCTTCTATTCTAATAAATTGTATGAATGTAATAGAATAGTATATTCCTGTGATTTCTTATTTTGTTACATAATTGTATGATTTTTAGAATCATGAAACCGTTATGTTCATATAATGGCACTTCATTCAAATGTTTAAATAATATTAAATAGTTTCAAAATCAATTGCGTAAAAAGGCAAAACATGTGGAAGAAACAAAATTAACTGAAATGTGGAAATTTTAATTAATATTTAAGTAGGTTGCATATGGGACTGGCTAAAGGCAGCATTCCATACAGTTTAATTTTAAGGAATTTGCTTTTTAAACACAGACAGTCCGCCGACTATACGTGCGAAATTACGGCATATATATATATATATATATATATATATATAATATATATATATATATATGAAACATAGCGAAGCATGCCATGCTACGCTATGTAATGTGGTCGAAGAGGTGTAGTCGTGAAGAATAAGATTTATCAAGATAACTTTAGTAGCATCTTTATTTAGCAACGTCCAATTGTAAAATCTCTCAAAAAATGGTCGTTCGGGCTTTTATAACTTTGGGAACACCACAGGCGTGAGTAAAGAAATATGCTTAATCAGCAAAGTCGGATGGCTAGTTAATTTCGCCAACAGGAAGGAGATTTTTCTAAGACAAAAGAGTTTAACGCCAAGAGGATACTAAGAAGATGATAAAATAGCGAATTTGATGGTTTTTTAATATAGGAGTTAGTAATTTTAGTTTAAGGCTAAAATATTAAATTTTTATATATATATATATATATATATATATATATATATATATATATATATATATATATATATATACAGAGAGAGACAGAGAGAGAGAGAGAGAGAGAGAGAGAGAAAGATTGAAAATGTATTTTTCCTTCGTTAAAAAAAAGAATAAATACAGAAAATTGTTTAAAAGTAATTTTATAAAGCTGTAAAGGATAAGCATTTAAGTTAAAGCATTTCTGACTACGATGACAAAGAAAAGTGTGATTAAATGAAATACCTGGTTTAGGGTTTTTTTGCAATTTTAATACAAAGCGTCGTTCAGTTTGTAAAAGGATGAAATGTGTCACAAATGAAGTGGCTATACCTATTTTATTTTATTTTATTTTTATTTAAAATTTTTGTATAAGAAAAAAATCAACTCAAATTCTTTTACGCTATCTCAGACCAAAAATGTTTTGTATTCTCAATATCCTTCAGCATAAAATAGCAGTATGTATGATTATTTGACAAATATTTCTAAATCTAATATTACTCGAAGATCAGTAACAGTTCTACCAAACATGACATCTACATGTTAGCGCCAATATATTTTCTTAAAGCAACAGTGTTAGAGTTGTAGACCGTTAGACAAGTGGTTTCATCGTTGAGAACTACTATTTCAATAATAAGTTTGAGATGGAACTCTACTAATTTTGTCTATATTGGAAACATCTACAAAGAAATAAATTTCACAGATATCACGGAACTGGTTTTTTGATAAACATACTAAACAATTTTTTAATTTAACTGTAAACGAATGCTGAAATAGATTTTTTTCAACTGCTAAGTGTTATTTAAGGAATTTTAACGGGGTTTCGATTGCTGTTTCTGGCTTTGTTTACTCTTTTAATGTTTGCTTAGTTTTTGCTTAATGTTTCCTTATGGAGCTCATCCCCTATCTTGTACTTCTTTTATATTTTGTATAATTTTATTGTGGTTGCATGATGTTTCCAACGTCTGGGAGAGTTGCTGCAGCATAAAAACCTGTTTTAACCAGAGTAGGGGGTTCAACTCCTCCCATTCATTTCGAAACATCATATCACTGGTTGTGTTTGGTCCATCTCTAAGGTTCTGTTTTTTCGGTCTTATCTATTTTTATAGTCTTCTTATATACATATATATATATATATATATATATATATATATATATATATATATATATATATATATATATATATATATATATATATATATATATATATATATATATATATATATATATATATATATATATATATATATATATATATATATATATATATATATATATATATATATATATATATATATATATATATATATATATATATATATATATATATATATATATATATATATATATATATATATATATATATATATATATATATATATATATATATATATATATATATATATAGATATATATATATATATATATATATATATATATATATATATATATATATATATATATATATATATATATATATATATATATATATATATATATAGAGAGAGAGAGAGAGAGAGAGAGAGAGAGAGAGAGCACTGAACATATTTCTGTTTAAGTGTATGGCTAAAGCGCATATGCACATTAGCGTGTAACTGATGCCTTGAAATAAGAGCCAATATTCAGGAATGGTATTTTTTGTGGCATTCGTTTTTTTTTCGAATAGAATGTGGAAAACGTTGAAAGGTAAATAATAATGACGTTAGTCCCAAATGTGTAAGAATGGAACGAAAATTCAATCATAGTGGCTTTCGTTTAAAAAAGAAAAATACTCTAGACTTTATGAGGAATGCGTATGTAAATGTTTGTCAATCTACTAAAATCGTCGTGAAAAAATGCAAAAAGGTTCCATGCTAGTTATACTGCGCTCTATGCACAACATTTTTGTAAGTCATTCACATACAATAAGAAGTAAGCATTTGATGATACAGTAATGTATCCTATCGTTCTCAGCTCTTCTCATGTGGTTTTCTCGTCTTCCGTTTTTTAAAGAAGGGACTAGGGTAAAGGTTAATTTTAATTTTAAGTTTTAATTGTTTAACGATGTGAAAATGAAAATATGTAATGTCGCTAAATGAAACATATAAGATCTAAGTTTTAAGAATTTTTTTTTACTTCTATTTAAATGTGTATGTATAATATTCCTCTAATATTATTTTTTAAAAATGTTCGTAGTGAATATCATACGTACTAATAGCTATAATATTTTCTATTAACCTTTATAATTTATATAAAAACAGAACTGGGTATCGATTTTCAAATAAGCAGATTACTATTTATTCAACATAGTTATTTCTTGCCGTAAACTCTTTAAACAACAAGATCTTCTGCTGTACTGTATTGAATCTCCTGTCTCTCCAGAAAATGAGTTTCTCTTATAAAAAAGCATACCCAGATTTTAGAAAATATATTAATACACAAATTAAAAGCATTTAAATAAGAAATTAATAAAACTAATGTACTGAAACATTTTGAATTTACTAATTCAATACAAGGATTGTTTAAAAAGGGTTTCTTAAAACTTTCAAACTATAATTTGCGAAAAAAAATAGTGAAATAAAATTATCATATTTTAAGATTTCTGGTCCCTTTTGTAGATTTATGGTTCCTGTTGTATGTAACAAGAAGTTTTTAGATTTCTAAAGCAGTAAAAAGAAATTTTTCCGAAAGGTGTTTATTGAACCTGGTAAAAAACTGTGGGAATTGCTCCAATTTGCAAACTAATGTACTGAAACATTTTGAATTTACAAATTTAATACAATAATTGTTAAAACCTACTTTTAAAAGTTTCAAACTACAATGTGCCAAAATAAATAGTAAAGTAAAATGATCATATTTTTAGATTTCTGGTTCTCACATACGACAGGAGCCATGGATGATTTAAGAATACATCCATGTTTCCTGTCGTATGTGTGAATGCAACAAGTAGTTTTTAGATTTCTAAAGCAGCAAAAA
>CM063504.1:13327272-13329772 GCA_032207245.1 Pardosa pseudoannulata
ATTCAGTACTACAAATCTTTATATAATTTCATACCCTTTTGTTAATTGAATTGTACAACCAACCGATAAAAATAATGGGTATTCAATGATTTTAGAGACACTGTAAAACACTCATATGTCTTCTTTGCATATGGTATTTGTTGGACCAATCCTACAGAGAAGTATCAAATATGATACGTCGATATCAGAACACTTAAATGTATAAGGATAATAAGATAGGAATTTATATCGGAGTTCAAAAAGTTATTAAATAAAATTCAACTACTTTTAAAATACAATACGTACTGCATTATATGTTCTATATGATAAAGAAAAACTTATACATATTTATCAATCGACTTTATTTGATTACTGTTATTGATTTGTCCAGCTGCTGCTCCGGACATTTATAAAATATTAATGAGAACATTAGTCAATAATGCTTTATCGTTATTTCTTTCTCATATATATGATGCATTACTTTTATTTCGTTTCCACTGGAAAAATATAAACATCTGAAACGCAGAAATCTTTTGTCCTGCGTATTTTTATCTTGACTAAATTTCCGAAAAATATATTCGTGTCAACTTATTGAAAAGGAAAAAAAATATTGTTTCGAGAACATATTGGAGCTTTTATTAAACTATATAAACTGCAACCGTATTCAGAAAAATGAAATCTTAGTATCATTCCCTAGATCCCGATTTTATCGTCCAACAGTAAATGTTTAGGAAATGTATCTTTAATGCAACTTGAATACATATTATAAGACATGTTTTTCGAATAAACCGTGTTGCTTAAACATTTATCTATCATGTATATTTAGTATTTAATATAACGTGGTACTGTTTATATGTGAAAATATCAAAAATATATATATCAATATTTCGTAACATTATGTTTAGAAAAGAAGAGTATTTTTACGAACATACATATACAGATTGAAGCAGGGAATCTCATTTCTTGGATGAAATGTAATGTGGAACCAGTATCATTTATTTGTTTGTTATGTTACATAAATGAAACAATATCTAAATGTTTTTCAACATTGCATTTACAGTGTATATTTTCGCTAAAAATACAGTATAAGTATTTTTTACTCATATGAAAATTCCAAGTTGATTAAAAATGTATCTATCGCAGATAAATGCTTAGTATTATTTAAGAAAAAAATGTCTCTTTTTGTCATGTAGTTCAGGGAATGCCGCTGGGAGAGTGGTTTTTGTACGGAGGGAATTTAATCTTGGTATGACCAGCCAAGACGTGATGACATCTCCAGTATGTCCACTTATCACCTACAGACAACCGAGCTGAGGCACGTTCTACCTCTGGTGCTTCAACATTTAGAAAATTACATGTTGCTTGAAAATGTATCTATCGCAGATAAATGTTTAGTACTGTTTAATAAAAACACTGCCTCTTTAAGTCTTGTAGGCGTGGGGATGTCGCTCAGCAAATGCTTGACGTACGGACGGAATTTAATCTTGGTATGACCACCCGTGATGACATGTCCATTATGTCCACTTAACACCTACAGACAACCGAACTGAGTCACGTTCTACTTCTAGTGAGCCAGCATTTTAACCACAGAAGATCAATTTTTCCCCATCAATGATAATGGTTCTAGGCATTTTGAAGTCTTCGCAAATTGTTTTTGGTGCAGCCTTCACTTGACCAAATTCTTATTTGTTTGGACTTTTTCCTGCTAGATATATATGAGAATTCGTATGTACTACTTCAGGGTGTGCATGTAAACCTTCATGTTAATTTGGCCTAGTGTTTGAGAAAGAAGAAATTAAAACTCATTAAGAAACACATATACAATTATGTCTTGATTAAATGATTTTATATAATTAAATAAATACCTAAGGAATACAACTGGAATCAACTTATCATTTGTAGATATCGAAGACTGCTCTCGAGTCGGCGCCGGCAATAAAAATCAATATGGCGATGATTTTTCTCAAAAGGTCTATCCCCGAGCCGCGGATGCCAGAAGTCTACACCTTTTACTCTCATCTGGTCACAACCTTGTCCTCGAAAAAAATTCAGACTACCCCACGGAGAAAAAACAGGGGTCCACTCTAGAACGGAGGGGTCAGAAAAAGTCAAACCAATGGGCTCTTGTGTGAATGTAACTTATAACCGAGGTAACTCCGATATCCTCGGCAAAGCTCAACATAATATGCAATATTTAATATGAAATAGTTAAGTTCAAATGAAAAGTTATACTACAAATCATTCATCCATTTTTTAAGGATATATCTCGATAAGATGGATATTTCAATATCAAAACACGATTCAAACAGAGAATCTCATTTATAAGATAAAATGTACTGTATTACTAAAATCATTTATTGGTTTGGTATACTGTATTTACAAAAACAAATCTAAATTATATTCATTAATATGATATTTCCAATGGACGTTTCCATTAAAATGTTAATAGACATGAATATTTCCAATCAAAAATTTAAAAATCAAGTGTTGTTTCTATGTCAAGCATTGCAAACTTGTATTT
>CM063504.1:13347272-13374686 GCA_032207245.1 Pardosa pseudoannulata
CATGCTGAACTATAAAAGAGAGGGATAAAGAGAGATTAAGGAAGACAAGTAGTATTCAAAACACACCAAAGTCGTCAAAATCAGATGCTGATTTGGAAAATGAATACGTAGAACAAAGATACATCTACAAGTTCCAAAAACCACAAAATTAACTGAATGATGTGATTATAAAATTGTAATTGCGAAGAATAATATATTGAGACGAAGAACTTATTTATTTATCGAAAATTAAAAAGAGACATCAAGTACTTCCTTGTTAGAAATAAAAGAAAATGTGAAAGAAATCACTATATATATAGTGATATACTATATATATATATATATATATATATATATATATATATATATATATATATGTACATATTATAATAAAAATATGAAATATAATAAATGTAAAATATAATAAACATAAAATATAATAAGATATATAACTAAAAGAGAAACATTCCGTATTTTAATTTATAGATATAAGTCAGTCAGTCAGCCAATCTCAAAAAGCTAGAAGGTGATTTATTTGTGAAGTTACATTACGTTTATTGATGAAGTTATATGACCTTGTAGGCAGATTAAAAGAAAGAGTAAATTAAATTAATAATTATTTTTGTTCGAATCTAAAGAGATGCATCTCATGAGTTCTTTAACAGATGTAGAAAAAGGGAAAGTTAGATTTGGAAAAAATTAGTTGTAGTTGAGTGTGTGTGGAAATGGCTGTGATTAAGTTTTGTTAGAAGCCTTTTTCTCAAATTTCCTGTCACATTACTCATGAAGAATGCAAAATAAATTATTACATATATCTTACACGAAAGAGAAGCATCATTCGTGTCGGTAAGTAAACAACAAGCAGTGACAAAACAAATTACTGATTATTTCAATCAGAAATTGAAGTAACAAAACATTGTTGTTTTTTCTGATGCCACTTGGTCAAACCAAGCACGATTGAGCCATATGCTACTCGTATTAAGTCGAAGGAGTGTATCTTTAGTTTTAACGAGCTCTTCAAGGGTGGAAGTAAGGCATTTTGCTCAAGTGGGTCCTCGTAAATTAGAAGCAGGGACCCGGAAGAAGTCAAATAGGATTGGCCTGCCACCTCCAGAGGTATTGTTGAGAACTTGGAGGACATTGTAACCACGGACATATTTCTTCAGTAACCTTTAACGAACATAACGTTTTTACACTGCAAATGCGTTTTTAAACGCAAAGTGATATAATTCATTAGTTATCAGAACCTAAACCGAAAGAGCAAGCTCCTCAATTGGTAGATATAAAGCAAAGGAAAAATAAATTATCGAATAAGTTTCGTCAAAAACTAGTGAAAATCATCTCCTATCTAGTCTTTGGTTCTCAATCAAGAGATATTTAATATTTAATCTTAAAGAAATTACTAATTATATACCAGAAAAAATAAAATAAAATATCATGTGTGCCCGTTAGTCATTAAAATTAACCCCGTATACATCTGCGATGATAGATACAGGATTAATTCTAATTTCTCTAGCCATACTTAATCAAGTCTAAGTTTTAAAGTTGGTCAAGGTACTGTCTTCATATTAGAAATAAGTAGAAACTATTCAATAATTTGTGCAAAGGACGACACAGTGCACGCGGGCCACAGCAACCCAAGGGTTTCTCTAACTGTATATACTTGCCGAACGATGACCGACTGGTTACAGTCCTGGCCTCCGGTACCGCAGTTCCTGGGTTCGAATCCTATTGTGGCATGGATATTCGTAGCCGTTCAGAATCGGCTTTAAGCTGTAGGTCCCTCTCTCATTATCCCTCGTGTTGAAAAAAGTAGACCGTAGCACTCCAAAACCAAACCCAAACCTAACTGCATATACCAACGGAACATAGAGAAAAAATAGTTGAAAACGTTCCAATATTTGACTTATACCATAGCAAAAATATTTTTCAATAGTTTTGTTACAAGAATGAAGATAATACTAACTTAATATCATTTTTTGATGATCGAACTTTGTGGCTAGAATTCTAAAAACATCTATATTATCTTCTAACTTGTGGAATCCCGATTAAGTCTTTAAGACTTCAAAAATGGAAATTTGTGAATGGACTAGGTGGGGAGTTCATGTACTGAAGCATCCAAAGCGAAATATCAAATTCGATGATTCCCTGTTCATCATCGGTCATGTACAGTGCGCTCTGTCCAAATATTTCTAATTGATATCAGAAATGATATCATGAATGTTGAGGATATGACTCTATTATAAATATGACTCTTACTTCCCCAGGTTAACTCCACGGAAGAATGGCTCGAGATAACTTTCCTTCATGAAGTGTCCGTTTGTAAATATAAAAGAAAGAAGAAACGAAACTAATTGTTATATTAGTCAGAAATGTTATAGTGATCAGAAATGATATCATGAATATTGAGGATATGACTCTATTATAAATATGACTCTTACTTCCCCAGGTTAACTCCACAGAAGAATGACTCGAGAGAACTTTCCTACATGAAGTGTCCGTTCGTAAATATAAAAGAAAGATTGAACGAAACTAATTGTTATATTAGTCGGAAACTAAATTAACATATCACCTATCTCTACTGGTAGATATAAAATAAAGAAACAAAAGAACTTTTCAGTTACATTCTTTGAACAAAATATACACGTTACATGTACCCATCTTCAGATATAAAACGAAGACCAAGTTAAACTACTAATTGTTTGCGTTATAACTTAAAGAGAAACATCCCTTGCCTTATTTGGGAAGTGCAGATAAAAGAGATAAAGAAATTAACAAGGATATAGAAATTACCACTGAGTTTCAAATTGCATTGTTGTTAGCAGTAGGAACTTTCATCGAAATCTAAGACAAAAGTTCAGACAAAATTATAAAGTTCACACGAGAAGCAGATTTTCAAAAGAAAAAATACGAAAATAATCAGTCAAGATATACTTACTACAAAATGATACTTTACTGGATTGTGTGATAAAGTAATTGGTATCATTTGTTTTAATAAACCTCCAGTAAATCGACATATTTTAAAAGAATGAAACCGATTATACAAGTTAATAATTTCTTTAAATGAAAATATTTCGTATTCAAAAAATGTACATTTACTCTAATGATATTATAAGATGTAAATTGTGATATAGGAAATAGTTTTATATAATGTTTATGTGTTAATATTTCCCTTCAAGTCACATTAATATCGCAGATTACTTTATTAACGCTTATTGCTCTTATAATACTGCACACTTTAAAATTAGTCATTCTATAGCTATTTCATATAAATATTTATGAAGTGAGTTTATTATTACGGATACATTAAATTACATTTACTTAGCATTTCAAACCAAGATTTTAGGAAAAGGAGAAAGCAAAGCAAATTGTCAAAGATGCAATATACATTTTATTTTAATTGAAATTTCGTCTTACAATTTCGCATACCATATAACAAATCCAGCTTTGTATAGTTCACAAAAAGTATTAGCTTCAATAAGTGAGTTTTACGCTGACTCATCCGAAGACATACAGCAGCAACTATTGATGACAGTGCCGCAACAGTGACCCATACATGTCTACCATGCTACCACTGACCTACGAGAGGCCCGTCATGGTCCGATTTTAATGTGGTCCCTCCCGGTGAGAAGCAAACACTACAGAGGTAAGCTTGTGACTACCAGGAAGAACGCTAGAGAAAGATCACTCAGGTACTCCGGGATCGTGAACCCCGTACACACCTAAAGGAGGTGTGCCCCTGGGGGCTATTAGCTTCAATAAAACTAAATGAAATGTTTTTTTTTTTTTTTAATTGTAGGTTTTACATTCGTCATAACATACTTGTAACATAAAACATAAATTCGTTTAGTTATTTGCAAGATCATAAATAAAAAAAATATATTATTGCTTATGTATGCTGAAATAAATTTTGGTGATTACGCAATAACAACTAATTGCGTAAACGTTGTCACGTTTGGATCCACAGATTGACGTCATACGTATCATTTCTGATTAAGGCCGTTGACGTAATGTTCAATCTTTGTAAATAGTGTCTTATATATATTATATATATTGTAATCTATTTTCCCATATTGTAACATAAATTTATTAATCTGTATGGATATTTGTTTTGAGTAAAGTTTTATAATTATAGTATTTATATTTTTGACAACACAGCATGTTTTTAAATATGCAAATATCTGTAATATATGTATATGATGTGTGCCTATATAAAAGTCAGTGTGACAGTAGCAGATGGCTCGGTTGCATAGAAGGTGCTGATGTTTGTTTATGTAACTTTTATGAACTTTCAGTATTTTAAACTTCTGTAACGTTAGTTCAGTTTGATATCAAGAGCTCTACGTCATTCATTATGCTATCTTAAATAAATACCTGTGTCTAGATCAAGTTTTTTGTCGGCCTCATTAGCCCTCGTGTTGCAAAAAGTAGATCGTAGCACTCCGAACCAAACCAAACCAAACCAAGTTGTTTTGTTTGACTGCACCGTGTGAATCCCTTCTGAGCACGGTTTTATATATTTTGTGATCCCTGCGGATACTTATTTAAGAATTGTCGAGCCATAGCAGGGATCTCCATAAAATATTACTCCAAAATTGGAATCAATTATCTGTATATTTTCCTAAACAACTCAAAAAATTCATTTTTGTCTCTCATTAAAAATACTATTTCACTGAAGAAAATAAATAAAATATAATACATTTTGATCAAAATATACTATATCATTTTCGAGTGCAGTACTATAGTATCAAATACGTAAAGTTCATCAAATATGTAAATCGTAAAATATAAATTCGTTCAATTATTTGCAACCTCATAAACAGAAAATATATATTACTGCTTACGTATGCTAAAATAAATAATGCGCCAGAATTGGAAATAATTATCTATATATTTCCCTAAACAACTCAAAAATGCATTTTCGTCAATCATTAAAAATACTATCTCATTGAAAAAATAAATAAAATTTAATACATTTTGATTAAATTAAACAATATCAGTTTCGACTTCAGTATTATAGTATCAAATTCGTAAGGTTCATCAAAAATAAAAAACGTAAAATGTAAATTCGTTTAATTATTTGCAACCTCGTAAATTATATATATATATATATATATATATATATATATATATATATATATATATATAAGAAATCTATCAAGCCATATTTTTCAGATATAATTTTTAAAAAACGATTTTTTTTTTTTTTTAACTGAGGTTTATTACAAAACAAAAGTAATTTTTAAGAAGATTTTCCAACATAAAGATTCATTTATGCCTCAAATATCATTTGTCCTTAAACAATATTGTAGCGAAAATCGTTCCTTTCGGCAAGGACGCCGTGGCGCAGTCGGTAAAGCGGCGGACTCGTGAACGGGAGGTTCCGGGTTCGAAAACAGGCGAGGCAAGCTGCATTTAAAAATTGATTTTAACCTGGATTTCATTTATGTTAATTTAATTTCATTATGCAAATTTATGTAAATTTAGTTCCTAATTTTCTGCGGGCCTTCCAAGTCTGGAAGGTTCTAAAAGTGTATATAAGTAGGATTTCCTTCAGTTGCGAGGTAATAAAATCTTGAACTGGTCTTGAGCGTTTCTCAGTCATTTCACCAAGTTCATTTCATTTCATCTACGCGACAGTTTGGTGGAGGCGCCGGGTAAAGATCGTATTGCAATCAGTCTGGAAGAAACTGAGTGTCGTCGAAGCCGTCGACTCCAAAACCTTCCCCCGGAACACGGACTTTACGAAGGCAAGGCGAGGCAAGTAAAGGCGAGGAAAATGACGGAGCCGGAATTTAAGTCCTCACCGATTCTCGTTACTCCAACCATGATTAGGGAGCCAAGAAAGCCTACTATCTTTAAAGGCGAGCCCGGACAGGATCCCACAGAGTGGTTGAGGGAATATCTTCGTGTATCGAAATTCAATCAATGGGACGATACCCTGAGTTTAGCAAATGTGTATTTCTTCCTAGACGGAACGGCGAAGAAATGGTTTGAAAATAATGAGGACATGTTGCTATCATGGAAGAAATTTGAAGATGAATTAAAAAATACTTTCGGCAACGAGGAGTTGTATATAAGGCAAGCCAATGATAGACTCAAAAGTCGTGCCCAGGAATTTGGTGAATCTACCCAATCGTACATTCAGGAGGTTTTGAGACTTTGCCAACAAGCAGACCCTAGCATGTCAGAGGACAACAAGATATCTCATCTTATGAAAGGGGTAGCCGAGGATATTTATCAGGCACTATTAACAAAAGAAATTAAGACTGTAGCCGATTTTATTAAATGGTGCCAGCATATTGAAGAAATTAATCAGAAACGGATTAGGCATCAAAAGTTTACAAGATTACCTAATGTCGTACCAATAGCCTCCATTGATTCATCGGACCTTGATTTGACGTCCTTAATCAGGAAAATCGTTCGTGAGGAAATACAAACCCTCACCTCGTCGCAAACAGAGGAGCAGGAAATAGGACTACAATCCATTGCAGCCATTGTCCGAGAAGAAGTGGGAAGATCTCTAAATCCTATTTCTGAAGCAGGCTTCCAGAAACCCCTCTCGATACCCAAGCGCCGCATCCAGCCGACGTATAGGAGACCGGAGACTACCCGGGACCAGTTTCGACATGTAACGTACGAAAAACCTAGGAAGACCGACGTATGGCGTACCACAGATAATCGACCCGTCTGCTTTCACTGTGGTCGACCTGGACATGTTGTAAGATACTGCAAAGATCGAAAGGCTATTTTCGATGATTACCGTCGAAACTTTGGACGTGAAACCCTCTCAAATTACACTAGCAGTCGCGCCGCCGCAGAAAGCAACCGATCAGCCGCTAGATCACAGTCGCCAAGCTCAAATCGAGGTCGTTCGCCGAATCGCCGCTTTAGATCCCCATCACCATACCGAAGGCCCAGTCTGTCGCCGAGTCGCAGGAGTGAGGGAAAACTAACTCGGGCGACCTGTGCAGGAGGTAAGGCCGCAGTGAAAGAAAATCCTCCGACGTACACCACAGCCAAGTTAAAAGCGAACACCACCTGTATCACCGCGAATGGACAGTGTGTAAAAGCTCTCGTTGATTCTGGTGCTGATTATTCTGTCATATCCGAAGAATTACGCCGACAATTGAATACTCCTATGTTTATTGAGAATGGACCTATACTGAAAACTGCTTGTGGTAAAACTGTAGCCGCCTCTGGACGCTGTGTATTAAAAATAGACTTGAACGGGACTGTGAAGCCGTTTGAATTTCTCGTTTTTCCGCAGTGTAGTCATCAAATGATACTTGGCTGGGACTTTTTCCGTGCCACCGATGCCGTTATTGATTGTGGAAATCAAGAGCTCCAACTTGCCGAAATCCTTCCATACAATACAGTCTCAACTGAATCAAATTGCTCTCTAATCGCCGCATCGAATTACTTAATTGAAGCTAACTCTACAAGACAAATATCTGCTTTGAATTCAACAGTGCAAGAAGCAAATGGAGCTATGATTGTTGGTAGCGAAGTTCTGAAGTACGAAAAAGAGTTATCTGTTCCAGCTTCAATTGTCGACATTGAGAATGGCTGTTGTAAAGTGTGGGTAACGAACTTTTCCCGACGAACCCAACTGATACCGAAAGGGATGAATATAGGCTGTTTTGCGACAATCGAAAATAACGCCATCTGCTCTCTGAGTGACAAAGTGGAAGAAACTCCCAAGGAGCACAAGTCCCGAAAACGGGTAACTCGAGAAAAGTTAAAAGAAATTCTCGATTCTGATCTAACTACCACTGAAGAAGACGAACTATTGAACCTATTAGAAGAATTTAGTGACATATTTGATTTTAAGAGAAATTCTAGGAAAACTCGATGTAGTTCAGTGAGGCACAAAATCAATACAGGTGACAGCGCCCCAATCAAGCAACGACCTTACCGTGTATCAGCCATCGAAAGACGCTTGATTGCCGAAGAAGTACAGCGAATGCTAAGAGAAGACGTGATACAGCCGTCAGATAGCCCATGGTCATCTCCAGTCGTGCTTGTGAAGAAGAAAAATGGTGAATGGCGTTTTTGTGTTGATTATAGGAGATTGAACAAGATAACCAGAAAGGATGTATATCCATTACCTCGCATCGATGATGCCCTGGACTGTCTGGCGGGTTCGAAAATTTTCTCTATGATGGACCTAAAGTCAGGCTACTGGCAAATAGAGGTTGACGACAAAGACAGGGAAAAGACAGCCTTTGTGACTTCAGATGGTCTTTTCGAATTTAAAGTCATGCCGTTCGGGCTATGTAATGCCCCCGCAACTTTCGAACGAATGATGGACACTGTGCTAAGAGGTCTAAAGTGGAATATTTGTCTTTGTTATCTAGACGATATCATTGTGTATGCACCGAACTTCGGAGAACATCAAATACGCTTGAGGAAAGTCCTGAAGTGCATTAAAGAAGCGGGACTAACACTAAATTCTGCCAAATGTTCATTTGGGAAAAAGAAGCTAACTATACTCGGACACCTAGTAGATCAACATGGAATATATCCGATCCACAGAAAACAGCGGCTGTGGCAAAGTTCCCTACCCCGGAAAATGTCACGGATGTCCGAAGTTTTCTGGGTTTATGCTCATACTATCGACGATTCATCAAAAATTTTGCTGAGATCGCAAAACCCCTGCATGACTTATTGAAGAAAGACGCAAAATTTTCTTGGAACCCACCTCAGATGGAATCTTTTTCAACACTCCAAAAGTTATTGACCAATGACCCTGTTCTAGGGCATTTTCTCCCAGACTCGGAAACAAGGATACATTCAGATGCTAGCGGCCATGGCCTCGGAGCAGTTCTGGTACAAATCCAGGATAATAAAGAAAGACCAATAGCCTACGCATCAAGGTCCCTTACTTCAGCTGAAAGAAACTATTCCACAACAGAAAAAGAATGCCTTGCCGTCATCTGGGCGATCGGTAAATTCAGGCCGTATCTCTATGGAAAACCTTTTGCAGTAGTAACTGATCACCATTCTTTATGTTGGTTGGCGAACGTTAAGGATCCGTCGGGAAGATTGGCGCGTTGGGCTCTCAGGTTGCAAGAATACGACATAAACATTATCT
Source organism: Pardosa pseudoannulata (assembly GCA_032207245.1). Classification (NCBI taxonomy): domain Eukaryota; kingdom Metazoa; phylum Arthropoda; class Arachnida; order Araneae; family Lycosidae; genus Pardosa; species Pardosa pseudoannulata. The sequence continues at coordinate 13,356,349 of CM063504.1, forward strand.
ACAAGAGTGGCCGTAAACATTTGGATGCGGATTCTCTGTCAAGAAAGCCCCTCATTGAACCAATAACTGAAAGCAATGACGAAATCCCGTCCTTCGCAACTATCGAAGATTACGGAAAAGAACAACAAAAGGATAAACAGTTGAAGACCATCATAACAATCCTCAACAGAGGTGAGGCATACCAAAATTATCAAATAAGAAATGGTGTACTTTACAAAAGGAACTTCGATCCGATGGGACAACAGTGGCTCTTGGTGGTACCAAAAAAACTCCGTAGTGATGTTTTAAGAAGTCTCCATGATGCTCCAACCGCCGGTCATCTTGGTTTTGCCAAAACTTACGACAGAATAAGAAGAAAATACTTTTGGCCAGGACTATATGGGAGCATACGTCGATATGTTTCACACTGCCGAGAATGCCAGAGACGGAAATCCCCTCCACAACTCCCACCAGGGCAGCTTAAGTCAATAAAACCCCCTGACATACCTTTTGCCAAAATTGGAGTAGATTTACTTGGCGTTTTCCAGTTACCCGAAATGGCAACCGGTGGATTATCGTTTGCACAGATTACTTAACTAGATTCACAGTTACAAAGGCAATACCAACTGCTGAGGCCACTGAAATCGCTAAATTTATGGTTGAAGAAATTGTACTGAAGCACGGAGCTCCTAAGAAATGATAAGCGATAGAGGACGTAACTTTTTAGCCAATATTGTTAAAAACGTTAACCAGTTATGCCAGACGTCACACCTTCTGACGACCGCCTACCATCCACAGACCAATGGATTGACAGAAAGATTCACAAAACACTGGCTGACATGCTATCTATGTACGTAGACGTTGAGCAAAAGAATTGGGATACCATACTACCGTTCGTGACTTTTGCGTACAATTCAGCAAAACAAGATAGTACGGGATTTAGCCCATTCTTTCTCGTCCATGGTAGAGATATCCAGACTCCTCTTGACGTAATTTTCCCATCTAATACCGAAACTTTTGACGAAAGTTATGCTCATCATCTTATTACCAGGGCAGAGGAAGCTAGACAGCTAGCAAAACTCCATATCCGCGAAGCGCAAGCTGCAGACAAACGCCGATATGACGAGAGGCATCGACCTGTTAGCTACAATATCGGAGACTTAGTATGGGTCTTTACTCCGGTACGGAAAGTGGGATTATCCGAAAAGCTACTGAGACGGTACTTCGGACCTTATCGAGTAACACGCCGACTGTCTGACGTGACATATGCAGTAGAAAGTGTCGAACAAAATAAAGGACGTCGAAGATCAGAAGATGTCGTTCATGTAATAAGACTAAAACCCTATCTTGATCCAAAAAGACAATTGGATGAAGAGGAGATGCCTACTTCCAGGAGACCTGTTACAAGGAGCCAAACAAGACTGCAGCGGGACGCTGCTTCCTCCTAAGAGGGGGGTAATGTAGCGAAAATCGTTCCTTTCGGCAAGGACGCCGTGGCGCAGTCGGTAAAGCGGCGGACTCGTGAACGGGAGGTTCCGGGTTCGAAAACAGGCGAGGCAAGCTGCATTTAAAAATTGATTTTAACCTGGATTTCATTTATGTTAATTTAATTTCATTATGCAAATTTATGTAAATTTAGTTCCTAATTTTCTGCGGGCCTTCCAAGTCTGGAAGGTTCGAAAAGTGTATATAAGTAGGATTTCCTTCAGTTGCGAGGTAATAAAATCTTGAACTGGTCTTGAGCGTTTCTCAGTCATTTCACCAAGTTCATTTCATTTCATCTACGCGACAATATTAACATCCAGGCTTATATATATACGAATTATCAGTTGATATATCAAAGAAAACAAAAACTATATTAATTTTAATTTTTAGAACAAAATCCTTTCAAAGTCTTATTACAGCAACTCATAATTCTTTTTTAAAGCAGCTTGAAGTCAGGTGAAATGAAAATTTAATAATATTTAGACATTTGCTGTGTACTACCATTTCCCAAAACATGGCATCCACTACATGTGCTGATAAAATATAGGAGTGAACTGCTATTTCTTTCTTATTATATCCCAATATAGGCCTTTCGAGATTCACAATAGACTACTAAGGTCAGCTTCTATGTTAAAATCCTTATTTTTAATATTATCTAAGAACAAATTATACAAGGCATGAAGTAAATACCATTTTGAAATTTGGCAGCTGTGGATATTGTTTCATGAATGCTCATTTCGTACTTGCATATGTTGGCTAACTACAAACACCACTCACAAAGTCAACTGTTTTCAAGTCTGTGAGCATTTAAAATAGCTCAGTCAATCATTTCCTTAGTGCAAAAGACGTGAAGGAATCTGAAATTCATTCAGATCAGTGAAATATATGAAGAAAACATTGAAAAAAGGAATGCTAAGAAAGTGTACTAGAATATTTAAAGCTGGCTGCACAAATATGCATGATGAGAGGAAAATGGAGTGATTTTCTGTCATTACTGAAGATTTGGTTCAGATAAATGATGGAAAAATTTAAGAGAACAGATACTTTACTATTTCTTCTTTACTAAATGAGTTTTAAGTTTTAAGAAGTGCTCTTTATAGAATTGTGGTATAACATTTAAATTATTGTAAATTTGTCACATGTTGAGGACTGAAAATGTTGACTGGGTAGGGCACAAAACATTTAGCCAGTTGTAGCTAGGCAGCAAATTTCTATAAGGATGGAATTCAAAAGCTGGTTCTACAATACTACGAATGCACTGACATCTATGGAAATTAAAGTACACTGAAGTAAATTAAAGTACAGATATTCATTTAAAAATGAAATTGATAGAATAAAGAATGTTTGTGTTCTTTTATTAATTTCAAAATGGTACTTTAAAAAACACACTTTGAAGGTGAACATAAATGAGAATGCATAAAGGAAATCATCACTTACTATAATTTTGTTTTACAAAAAAAAAAAAAAAAAAAAAAAAAAACAAAAAAAAAAAAAAAGTTTTATTACAATTATTATAAATAAGATCTATATTGCAGGAAGTAATAAGTTCCACATAATTTTAAAATTCAGTATACTGGAATAAATTATGATTCTGTTAGCAATGCTACATCCAAGAAAATCAATGACTTCAATGCATATTTTTGTAAGATGTGAAATTTAAATTTATTTTTATATAAAAAGTTTTAAATGTATTATACTTACAATACAGTAACAGTTGCAGGACTTTCAATAACCTCACATTTTGGAGACAATTCTCTATAATGGCATAAGTATACATGCATATTAATACTTAATTTATTATTTACAACTAAATTATACAAATTCTATAACTTATAAAAAATTAAACAGAAGGAATTTATAATACATTTATATCTTAAATTTAAAATATTTTACTGCTATTACTATCAAAATTAAATTCATTCTTCAAAACGATTTTATTAAAACTTAATGAAACATACACAAGCTAAAAATGCAGCAGATTTCAGATTTTAATGCTTTGAATTACAAAATCTATTATAGCGTCTTTGAAAAATAAGCTATATTTTATAATCTTATTTTAAGTCTATTGGTCAGTGGGGGAGGTCGGTCTCCCAATGTGTTACACCACTGTTATTTTCCCATTTGTTTCTTTGGTCCAAAATTTTTGTTCTGTTCAGAAAATACAGAATTGCATCAAACTTAAATGTTTAGCAATATTGGTACATTTTTGTGTGGGTTTCCTCTGTCATTCTTATTTACTCTCGTAAAGTTCTGACTTGTTTTTTCCTGCAAGCATACCTACCAACTTTTAAATATTGGCATCAACAAACCTTTTTGTGAAACATCTACGAGATTTAGTGGTACAAGTAATTGTAATTAATAAAATCATTATGCATTCATTATATGTAACATATATTAACTAATTTGTTAAAAATTAAATTTGATACCAGAAAACCACAAAATTAACCTAAATTTCAACCTGATTACCAATCTTACCAAAATCAATAAAATAAGATGTTAAAATTATTAGATGTTAAATTTAGTTATACTGTTGTAAGAAGGAATTTAGAAAAAAAAATTATTTCATGTGTTTTACTAATACATAATTTGTCATATGTAAATAATATTGCACATATTAAGAAAATAAATACAATAAAAACATAATCATCAATCATAATAAATTTAATCCTAACTTTAATAACTTGACTTGTAATGTTAACTTTAAAAAGATAAAAAAATTCAATTTAAATCCCAAAATCTGATTGATTTTACTTTTCTTAATAATGGCTTCCCTATGGACATAAATTCAGAATGAAATGTATAGAACAATTAATGTAGAAAAACAAATAATGTGGGAATATTTTGCTATATATTATAGAACAAAGAACTTAATACTTACTTTACATTTGAATTTTCAGTTTTTGTAATAGCAGAATTCTCAGTGTCACTGAAATTAGATGAAATTTTTAAGACTTTAAAAGTAAAGATAATTTATTCAGTTATACTAGCATAGATGCTAATTTCAAAATAGTAATAGAATAAGCTCATACAAATGCCCATTTGTAGTAGTAAATGAAATAAATAACTTTATAAAATCAAGAATGTATTAAATTTTTAATACATCAGAATGTATATGTAATTTATAATAAATTAGTAATGGATAAAGAATTTTAAAATTTTTGAATAGATTACAAGGAAAACAATACTGATCCATATTATCATTACCTGTGAAGTTAATATTCTTAACTAAACTTATTTATCAATGCATTATTAAATAACATTTTTATGTAGGTTGGAAAGGAAACTTACTACGTATAAATAAAATTGGAGAGATGCTACAGTTTGTAAACCTTTTGAATACTTTTAAGAATAAAATAACAAGTAATTTATATGTTTTACAACAAATTTAGACATAGTTTATAACCTTTAACATGTATACATTGTAATCTAAAATTCATTTTATCATATAGAAGGGTGAGAGAGAGTATTAAGTAGTAGATTTTCATTTGCTGATCAGAATTATAATTGCTTTTATTCTTAAATTAAATTTACTTTATAATTTCAATATCTTCTATGATCTAATGAAGAATTAAAATATACTTTTTATTTTTTTAAATGTGTACATTGTCATATGAAGGGGTTCACAACCAAAGTCAATTCCATTTTGAATAGTTTACAGAAATGGAATCCTAAAATGTCTGAATCATGAATAATTCCTGGAGTTTTAAATTAATTTTAGAAAATGCTTATTAATATATATGCTTGCACATGAAATAACAAAGTTAATAACTTTGGAAAACAATATCATTTTCTAAAAGAAAAATAACCCATGTGGTGTTCAGGTTTTCAAAGAATAGCACCAATTTATCCCAATGCATGTTGTAAGAGGCGACTAAAATAGGGTTGGGCGTAGGGTTAACACACCTACCCCGTAAAAAACAACTGGTTACGAAATCCAAAGATAGAAATACCTGGCTGCCTAAAGAAAATTGACCTAGAAACGGATTAAGGACGCTGCAATTTGGTATATGGTATGTTAGATCTCTTTACTTTAGTAAGGGATTGCAATTCTTGATTAAAGAATTTAACAAGTATAATCTAGACTTACTCGCAATTCAAGAAATGAGATGGTTAGGCAAGGGAATCTTAGAATAAAAGAACAATACAATGTACTACAGTTGTGAAAAAAAGAGACACATTTTTGGTACTGGATTTCTCTTGAGCAAGAGAATAAAGCATCAGGTGATTGACTTTCTACCAAGATCTCAAGCAGAGTTGGAAAAAAAAAAAAAAATCATGATTTAAAAAAAATAAATAAATAAAAAAAATCAGATTTATTTGATTTTTTTCTGAATACTAATTTTAATTGTTGTTTTTGTTTTTTGTAATATACATAGAATAGTTTGTTATAAGAAGTAACATCTTATCTATCTAGTATATTCTACACACTGATTACCTAAAATTACATATATAAATTTTAATCTAAATACATTTTCATTATTTTGTAATTGGATTGTACAAACTAAATAAGATGTAAATTTAAAGAACAAATTAAATATTCTTTTAATGCAAACTATTTATTTAAAAAAACAAATCACAATTATTTCAATATTTTTTAAGCACCGAATTATGAATTTGTTTCAATAAAAACACTAGCTTTAATGCTTTATCAACTCCTAATTGGTTATGAAGGCTAGAATGAACAATACCAAAAGAAGAAAACTGTCTTTCCATTCCAGCAGATGAAGCCACGGCTGTTGTTATTTGGTAGCCAAACTGGATTTCAAGTTCTTTAATACTCTCTTTACCTTCCATTACATAAAATGAATTCCACCAGTCATAGTCAATGATTGTACTACCCACCCCTACTACATACTTTTTTATAAAAGAGCAAGAAGAGAGGGAAAAAAGGTTCATCCAACTAAAAAGAGACTTTTTCATGAAGAGAGGTTCAAGGATATTAAGCATCTAAGAACATCTAATGAAAGCAGAGCTTTCATTTGTGAAATAAATCCTTGGACAGAAACAGTTCAAACCACAAATTACTGCCTGTAGAGACAAAGACAAAGTAATTTTAAATGACAGAAGCAAAATACAACTGATGGAATGAGTATTTTGATGAATTGCTGAACGTTAACTCATTGGATGAAATTCTGATTACCCTTGTTTTATACTCAATATACAAATAAGTTTGTCCCACAACCACCTTTAATAGAAGTTAAAGAGTCAAGAATAATAAATCTCCAGGACCAGATCTCATTACCTCAGAACTCCTCAAAATTGCGTGTAAGAATGTTGAGGAGATCCACAATTTTATTGATTCTGTGTGGAAACATGAAGTTCTTTGAACACTGTTTGTCCTATTCATAAAAAAGGTGATATTTTGGAATGCTCCGACTACAGAGGCATTACTTTACCATGCACCTTTTATAAGTTGTTTTCGTTTATACTGAAAATATTATAGGTGATTACCAATGTGGGTTCAGAGTAGGAAGATCAACAACAGAACAGATATTTAACCTGAGACAAATCATTGAGAAGGCGAGAGAATTTGATAGTAAAGTCCACTACCTATTTATTGACTTCAAGACAGCCTATGACTCGGTGAACAGAAACTGCTTCTACAGTCAATGAAAGAATTCAGTATACCTGAAATGCAGGGTTGGCATGATTTAAATCAGTTGATTTTTTTTAAAAAAATCATTGATTTAAATCATTTTTTTTTCACTTCTCTTAAAACCTATATTCCAAAGACAGGAGAATTGGGAATCAGTCAGCACAGAAATACCAATAAGTAAATAAGTGTAAATAGATAGCATGTGTTTTTCAAGAATTTAGGGGTTGTTATCAGAAAGTATGTAGTAGGGGTAGGTACAATGACTAGTTATGACTAGTGGAGTTCATTTTATGTAATGGGAGGTAAAGAGAGTATTACAGAACTTGAAATCCAGTTTATCTACCAAATAACAACAGCCGTGGCATCATCTGCTAGAATAGAAAGAAAGCTTTCTCCTTTTGGTATTGTTCATTTTAGCCTTTGTAACAAATTAGGAGTGGATACGGCCTCAAAACTAGTGTTTTTATTAAAACGGTTAAATCCATAGTGCGTTGCTTAAAAAATATTGAAATAATTGTGATTTGTTTTTTTTAAATAAATAGTTTGCATTAAAAGAATATTTAATTTGTTCTTTAAATTGACATCTTATTTAGTTTTCACTATCCAATTACAAAATAATAGAATGTATTTAGATTAAAATTTATATATTTAAGTTTAGGTAATCAGTGTGTAGAATATACTAGATAAATAAGTTGTTACTTATAACAAACTATTCCATGTATATTGCAAAAAATATACAAACATAACAATAATTAAAATAAGAATTCAGAAAAAAATCAAATAAATCTGATTTAAATCGAAAAAATCTGATTTAAATCAAATAAATCTGATTTTTTTTGATTTTTTTCCAACCCTGCTGAAAAGTGTATTAAAACCTAGCCGCTATCACCTTGAGTGACACTAAACTCAGAGTCTAGGTGCAGAACAATTTATCAAAACCTGTTGTTTTTTTAAATGGTTTTAGACAAGGAGATGCACTTGCATGCTTATATTGTTTAATCTTGTTCTCCAGAAAATCATAAAAGAATCTAACATAGACACTAGAGGAAATATCTTTCATAAATCTGTGCAAATTTTTGCATTTGCAGATGACATCGTTATTGTAGCACGGACCAAAGAGACTCTCAATCAAGCCTTCCTTTCTTTAGAAAATGAAGCAAAGAAGATGCATCTTTTAATCAACCAGAAAAAGACCAAATACATGACAAATACTAGCTATAGTGAACCCTATTTTGAAATAAATGACTATAGATTCGAGACTTAACCGCTATACCTATTTAGGTTCCGAACTAAGTGTTAACAATGACATAGAGCCAGAAGTTCGCAACAGTTAACTACTGCTACCAGATGTTTTTTTGGTATCCACAAATATCTCAAATCTAATTTCATAAACAGAAGAGCAAAGTTATTGCTTCATAAGGTACTAATTCGACCAATTCTCTCATATGCTGCTGAAACATGGGCATTAACTGAAAGAAACAAAGAGACTCTGGCTGTTTTCGAACGAAAAGTACTCCGCAGCATTTTAGGTGGTTTGAAATGCAATGACACCTGGATCAGAAGAACAAATTTCAAAATCAATAAGATTTTTAAGGAGCTAAACATAATAAAATTCATTTCTATTCAATGTTTGAAATGGGCAGGACACGTGATTAGAATGAATGATGGGATTTTCGAGGCCAAACCATTGGGAGCTCGTAAAAGCTGAAGATTAAGAATTAGGTGGATTGACTGTCTTGAAATAGACTTAAAGATCCTAAAAATCAAAAACTGGAAGAGTCTATCTAAGAAAAGAGATGCCTTGAACTCAATTCTGCAGAAGGCCAAGGCCCACCCTGGGCTGGAGCGCCATTGAAAAAGAAGAAAAGAAAAATAAAATTGGTACACTCTGGTTGTGAACTGCAGTTGTAGTTAACTGGACTAACACATTGCATTAGTTCTTTGCAAAAAATGTTAAGAAAATGTAAAAAACTGGACAAAACACCTCTTAATTTTATTACAGAATCAGAACAAACCTTCCAGGATTGCATTAAAGACCTTGAGGAAGCAACTCCTTTGGGTCATCCTAATTCAAATGCTACAATAGTTTTAATGACAGACCAAATATGGTTTCCTAACCTGAGAAACATGAAAGAAAACTTACAGCTGACATATTGAATATTTGTTTGAAACAAAATTATTTTTTTGTATGATTACCATTTTAACTGGGCTTGGACCTCCTGGTTTTATTAAGAATTTTTATACTAATCAATTTTAAAGTAAAGAACTTATAAATTTTTGTATATTATTTACTAATTATTTATTCTGCATAAGAATACAACCAATAATAATAGTCATACCTTAAGATTCTGTGTTTTATAACACAAGTATTATTGCATATTATACCCATTTACATCTAAGTTTACTTAAAAAAAAAAAAAAAAAAAAAAAAATTCTATGCTATTGGTATGTTACAATGTACTCTATAAAGAAGTTGGGGATACCCAAACTGGGGTGTGTTATTTTCACTTATGTTGTGTGGTTGATGCCTCACAGTTATACTTTATTGCACTTACCCTTTTTACTACTACATGCATGTAAAGAGGAACTCTCACTGATGAAAACTCTTTGTAGTTATCCTAATTCTATTTGAAAGTCTCAAGGATGTATAGTAAAAGCAAATTGTGTAATATATATAGAACAAAACACTAAAAATTTTCCTTATTTCTAATTAAATGTTTTTCTTAAGAAGGATGAAATAAAACACATTAAAATTAAATAGAATAAAATAAAAAAGCCCAGTGTAAACATCAATGCAAACATATTAATACACACCACACATTCATGTGTTTAGTCAACTGCAAAATTAATGGATTGTAATTTTTTTGTTTTTAAGTTATGAAAGGGTCAATTTCCCAAAAACAATATTACTGTATGGAATTTCATACAGGTTCCACTTTCACAATACAGAATTCTGTGAAAGAGCCATAAAGTAAACCTAATTTATGTCTAGATCAACCACTGATTACTGATGTGCATTTGGAAAAACACATAAATTTCAACATTTACAATATACAAAATATTGACCATCTTGTGTGAGCAATGAGATCGTAATTTTTACACCAGAAAGTGATTTTTTAAAAAGTAATTTGTTTTCTATATTTAATATACTTTATGATATGGATATATATGAAATAATAAAGATTAAACTAAGATGTGCTGAATTTAAAAAATATTTATAAATATATATATGAATTTTATAGTACTCCAGCATACTTAATATTTTTAATTTTAAACCCAGGCCATAATCCTGTTAAAGTTGCACATGCCTGTTCTATATAATCAAGCAGGATTTAGACTGCATGCAAAACTTACTTTGCTTTTCGTGTAGATGGTGCATTTGGTTCACTTCTTTTGGGACCAGGTAAATTAGGACGAGGTTTTTGAAAGCGTGATCTTGGTACAGAACTTATTGCTTTTGATAGTTTTTTACTGACTCTTAACTGCCTGCTTTGGGAATCTTCATTAACTGTAGATTGAGTGACAAGAACCATCTTTGTTTTACAGAAAATTTAATATGAAGTAAATAGAAAACCTAAAAGAAATGAAACATTACAAAGTTTGAAACCTTAAATTTTAAATTATCTGGGACAAAATCAATGTTCACAAAAAGATTATAAAAATTATCAAGCTGGATTTGATTTATTAATATCCTTATACTGCTTTTAACTGGGAAATCATAATTATAAAAAAACAAAGTTAATTAAATTAAACAAGAACTTTTTAGCATAATTTAAGTGAAATTTATAAATTGTTTTATTTAATAGGACATATATAGAGCTATAGTTGGGTTTATTTTAATGCAACAAAATTTAAATATGATCTAATTTAGTAAAATTTATAAAAATTAAATTCTGCACTGCATGTTATACTGAATATAAATTTTCAATTCTGTTGACATAAGACATAACACACACACAAAATACTTTTTCAAGATTTCTTGGAAAATAATGACATACAATTGAAATGATTAAAAAACTACCCATTAAAAAAACTTTAGAGGCGCACAGTTTACTTAATTTATGTATTTTACACTATAGTTGACAATAGAAATTTATGAGTATGGTTAACAAATCTTAATAAAGTAATTTTCTGTGTCATTTATTATTGAATAACTACTTACAATAAAAAAACTATATAATATTATGTCAGATAACAGCATAATGTAAGTTGCATCATTCTGAGATGAGAGTTACTAGACATTTAAAACCAGTGACAAGTAGTTTTTTTTTCCAATCCTATCGAAGAATTAATGCAATTTACATTGCGAATTAAGAATTTTTTGCAGTTCATTTTGTAAAAATTATGGCATACCTTAAGTTTTAGAAATTCCACGGCCGATTTCAAAATTCACAAAATTTGTATATTTATTTTTTATCCAATTGGATTGAAACAAGTTTTACCACGTGCTCTAGGAGTAATAAAAATTCTGTTCGATTGGTTTCAAGAATTAATCACATTTAACGTCCGAGCATAGGATAAAATTGTTAAATTCAACGTTAAGTAAACAATTAAATTCATCAAAGTACACGCGAACAAAGTTAATATAAACATGTGGCTTTACACAGTCAATACTAATGTTTTACCAAAACACTAGTAGTTATAATGGTTTTGCAATCCTTATTTTTCCACTAACTCCCAGTGAAATACTCTCTACGCAATAGATTTAAAAGCTGACCATGGGGTTGTTTACAAACAAATTATTTATGAATATATTTTTACAAATAAGTAATGTTCTTTATGAGGAAAGATTAAAAATAGTAAATAAATTTTAAAGTGTAATAGAGAGTTGTAAGTCTATCAGTTCTTAAATACTCTGTGTTTATAAATATTACTAATGGTTTATAAGTATGAATCACTGCTACTGGGTAACACAGATGCAGACGTTCCGGGCGTGATGTAGACAGTTTTTGCTTATTTGCTATACATCTATTACTCTAAAAAAAGTAAATAGCAGTTTGTCAACATGTCATCTAAATCAAAGTAATTTTCTCTTTTAACATTCTGTTTTGTCGTAGTCGATCTCACCAGATAAATAAACTATTTATTGCTTGAGAGTTGCAAATTTTTAAAACCTTATACTGTTATAATATGAATATAAAAATACAAAACCGTGTTGAAAATATGATGTAGAAGTTAAATAAGCTGTATAATTTAATATTTAATTTTACAGTGTTTTGATTCTTGTTGTCGTCTATTTGCCCTAAAATAAAATTATTCCAAAATATTCTTTAAAAAAATTGAATCGCAATTAAGTATTTTCACCGTGCTGCAGACCTGTCCTGAAGATAATTTTATGTTATATTAAACTTGACAAACCTTGAACGTTACTGATGAAGATAGTATTTTCATAAATACTAGAAAACGTTGCACCATCTTTCATATTAATAATTCCTAAAAGACATAAATAAGTCTTGATAAAAGTTTAGCAAGTTTTAAGAATTTTATACCCACATTTTATAAAGTTTATTATTAACTGTATACAGAATACAATTTTGAACACTAAATATTTTTCGATTGACTGTGGTAATTTCATTACATATATTTTATTTCAATTTTCTATGTAGCATAGGAAACTATTGATATTGATTTTTACTAATACCAGATTTCAGATATCTGTAGCTTCTTGTTTTCGAGATATGGATATATGCTTTTTTTGTTGTTTTATTATATGCTTATTTTTAATACATCCTTTCAAAATGATAAAATTGAAACACATTTCATAGTCTTAAGATTATCTTGAAATGTTTTAAATATGTATAATATAATTTACAAAATTTGACCTTCTAAATATATGTATATTAACAGTCCTGCACTGAAAAAAAAAACTGGAGAAAAAAAAAATAGAATAAAGCTTATAAAACATTTAAATATCCATTTATTTGTATTTGTACAATACTGTTCATGCAGGAGGCAAAATATAAACATAAAATAATTAATTTGTCCTTTGACAAATGTTTTTCAAAAAGATAGTTTTAGTTTGTAAATTAAAAAGAAAAATGAACTCTTTTATTTTAGGTTAATTCAGCTTAATTTTCAATAAACTAAATTTGGAGTTTTATAAGTTGAATAAAATTATAAGGTGCCATAATTCATATCTGTTCTCTTTTTAATATGTTGGTACATAATTTTTTTTGACAAGACTCTATCTCATGCTCTATCTCTTTAGCATAGATACCTTCTCTCATTGTGTTAGTTAGTTATTTTTCAAGCTTGTTTACTACAGTATCCAAGGTTTATATAAGAGAAGTACTTGCATTCCACTTGTTGAGTTTCAGTAGATTTATAAACTATAAATTCTCAGTTTTTCAAATATCCTCCTGATTGTATAGCAAATTTTTATTTCTAAATAGTTTTATAAAAGCTCTAATTATGACTTTTTGAAAGTGACAAATTATATTTATCTAGAAGGTTCTAACATTTGCATCATAAACTATTACCCTTCTCTTATTCTTCTTTGTTCATTGATTGTATATTAATTTGTTTTAGGATATTTATATATTCTAATTTTATTTTATATAATCAAATGCTCTCTTATACTCAAATCCTCTAGAGTTGTTATTGCTCCAGGAGCTGTTGTTTGTAAAGAATGTGAATTGAAAGGAGAAGTTACTATTGGTAATGTTTAGTTTTATTTACTTTGGCCTATTCAAACTAGTTATTAATATATGATTATATTATTTTGATATGATGGGAAAAAATGAAGTTGATAAATGATTTTTTAGTTAAAAAGGAAAAGTAAATATTTAAAAATTGTTTTGGAAACTCTCCTGATCCTTTTCCCACTTATTTAAACATTTAGTGACTAATAATATTTCATTTAACTTCTACCAGAAAATGTATTCATTCTCAAGCTATCATTTTTTACTGAAAGTTTATTAAGTAAATTATTCTAGTGTATAATTATGTGAATACTAGATATCATTATTTACAATTTTGTATATGGAAATCATTTTAAAACAGATGTATTACTTAAACCCTGTAAATACTAATCAGAATTCTTTCAACAATAAAAATTAAAAAAAAATTAAATGCATGTTTTCTTGAAAGAGTTTTTTTTATTTTATTACAGAAGCACCTTACCCAAAGTTAAATACATATTCTTGAAATTCAAAAGTTTTATATTTTTAGAAAATATTTAACAAAATTAGGTTATTAAGATATGATTCAATGGCTATACTTTATTTAAGGTTTATTTCAAATCTGTTCTTCTTTTAAAAGTACTGCAGGCTTCCTAACTACTTAATTGTCATGTTAGTTCCATTGTGAACAGAAAAAACAAAAAAAAAATGAATAAGAGTTATTTTCCTCATTCTTGAATGGTTTATATGATAACTGATTATTATATTTTTGCCAAATATTACATTTTATAGTGCCTAATTCTTTGTGTTAGAATAATAATACAATTCTATATTACTTACTCTTCAGTGAAACTAATAAATCCTTATTTATTAATAATAGTTTCTTCCTTATTAATGTGTTTTAAATTTTGTTTATAGAAGTTAAACATAATTTTTCTGCTTAATTTATTATTTAAAGGCAGGCATTAATAACATTTAAAAGGCAGGATTTTAAATGATTTTGATAAGTATTTAAGTTCTAAATTATTCGCAGCAATTGACTGTCAAGCATAAAACTCTAGGCAGTATTTTATTTCTCATTAAGAGAGTTCATATATGGGATATACAAGAAGGTAAAACTTTTGTGCCAAAATATAGAATAAAATACAAAGCCATTGTAAGGCATATATAGAGAAAAAAAGGAATGCAGATGGCTGTTTTCTGCTTTGAGTGAGCAGCATTCTCTATGTGAGAGAACTCAGTGGCTTGTTAAGGTAGACTTAACTGATTTTACTTTTGACTCAGTTTGCTTTTACAAGACACCGAGTTCTCTTGTATTGAAAATGTTGCTAACTCTGCAGCAAAACAGCTGTCTGCATTTTTTCTCTATTTGTGCTGTACTTGTGTTTGACACTTATGTTATAAGAGCATATATGACTTTAAGAACTTAATCTTAATTTACTACTATGTTCATATATTTTATTTGGTATTTTTATCATCCTTAACATTATATATATTAGTTTTTATTGTCAAGTATGATATGTCATGAGTTTTATGTAACTGGCAGAATTGTTTTTGATAGGAAGCCGAACTGTAATTCATCCGAAAGCTCGGATTATTGCTGAAGCTGGACCAATAATTATTGGAGAGAACAATCTTATTGAAGAACAAGTACAGATCTTAAATGTGTATGATATTTTATGTTGTTATTTTTATCTGGGAGCATTAGACTTTTAACAATGATTCTTTATTTATAAAAATGAAATATGATCTCTATACTATTTTCAGATTTGTGACCTAGTGCTAATTGTTCTTTTTATTGTTATTTTTAAAAGAATTTTTTTTTTTTAAGGAATGAATTATAATTTAGCATATCAAATATATAATGGAAAAAATATTTAAAATTTATTTTATTTTTTGTCTAGTTTTGTATTTTAAATTAAAATTTTTTTAAAAAATGTTGGTTTTATATATTGATATTTAGATTTTATATATTGATATTTATGATATTTTATATAATGATATTTAGTGATACATTGCTGCATTTTCTTATAGGGTTAGTGAAAAAAGTGATGTACAAACTGTTATGGTTATCGGAGCTAGTAATGTATTTGAAGTTGGGGCACGTATCCTTAATGTTGTATTTATTTATTTATTTTTGTTTGTTTAAATTCCATTTGTCTTATTTTATCAGTTGTGTTACCAAAACTGTATGAATACTTATGAATTTTTTAAAAATTAAGTGTTAGATATACTATTTTATTTTAGCTTTCATTTTTTTTTTAATTGATGACAAGCTAAATACTATTTTATTACTAAGAAATTATCATTACTAAGGTTTTTTTTTAAAATTTATTTTGAGAATTTTATAACTGAGTGATAAATAAAAATCTTTATAGTTGGTAATTTTGTCTCATTCATTTTTCTTTTGAATGCAATAATTAATTTTTTGTGTTTATTAGTATACATATTGTTAAATAATACATTGTGAGTACTCTTTTTGCTTAATACAATATTTTATAAACTCTTAACTATCCATTATAGTCTTTAAATGTTCAGATGCAGATGTAAGTGACAGTTTAGAAGTGGAAAGTTTAGATTATTAATTTGAATAAAAAACAAAATTTCCAATGTTTATGAAAACATTAGTACAGTTCTATAAAACTAACTAGTGTAATATTTTTTATTTAATGCTTTGTATTTGATTAATGTAGTATTTTTTAATATGTTATGGCCATATTTTAAAGCTTTGTGGAATTTATTTGAAATTACTACTAATATGTAATTTTTCAATGCTAAATCTTTTAATCTCATAGTCTTGCATGTCACCTGTTTTAGTACTATTTACATCTTTATATAACTTTTATTATTATAATTTAATCATAAAACCATGTTGCTTGCTAAATGTTTCATGTTGTATTAAACATTTAAGTTGGTTTTCCAGTTTAATAAAATAATGATCAAGTGAGAAATCATTTTGATGTAATTTATAAATTCTTTTGAAATTTAGAAATTGGCCATAAATAAAGTTATAATAATTTAAAAATTTCCAGGTGTTATTATTATTATTTTGAAAAAGCAAATAATGTTTGTGAGGAAATTATTCTTTTTCGCAGTTGACCCTAAATACTTCATAGGTAATAACACTTAAATTAGGTTACAAGCATTGGCAAAATAGCATTTCACTGTATTTTTTTATTCAATAATTACATTTCAATATTAAAATTTCATGTTCTAACATTCATTAGAAACTTGTAATCTTTTCATTACTTTTAAAAGAATATTATTTAATTTTCATGTTTATAGATGTTTAGCAATTAAGTGTATGAAATATTTTTATAAATTTTTTGATTGTTACCTTTACAATATAATAGATGTAGAATCCCTGAAAATTGGAGATAACAATGTTTTAGAATCAAAATGTGAGTTAATATTTTTGTTTTTCTTACTGAAATAGCAAAGATTTTTATTTAGTTTTTATGTAATGTAAAATAAGCTTATTTCAATATAAGTGCAATTTATGTGTAATTAAAAAAATATATTACATGCCTTATTCACCTAAAATAAGAGACTTCAAAACAGTTACATTTTATCCTTATTCAAAACAATCTTTATATCAGTTTGAATTGTGAGCATTCTGTCAGCATTTGTTGTGGGTGTGTGTGTGTGGCTTATCCTCGTGATCTGACAATAGTCAGATCAACTCCAAAAGGTTGTTGACAGTCAGAAAGTCAATGCAGATAAGGGGATCTGATAATAAATCTGCCCTGGTTAGTCCGACACAGTCGAGAATATGTTTTGGTGAGGCTGGATGGTTGCAGCATTTTGTACAGGTCGGGAAAATTTTTGTGCCGTGTTCGAAAGTTAAAGATTTCAGGTGGCCTGTTGAGAGTCTGGCTAAGGCAGTATGGGATTTTCGATCACAATTAATTTCCAGGAGGGCACCAGGTGTTGTTCCAGTATACCACTGGTGGGTAGGTGGAATTTTCCAGGTAGTATTGAGACGAGATTTTTCATTGGAGTAGAGTTCCCGGTGGGTAAGTGATGATCCAGTGGGCATATTTTCTTCACTGCCCTCTTTAGCCAATCTATCCGCAATCTCATTGCCACAAACATTAATGTGTGAAGGTATCCATTGGAGATGTACGTCGTGATTTTGGGAAATCTCTCTCAGCTTGAGCAGGATGGAAATGCTAGTATCGTCGTTTGCAGAGGACCAGCCACTAAGATGTTGTAGCGCACTTCCGCTATCCGACAGGATCCAGAGTTCTCCAAAGTCATCGTCGTAGGGCAAGATAGCATCAAGCCCCTCTTTAATCGCAATTAACTCACTCCTGAAGACAGAACAAGTATCTGGGTTGCGCTGCTTTATTGATTTTTCCAGATGCTGGGTCTTAATATATACACCGCTGCCAGTACGGTCTTCTGTACGACTGCCATCGGTATATACCTGCGCTGCATTTCTAGGTATACAACAAATAATTTCCAGGGCCAACTGTCTAAGATGGTCTTCGATGTGAGTTTGCTTGTTGGCGCTTGAATTCAGATCGAAATGGAAAAAGACTCTTGGTAATCCCTCCGAGGGGTCAATACAGGATCTCAAGATCTGAGGTTCGACCTCACGAAAGATCAGGTCCTGCGATTCCACCAAGGCAAATGGGGTGAGTTTCTTAAGTCTT
>CM063504.1:13374786-13407286 GCA_032207245.1 Pardosa pseudoannulata
TATAACAGCTTGCAAATTTTATTTAGATGGGATTTTTCTACTTTTGGCTGTTAGACATATCTATTCAAAAACTTTAAGCATGTTTATTTAATTACTTTTCTACAGGTTATATGAGAACTTACCTGTTATAAAATAGTACAGCATTGAATAAAGGTTATATTTTTATAATAAAAATGTGTAAAAACATTGCTTCTGTCGATTACTTTAGATTAATTTTTTTTTCTTACATTTATAAATTTTCTTTTGGTAGTTTAATTTTTATTACATATATGTCTTCTTTACGCTTCGACATTCAAAATTTTAAATTGTAGAAAGTTAATATGAAAATCTGGAAAAAGAGCTCAGGACGTAAAAAATATGAAGTTGATAAATCAGAAACAATTTAAAGTGCAGATAACATTGATTCTACATAGAAATTTCAAAGTTGCTATTGTAATATGGGAAAGAAGTTGTACATCAACTTTTATTAATAAAGCCCCTTAAAAAAACATTATAAATCAATGAAGTAAGGATACATTAATCTTTTATTGTGGTAATAATAAATAGTTTTCCTTTAGGATAAAACAGAAATTGTAATTTGTGAGTTATCAACAATAGCCAAGTTGCAATACACAGCAAAAACGAAACTTTAACATAACTTAGAATACATTTAACTTACGGATATTAAATGTTGTATTATATAAAAAACTCCTTAATGAGATCTAACAATAAAATGAAACTTATTTTTAAAACGACAGTTATAATATACAAGATGAGACAAAGCACATACTAATAACAAAACATTTGAACCATTCTAAAGTGTCGAACTTAAGAATTACCATCATTTGTATGATATACTTAATTAGAAAACAGCTCATAAAATCATAGGAAGAAACAGTAGCAAAATTGCTACTTACCTTACATATAAAAGCAAGCATTATTTTACTTCCATAAATTTCTTTCTTTGTTTTTTTTTCAAAAGAAGTAATAGGCAAGCAATCAACAAGCAACCACAGAATAATTAGAATACCACCTTTGGGAGATCACGTGACCTGTTTTCGGAAAATCAGCGCGCAGGCCTTGTGTTTAGATGGCTGTGGCATAAACAATGACTGAGAGGAATAAAGACACTCTTGCTATATTTGAAAGACAAATCTTAACCCGGGATGGCTCGTCCTTGAAGGCCTGGTGAAACTTTTCTGATCAAATTACCAATAAAATTGCTTTTGAGGACGAACAAAAAATTTGCACTGAAACATATAATTTATTTAAAGTTTAAAATCTATTTCAGATTATTAGAAAATTATTATATTTAAATGTATTTTGGACTGTAGATCAGTTTTATTAGAATTTCGAAAGGATAAATATTAGACACACAGATGTTAAAAACTTAAATCAGACCTTTATATATCATCATTTTAATCAAATAATGATGTAATCTTTTTAGGATTTCTTCTCCAACTACAAAAACTAAATAAAATGCAAAAGTATATGCGAAAGAGCTGAGTTTCTTGGGTCCGAATAAATTATAAGGATCTATTTCTGAGAAATTTATTCAGAGAAAATTTCGGAAATGCATGTTATTTGGGTCTAAATATAAGACAGCTACTGGAAGTATGAGAAGTTTATTTCTATTGGGGGATTTTGGGTGGTATGTTTTTATAACACTTGGGCCTCAGAGGTCCGGCGTGAGCCCTCGCGGGTTAAGAAACCTTTTTGGGGGAATCATTTGCAATAATTTTCGAAGTAGAATCAATTAAATAGCCAGATATTAAACTCAATATCTTGGATGGATATTTAATAAGATTGGGCAAAAACTGAGTTGATAAACCATTGTTTTTGGCCAAAACACTTAATACACAGAAAAGAGGGAGACGTAGGTGGATTGACTATCTGGAGAATGACCTGAAATCTATTAAGTTGATAAATTAACCCTTTGACAATTTCCTTTTTTTCCAGAATTCGGTCAAAAAATGTCGCATTTTTTATTGCAATTTTTTGTTCATTTTACATTTTTAAGTAAAGATATGTTATTAAAATTAACATTTGTAATATTTTTTAAGCATTTATTAAAACTTTTTTTCTTTCCTTGAAAGCATCATAGAACTGAAGTTTACCTTTAGTCTCATCGATATCCAAGTTAATTATTGGAATTCGAGTGAAAGCAAATCTAGGAGGTGGATCAGAAGAATTATCACAATTAATTTTAAAAAATTGTTGACTGATTTCTATCTGTAATACTATCAGATTAACCACTATCCAGGTCATCTAGTAAACTTTCGGTACTATATTTACAGATAATTCAGTTTCTGATTCGAAGTCACAGTTCGAATCACAAGAAATTAGCTCCATACGCACTGAAGTATCCATTATTTAAAAGTAAAAATATATTATTCAACTCTTACATCAATAAAATTATCAGGCGGTTAGTAAATTATAACCAGAAAGCTATACACTGAAAGATAACAATTCGACTCCTGATACAAAACATGCGAAAAAACCCATGCTTTTGAACCAATCAGATTAGAAAATACAATAAACGGCAAACTATCATTTATTGGACATCTACACGAATAATTTGTTACTAAAATATAAAAAATACGACAACAGTGCAAGCGAAATAGAAATCAGATTGCCCGTACGCCGGACAGTAAAGGCCCGAAAGCTGTGCCCGTACGGCGTACGAGCAAAACAGGAAAGGGGTTAAAGTATCATAGACAAGAACAGAATGACTGGAAATAAAATCCTAACAAAGGCAAAGAAGAGCCATACGTTGCTGTCGCTAGTGAAGAAGACATGCAACAGACACATGTGGCATATTTATAGGTATAATTTCGCAATCAAGAGGCATTTTACTACTGTCTTGTCAATTTTGCCGTATTTTCAGCCAAACAGCTGAAGCCTATACGTGATAAAATGTTAAAACATTACCTTTATTGCTTGGGGAAATATATCAGAAGGAATTTAATTTTTTTTATTTCTGTTACCAGTCCAAGTGTGTTTTTCATTAAAAATTTTTGCATGCATCTCTTACACAATTTATTCGATATTTTTCATAGTTTGACATACAATATAAGCCGAATTTCGAATACTTTATACATCAGCGAGTGCCATTTCTTTACAAAATTGACGGAACCGAATTAGGCGTTGGTATGCACGAGATGAATATCACTGTATATTGGTAGGAAAATTTGAATTTAATGGAAAATCCATCTGCCGTTGGAAGTTCAGACAAGATGAATTGGTTTGGTTCTGAGAAACTTAATAGGATTTCAAAAGTCCTTTTCTACCTATTAGCTAGAAATATTTAGGACATATTTAGGTCTGTTACACTTTTAAATTTTATATTTTGCATTCTTTTTTTAAAATAGTATGCAAACATTTAAACACATTTCCATATTATTTTTTGTCATATTTGAATAAATCGACAAATCTTTATATTATTTTGTTTATTGTGTGTAGAATATTAACTTTAAAATTATTCGTCTCAGGTTGTATATCTTTAGTCTTTGTTACTAATATTCACAAAATATTAGTGGTAGTTTCATGTAATTGTTTTTACATCTGTAAGTAAATATATCACATAAATTGATTACTATCATTCTATTTTTAAAGTTACTCTTTTAACTTACAATTAAATTACACATAAATAATTTAAGCATGGACTTTATATTTACTGTCCGTGTATAGTATTATAAAATATACATGTGAGAGAAATTTTATTGTAAACATAAAACATTTTTTGATATATTTCTCACAAGACTATCTATAACTTTTCCATTCTAAAAATGAAGAGAAAAATCTCATTACAGAAATACGAAACTTTGCAATTTTCTTACGGGGAAATATTTGCAACGAATATTCAGATGTCCAAATAACAACTAGTGGATTTCAGACTTCGTGCTGTAAGAAAATATAATTATTTTATTTTTCAAATAGAAGAACAATATTCAGTTTTGATGTGTTATAGGGAAATTTATATAAATCCATATATATATATATATATATATATATATATATATATATATATATATATATATATATATATATATATATATATATATATATATATATATATATATATATATATATATATATATATATATTTAAAACTTGATGTCATAAAGACTCAAATAGATATAGTTTTACAATTTTTGACAATATCAAAGCATACAAAAAATATAAAGGAGACTTCATAGCAAGAATCAGAAAAGTTTTATATATATAAGGAATAAATTAAAGTCAAATTTAGACAAAACAAATTTCATTAATACTAAAGTATTAACATAAAAAATTAACAAAATTCACTTAAACAAACTGAATAATATTCGTAAATTCCATAAAAGTAACTAAGTTTGTCTAGTTTTCTAGCATTTTCTCATATAGGTTTAGTTTATTGTGTATGCAGCCATGTTAAGTTCAGTATCTTATTTACTCTTGTGTAATTAGCATTCTCTGGATATTGATCTGGAAGATTCTGCGATAGAAAGTCATGAGAGTAACTTACGAAAAATAGATAAAAAAAATTTTCCATAGTCTTGAAAGAACATCAAAAGCTTTGTCTCACCAATTTTTTATATTAAAAAAGATATGGATATTCGTAGCTTAATCGGCTTTAAGCAGTAGGTCCCTGTCTCATTAGCTCCTGTGAGCAAAACCGTAGACCGTAGCTCTCCAAAACCAAACTAAACTATATTAAAAGAACAGTAGACATTAGAAAACAATTATACAAATTATTAACTTAAAATTATGAAATTTTTGACATGTATATATTGTATAAATTGACGTATAAATAAATAAATAAATGATCTAAAAATTTTATGTAATTTTGAAATGTCTTTTCCGAATTTTAAATAATTTTTTTACTTATTTTTTTTGCCTTTTTGTTACTTTAAAATATTTTTAATGATATTTAGGTATTATGTTTTTGTCATATTTTATAGATAAATATAAAAAACCTTTTTCTGTCTCTACGGGGAATTTTGTGAAAAATTTGGAATCTTTGAGTTAAAATTGAATTAACTGATCTTAATCGTAAAACAAATATGTGAAAATTTAAAACAAATATCAATATTGCTTTTAAATTACATTAGGAGTGTTTTCCAAACATTTTGTAGCAATGTATAAAGAATTAAGTATCATGAATAATTAAAAATGTAACAAAGCTGTTTATAAAAATCAGATATTCAATAATATTTCTTGATTTGAAGTGAAACTTTGATGTGACTTCTTTTGCTTTTACTTTATATTAAAACTTACAAATATTAAATTTCATAACATTAAAAAAATTGTTAGAATCACTTTTTAATTTTCACCCACCTCTTAAAATGCTTTATAATTTCAAAATATTTTTCATATTTCTTTTTATAATAATAATAATGTAGATTTTTAAAGAAATATTATGGTTTTGGTCAATGATGCGTCAATATGATTATTATATATTATTCTTAATTCTATTTACAATGCAATAAGACATAAATACTGAGTTTTTAGTTAGACTTTACTAAGATGAGAATTGATTGTCATCTTAACTTATTAAAAATTTAAATCTAATAAAATTAACATGCTAAGGTGACTTAACTCATTTAAATGACAATTTTATAAGACTTCATATTTTTTAACTTACGTTATCACACTATTTATAATATTTCACTACATATATAATTTAATCCACCTAGTTCGTAAAAAATAGAATAAAAAAACAAAAATAACTATTGTATTACTAAAATATTTTTAAATACTCTAATTAAATGATAGCTACTAAAATACAAAAGGATTTTTCTTTTAAATTTTTTCATATAATTTGAATTTATTTAATAAACAATTTCATTACTATTCCCCACGAGTATTTAAAATATTAATGCACGTTTATTATTACAGATGTCTATTATGTAATTTTTAAACTACTTTATTCAATTATTTTTTAATCTTGTAAGGCTTGTTTTATCCTCAGTATACAATATTCAATTTACTGCTTGTAGTAAAAAAATGATTTTGTATTAAATTTAGATAATTAAAAAAAACTATTTAATTATTTCAATACAAACTTATATAATTTTTTAAATAATTTATTGCATAATATCATCTTTTATTCTATTCCTGCAGAAAAAAAGATATTAAATAGAGATAAAATCAGGTTTTTGTACTCTATTTAGGGAATAAAAAGAAAGTACATTTTTAGTACATTTAAAATATTAATTTCATCATTTATGTTATTAAATATTTAAAATATTTAATAACATATTGTCTAATTCTGTAATACGTTTGAAAATTTTCTATATATATATAAATCATTTTATACTTCTTAGAAATTGTAGTTAGGAATTGACATATATTATTACAATTCTTATAAATTATGTATTCAATTGCTTAGTATCTACAGGGACGTATTAAGAGAGAATAAAATTATTTAATAAAGATATGCTTCTTACTATAAAAATGTGTTCATTAATTAAATTTATTTTCAACCTCTTTAATTGAAATTATCATTTTGACATCTACAATGGGTATTACATTTTCATTCAATTGTTGTAAAATAAAAAATAGAATTTTATTTTATTTAATATTTAGGTGATACAAAAATTAATCAGTGATATAAATTTATTTAAAATTAATATTTGTATAACTGAAATAAAATAAAATTTGATCTTTAGCTATTTAAGATGACAGTGTTTTTAGCTATGGGTAATATAATTATAAATTTAATAATTCGAGGTGAATCAATTTTTTCATGTATATAAAATTTTAAAGAGAGTAAAATTTGCGCGAAAAGAATTTTAACGAGTTGTGGTGTCTACAAATGCGCATTTATTTAAACATTTTTTTAATTTCTGTTTTCACAACCTGTCATCCAATAAATTGGGAAACTTTTAATGAAAATTAAATAATCATGGATAAATATTTATTTTCTTTAGAGAATAAAATTTTAACTATTTAATACTTAGAGGTTTTGAAATCGTAAAATAATTTAAAACACTTCCATAATGTATATTTTTCTGAAATAATTTTAAATGATTCTTTATTAGGTGTCTCATAAATTTTAAATTCTTTGAAAGAAAAAAAACATTTTATATCTTCTTGTCGCCAATGACTCTTGTTTGAACCAAGCAACCGGCAAGCCTAGTTCGTGATCCAGAAGCCGAACAAATAAAATCGAATTGGTTCTTTCAGATTTCCCAGCATCGCTAATGTAACATAACGTCTTAGCTCAAGTGGTTTTAAGTAGGGAACAAACAGAATACATCCCAGGTTTGTCCTGCACCCATAAATATGTATCGTTTGAGAATATGCAGTGACCAAGAACATATTTTACGTACTCCAATAGCTATTAATGAACATGGCAAAAATATTTCCAGCTCAAGCCTCGAACATACAAGCCTCTAATTACGAGATCGATGCCTATTGATTATCATCGATATCGAAATATCGAGATCGATCATCAGCCTATTTTGCCATGGTAATATAATTATAAATTTAATATTTCTCTCTCTTAAATTTTGAAATGAGTATAAGAAATAGTAATGAAAAAGATTGAATAAACGTAAAAGTATAAGATATAAGGCAACATATTTAAAATTATGCATTTTCCTACACAATGTGTAATTTTTAACACAACATAGATGATAGTAATTAATGAAAAAACTCTTACTTAATTACGATTAATAAAGTTATGAAAAAAACTTTTGGATTCAATAAATAAATTTAAAACACACCAAGTTTGGTTTGGTTTGGAGTGCTACGGTTTACTTTTTGCAACACGAGGGCTAACGAGACCAGGACCTACAGTTTAAAGCCGATTACGAACATTCATGCCACTGTGGGATTCGAACCCACGAACTCTGGAACCGAAGGCCAGCATAAAACACACCAGGATAACAAGAATTTTTACATTCATTACAAAAGGATAAATGATAAATTAGAGCTGAATCAAATAGAAAAATAACGAAATGAAAATTTTCTTTCATTACATCCGAGAGCTTCTTGCACATCAAGTTCACTATCGTGAGTTTTGTCTTTAAATCTCATTTAAATTTAAAGTTTATTTTTATTAAATTAAAATATTTTATTACCGAATATCCGCGTTTATTATAAAACGAGACTAGTTCATATAGTATTATTATGCCCTATATGTATCATATTTAATAAAAAGAATAACTTGCAAATGCCGGATATCTGAGATGACAACAAAGTTTAGTTCTAACTTGCGTATTTTTGGCGAATATGAATGGAAGGCGAGAAATTCTAAGCAGTTAAAAAGGAGATAAAAATATTTCTAAAATATTTTAATTTTAAGAATTTACAAGGTTATTTTTTAAAAATTAAAATATTTTATTGCCGAAGATCCACATTTATTATTAAAAGAAACTAGTTGATATAGTACTATTTTTTAGCCTTAAACATATATTTTATAAAAAGAATAACTTGTGAGTGCTTTATATCTGAGATAACAACAAAGTTCAATTCTAACTTGCGTATTTCTGGATAATATAAATGGAAGGCGAGAAATTCTAAGCAGTTAAAAAAAGAGTAAAATATTACTAAAATATTTTAATTTTAAGAATTACAAAATTATTTTTTAAAAATTAATATATTTTATTACCAAAGGTCCACATTCATTATA
This sequence comes from Pardosa pseudoannulata, assembly GCA_032207245.1. Taxonomy (NCBI): domain Eukaryota; kingdom Metazoa; phylum Arthropoda; class Arachnida; order Araneae; family Lycosidae; genus Pardosa; species Pardosa pseudoannulata. The sequence continues at coordinate 13,383,386 of CM063504.1, forward strand.
AAAAGAGGCTAGTTGGTATAGTGCTATTTTTCAGCCTTATACGTATCATATATAATAAAATGAATAACGTGTAAATGCCGGATATCTGAGATGACAACAAAGTTTAGTTCTAACTTGCGTAATTTTTGCTAATATGAATGAAAGGCGAGAAATTCTAAGCAGTTGAAAGGTAGGTAAAAATATTACAAAAATATTTTAATTTTAAGAATTCACAAGGTTATTTTTTAAAAATTAAAATATTTTATTATCGAAGGTCCACATTTATTGTAAAAAGAGTACAGTTCTTATAGTGCTATTTTTCAGCCCTATTCATATCATATTTAATAAAAGAATAACGTGTAAGTGCCGGATATCTGAGATGACAACAAAGTTTAGTTCTAACTTGCGTATTTTTGGCGAATATGAATGGAAGGCGAGAAATTCTAAGCAGTTGAAAAGGGGGTATTTTTCTTCATTGTCGGGGAGGCTTTAAAGAGAAGGGAAAACCGTCATGCTGCTAAAACCCAAAATTTATATACTGTCATTAGGGCAAACTGCAGCGTCAAGATAGGGAAAAATAATGGGATGGCTATAAATATAAAAGCAGTGTTTTGTTGGATTTCATTTTACGCTTTACTTCTGACGACTGCTTTAGACACATTTCTTTTAATCTTTTGTGCGAAATCCATAAATATGGAGTGAAACATATTTGTAGGAACGCGTTATGTCTTGTAGAAACGCATTCAGTATCTAAGAATGTGGGAAACAGGAATATGTCGGACTAGACATGTGAATGGTCTGTGAGTAAGAGGAAAAAATAAAGAAGAAGGGAAAATGAAATTTTGGGACTATTAGTCTTTTTGTATAGCGTATATATTCAGAATATTTTCTTGCAGAAATAAATTCGATCCTATTCTTAATTGGGAATTATATAAAGATTCAAGTCTGAAATTTCTGGGGTTAGGTTTATAACTTCCTTTACTATTTTTTGCTTATTTTAAAGGAATTTTAAATGTGTATATATAATATTAAATTATATTTTACTAAATAAAATGCTAATTTGAGATACAAGAAATGACATCATGGTTTAATTATCAGTTTTGAATCAAGAAAGATATTTTATTAAAATATTTTCAAAAAAGGTATTACATAAACATTACAGTTATAAATATTATTTTGTTAGACATTTCAACAGGGTTTTCTTGCTTCTCTAGAAATAAAACAATATTATATTGGGTACAAAATCAGTATTTGGTGTAGACACCGCATGCTGTAGTAAGTGATGCTATATGAAGTAGAGAGTTAAACAGTTTTGTATGTCTGCTTGAAGAAAAGCATTTCATATAGTTTGTATGTGAGCCCAAGGTCATCTGTTAAAGATGTAGTATGAGAATCATTATTGACACAAAATGAATTGGCCACACAAGAAGCTATATGTGTTTTGCTGCAAGGAAGTCTTGAACAATCCCTGAAACATGGGAATGCATATTGCACTGTTGAAAGACAGCTCCAGAAATGACTTGAAGGAAATGAAAGAATTATGTTCCCTGTATTCATTTTTGTACATGCTACTATTATGTTTATCTACGATATATAGCAGCCGAAATCTTTCATGGTACCTGTAAAAACAATCATACGTTGGCCTAGTGTTTGAAAAAGAAATAAAGAAATTAAAACTCATCAAGAAACACATGGAAAATAGGACTTGATTAAATGATTATATACCATTAAATAAATGCCTAAGGAATACAACTATAATCAGCTTATCATTTGTAGATATCGAAGACTGTCGAGTCAGCGTCGGTTCTAAAAAACAATATGGCGAAGAATTTTCTCAAAGGGCAAAGAAGAATTTTTATTTTGCAAGCCGCGAATGCCAAACGTTTACCTACTACTCTTCTGATCACAATCTTGTCCGCTCAAAAAATCCGACTGCCTCAGGGAGAAAAAAACGGGGTCCACTTTAGAACGGCGGAGGATCAAAATCACCCAAACCAACGAACACTTCTATTGGTTGGGAGAAGCCCAAAGTTCCTTTCTAGTTCAAATCGGTCCTGTTCTGGTATGTCCACGGCGATGAGTCACGGGAAGAGGTAAAATGAGCTAAACCGAAAGTAACTTATTGTTACAATACCTAATCGCACCCCAGACCTGACCTACGTTGCTCATCCATTATGAATTTTAAATAATTCACCTTGAAGATTGTGTTCGCTAGAATAGCTTCTAATATTAATGTGGCCCTCAAGGGATTCATCCTTATAATGCAGTTTACATCAAACTAATAACCTTTTGGCAACCTGCACTGTAGTCGCTACACGTTCACATTCCTATTCCACACTCGCCTTTCTGAGCTCACTTACGCTGCACACGAGATTGAAATGCAAGGTAGGAAAATCATCTTATCCGGTTAAATCTATTTGAATCCCACATTCAAACCCGGCACTTGTTGAAATATCACCTTCTTTCGTCAACGAGACACAGTTACGTCTCACTTGACGTTTAGCTTTTAGATTACTATAAAAGATTTTCAACTTTCGGCTACAGCACTCCATTTACACAGTTTCAGCAGACATACAGAAATATTAACTTTGATTATTCGCATAAAATTTTAAACTGACAACAAGTCACCTACTCTGTATTTGATATAAATAAGAGAGCAATACTTTAAAAAAGTTGACCTGAATGAAGATAATGAATATTGTGTTACAATAAAGTGATGTACAAATAGTCTTATTTTTCATTTCGTACAAGTAATTGATCAACCTAGTCTAAATATCTTCTATGCTTCACTTCTTGGTGAAGCTTTAAAATTATACCACTTTAAAGTTGTCTTAAGGAACAAAGACTAGGTTTGCGAAATAAATGAATTTCAAGTTTGAAAGCGAATTAACATTTTTTACAGTTCTTTTAGTATTACAATAAATTTAAATATTCAGTATTAAATGATTCATGGTCAAACATGAGTATGCTTCATAGACCAACTCTACAAGGTTCACATGCCTATTCCACACTCGCATCTCTGAGCTCACTTAGGCTGCACACGAGATTGAACTGCAAGATAGGATAATCCTCCTATGCTAATGTCGATGAATCTATTTGAATCCCACATTCAAACCCCGTCACTTGTTGAAATATAACCCTCTTTCGTCAACGAGGCACAGTTACGTCTCACAGGACGTTTAGCCCTAGCAGATAACTATAGACAATTTTCAACTTTCCGCTACAGCTTTCCATTTGCACGGTTTCAGCAGCTGTACAAAAAGCACTAATTAGCACATGAATGGATGATGATTCTGAAATATTAGCAACTTCCATAAATCACTATATTTAGCATCTGAAAAAAAATGTAAGCTCAATTATGGTATTTGTCATTTGTCATAAGTGTTGCTTATTTTACAAACAGGTATTTTTTTACTTAAAAAAATGAAAACAATACTAACAGATTACTATGAACAATAGTTTCTTGAAGTAAGTTTAAATTAATAAATTCAACAAAATATTTGTTAATAAGAAAGATATCAAATTTATTTAAGTAATATAAATTTTAAAAATTCATATTTTTGAACATATGAATTTTTAACATTATCACATGTTTTTATGTAACAAAGACAATATTTAGTTTTCTAAGAATTTTTAAAAATCACTTTCTAACACTATCAGTGTGTTTTCATGACGAATTATTCTTTCTAATCTTATTAGAAAAATTATTAATTTTAAATATTAGCTTAAAATTTCTAACTGACATCAAATCACCTACCTGATATTTGATATAGATAGGATAGCAATAATTTGAAAAAGTTGAAGTGAATGAAGATAATGAATAATGTGCTACAATATTGTGTTATACAAATAGTCTTATTTTTTATTTCGTACAAACAAATGACTAACCTAGTCTAAATAAAATTATCTTCTATGCTTATCTTCTTGGTGAAGCTGAAAAATTATACAACTATAAAGTTGTCTTGAGAAACAAAGACTAGGGCTATGAAATAATTGAATTTCAAGTATGAAAGTGAATTAATGTTTTTTTCGCAGTTCTTTTAGCATTACAATAAATTCAAATATCTAGTATTAAATGATTCATGGTCCAACATGAGTACTCTTCATAGACCAAAACTACTCGTTCACATACGTATTCCACACTCGCATCTCTGCTCTCACATTGAAATGCAAGATAGGAAAAGCCCCCTAAGCGAATGCCCATGAATCTATTTGAATCCCACATTCAAACTCCGTCAGTTGTTGAAATATCACCCTCTTTCGTCAACGAGGTACAGTTACGTCTCACCGGACGTTTAGCCCTAGCAGATAACTTAGACAGTTTTCAACTTCCCACTACAGCCATCCATTTCCACGGTTTCAGCAGCTACTTAGCGCTACCCAGCCCACAAAATGGATGATTATCCTGAGATATTAATAATTTGCATAAATCACTATATTAAGCATTTTATAAAAAATGCCATCTCAATTGTGCTATTGGTCATAAGTGTTGCATATTTTACAAACAAGAGTTTGTTTACATTTTTTATAAAAATGAAAAAAAAATTAACAGACTAGGATGAGCAATAGTTAGTTGAAGTAACTATAAGTTAATCAATTCAACCAAATTTTCGTTAATAGAAATTATATTAAATTTATTTGAGTAATATAAATTTTAAAAATGAATATCTTTGAACATAATACGAATTTTCTAAGATTATCACACGTTTATATCTAACAATGTTTAGTTTTCCTAAGAATTTTTAAGAATACTTTTTCAACAATATCAGTGCGTTTGCATGCTAAATAATTATCCTTAATCATACTTTTAAAAATATTAACTTTGATTATTAGCTTAAAATTTCAAACTGACATCAAGTCACCTACCCTATATATGCTATAGATAGGAGAGCAATACTTTGAAAAAGTTGAAGTGAATGAAGATAATGAATATTCTGCTACAATTCTGTGCTGTACAAATAGTCTTGTTTTTCATTTCGTACAAGCAATTGATGAACCTAGTCTAAATAAAATTATCTTCTATGCTTCACTTCTTGGCGAAGCTGTAAAATTTAAAATTATACAACTATAAAGTTGTCTTAGGAAACAAAGACTCGGGTTGCGATATAAATGAATTTCAAGTTTGAAAGTGAATTAATGTTTTTTTTCACAGTTCTCTTAGAGTTAAAATTAATTCAAATATCCAGTATTAAATGATTCATGCTCAAACATGCGTACGTTTCATAGACCAAAAATATATATCCTTTCTTGTTTTGGCAAATCTCGGGAATTATTCAGAAACAATCTAATAAACTAAAAGGAACCTATTATAACTCCACACAGATATATTTCTAAATGATATCTGTTAAAATAAAAGCATTGTGTACAAACAAATTAAAATCTGATTATTTATAAGTTAGAAAATTTATTCAGATTAGCAAAATGGTAAATAATTAAATAATAATAATAATAAAATATCATAGGTTATTTAATGCAGATTTCTTTATCAATAGCACTTTTAGCAATAAAAAAGACGAGACAGCAAGCACTTGTATTGGCACTATTATAGTCTTGATATTTCTAAAAATATCACGGCTGGGAAAACAAACGTTATGATAATTTGTTTTTTGTCAAATAGTGCTACTAAGTTTAGGCGAGTAAGCGTGATGTTTATGCACCCCGTGGCTTAGGAATACTACCTATTTAAGGTAGCTTATGTAAATTAGCTCGTGAGTTTCAGAAATTTTAATTTATTTTATTCCATTCTTCAAAATTTAATAAAAAGACGTTATCTAGTCCTTTGCAGTAATAAATATTTGACAAGGAATTAAATTATACATTCGATAAATCAATAAATTACCTTAAGTAAATTTACTTTATATACCAATATTTAAAATTCCCTTTGTCTGCAAAATTGTGTTATATGCAATTAAACAAATATCAAATCCTTAACAAATGAAATTTCAGTACGTGATGCAACTACCTAAGTAATAATCAAAATACGGAAAATACTTTGAAATTTTAGATTATTACCTAAATAAACTTAAACCAAGTATTAAATTATTCTAATTTAATAAATATATTATGTAGTTTGAATTGTATATTTAATTACAGAAATCCATAAATCTTTCTCTATTATAAACGTTTTGGGAACGAGGTGATGGCAAAATTAAGCAGCCAGTCTCTCCCGCATTATGCGAACTTGCTTAATTGATTACTAGTTTTATATAATGATTCAATCATAGCAAAGAGATATGAAACTCAGCAGTTTTCAACTACTAGTTTTGAAGTTTGCATATCGGTCGATAAAAAGTAACAAGGGAACGATCAATTTCTGGTTTAATCAAATGGGTCCTACCACGAAATATTCCAGAATTTTATGCTTCAAATGCTTTAGATGGGTGGTAAAGGTAATAGCGCTGTTTAAAGCTTCCCGCGAGAGATACAGGTTAAAGAAATCTACTACAAACGTATATATAGAAATTAATTAGGATACTTACGCTTTGATAATCTGCAAGCTGCATATTTAACCGAATATTTTTATCTGAAAGGTTAAGCCTAATAAAATCCTCCAAATTTCCAACAATCAATTTTTTGTTGCCCTTAAAATGCTAAAAATTATTTAAGATAACTTATATTCCGTGATTAAATTTTATGAACGGATTTTCAGGATTTTATGTTAAGATTTAGCTTACTGTATTAATAAGAGCTTTAGGCCTGATAAAATGTAAATCATTTAAAACTTTCTGAACACATAATTATCAATTCTAAAATAATATATTTTTTAATTTTCATTTTACTGCTATTTTGTGTCATAGTACAATTATTATATTCTTTATAAAATATTTTACAAAGATCTAAGAAGTATATATAAAAATAATAACACAAAATAAAATAACTAATATGTTATACTAGATTTACGGATGTTGATCATATACCTATTTTTAAAGTGAAGTGAGCCAATTTGACTCATAAAAGAAAATTGAAGTTTTTTGCAATATTTAAAATTTTGCAGTTTTTGAAAATAGTACTAAATTAATTTAAATAAAATATTTATTATCAAAAAGTTTATGGAAAACAATTTTAGAGATAAAATCTGTGTTTGAAATACATTTTCCCCAAATATTTCTATCACATTTAGCACAATGGTTTCTACATCTGTTTCTTTTGCATGATTGTTGAACTTGACGATTCTTCCGTGCGTCAGTAGCATGAATTTCTGTCGTTGGAATGGAAGCTATCTCGAATTCTTCTCTATATTTACTTTATACTATATATACTTTATACTTTATATTTACTTTATACTATACTTATTACTATATTTATTTATTTTCATATACATTCTATGAGTCAAATTGGCTCGCAAAAGTGAAAATAGTTCTACCACATTTAATAATACGAAATGAAGGGGGGGGGTCTTCGGGGAAGAGGTATGAAAGTTTACATATAATTTATTACTTAACTAAAAACTATCGTATGTTTTTGAAAATTATATTAAAGTTTTATATATATATATAGTGTTCAAATTTTTAATGAGTCAAATTGGCTCGGTCCTTAAATCTAGTGTTAAATAAAAAAAAACAAATATTTGAAATTAAAAAAAATCACACTATTGAGTGTTCATTTTAAAGCTGTGATTATTTCGATCTTAATATTTTTAATTAGTTAATAAGCAAATATTTACAATCATTGTGTCAAAAACCAAAACGTATTCTACATATAATAATGAATAAAGCCCCAATGGATTTTTCCAATATAAAGTAGAATATTAGCCAAAAGTCATTACAGTAATGATTTTAAATATTAAACTATTTTGAAGTATTAATTTTACAATAAGACTTATGTTGTTCTTGTTGCTTAGAATGTCATTTTAATTAACTAATAACGTGGACTAAAGGCCACAAGTTACAAGGCGAAGGTGTGCGAATTTCGTTTGACGTGCACCACTTGGTTAAAAGAACGTTTAAGCTGGTCTAAGAGGAATCTCTTGACTTAGAAGAAGTGACCAAGAAAAACAATATCAGACCCAGAGGTATATTTTGACAACTTCGAGGACATTGTGAGCACGGACATATTTTAAGTACAACAATCATCATTAATGAACAAGGCAGATCTTTGGACAGTCAGAGAACTGATCCCGCAACCTTGTAGTTACTATATCGATGCCTTTCCCAACTAAACGATCAATTCTTTAAGATAAGTAATCAAATATATATGAACGCTGTCATTTGTGCAGTAACAAATATTATTGTTTTTTTAATACACTTCGGATTTCAAATATTCAAACCAACAAACTGCTAAAAATGCATTTCATTTATTCTCTGTGAATTTAGTTTTAAAATCCAGATGATTTGTAAGAAAATATTTTATACCATTCAACTTTCAATAGAATAAATTCATGAATTTTGAAGAACTGACACACACACACACACACACACACACACACACACACACATATATATATATATATATATATATATATATATATATATATATATATATATATATATATATATATATATATATATATATATATATATATATATGTATATATATATATATATATATATATATATGTATATATATGTATATATATATATATATATATATATATATATATATATATATATATATATATGTATATATATATATATATATATATATATATATATATATATGTATATATATATATATATATTATATATATATATATATATATATGTATATATACATATATATATATATATATATATATATATATATATATATATATATATATATATATGTATATATATATATATGTATATATATATATATATATATATATATATATATATATATATATATATATATATATATATATATATATATATATATATATATATATATATATATATATATATATATATATATATATATATATATATATATATATATATATATATATATACATGTCGCAACCAGTGGTAAGGCGAATGGAAGGATCAGTCTTTCTTGTTTAAACACTTATTTAATATACAGTTTCCGTTTTAGGCATCACTTACGACATTTCCATTTATTCGTGGCGAAACTATGCGTGGAGCGTGTTGACAGCTCTGACAACTGACAACTATTGGTTTGCATTCACATGAAATTCTTAATGTCTTTCTGCTTTACCAGATGATCCTAAAATCTTCCGCAAGCTTGGATTTTTTTTATTTATTTTGTTCTTACGAAAAAGCTCCTTTTTTAAATCATTCCCAACTCTCTTAATTTTTCCCAAACCCAACTTTTCAGACCTGATATACATATATAGAAAATTTTGTATTTTGTAACTTCTAGAGTTAAAAATACTTTTGAAATTTTACACAAACCCTAGAAAGATTTATTAACTTTCCTTTTCTTTATTTAAGTTTATGATATGTTTATGTCCATAACATGATATGTCAAGACTGTTCGTTTATATATGATTTATAGTACAATTAATAAATAAGTAGCATATATTTCTTTGAAATAGTCTCTTTGCTTATAATATTTATCTTCCTACGTAATATGATTTCTCGAAGTCAATCATTTCCAAAATTCTGAAGGAATGAAAGTAAATAAATAAACCTTTGAGAGAAACTTTATGAATTATATTTATGTATTTCAAGCTGAGTGTACTGTACAACGAATTTATCTGCGCACAGGTATTTACCTTCAGGAAAAAATATCCAAAGTGTAAGAAACTTAACAAAGGATTTACCGCTGAAAGCGGACATTTCATTTTATTACACGGGGAGGAAAAAAAACTTCAATAAAGTGCTGGAACTGAAAAGGGGGAGCATAAAATTTATGTACCCCAGTTAAGGCAAACTTGAATGTCAAGATACGAAGAATTGATGGGAAAGTAGCCACAGTAAAAGTTGTAGAGTGAAGTTTTCATGTTCTATACGCTTTTTTAAACTTTTTTCTATAAATGGGTATTGTTAGTTCCTCTTTAAAAGGGATTGCAGTTAATTTTGATATTTGTACGGTGAGGAATTTTACTTTATTTCCTCAAATATTTTGAGAATTTTTTTTTATCTGTTTCGAGACATATCATCCAAATTAATTAATTATATTCGATCATTAAATAAATTTCACAGAAATAAGTATGATATATATATATATATATATATATATATATATATATATATATATATATATATATATATATATATATATATATATATATATATATATATATATATATATATATATATATATTAAATATTTATAAATATATATATATATATATATATATATAAATATATATATTTATATATATATATATATATATATATAATATATATATATATATATATATATATATATATATATATTATATATATATATATATATATATATATATATATATATATATATATATATATATATATATATATATATATATATATATATATATATATATATATATATATATATATATATATATATATATATATATAAGAAAAATAGAGGAAAAATAATAGTGTACTTGAAAAACTAATTCGTTTTGATTGTAGTCAATTTGCTTGTAACTTTTAAAATATTATTAAAATATTTGAATATAATGGCATTAAAATTGAAAATGATATATTATATTTAATGTTATTAATTACAAGTTGTAAATTACCAGTAAAAAATTGTATTGTACATTTATTAGTGTGCGGCAAGTTTACCCTTAAATATTTTTCATTGCATAGGTTAAGTATTAGAATATATCATTCATTACATATCTTGTACTAATTATTTAAAATGTCTCATTGGAGATGAGTTACAATTTTTATATACTTGAATTGCGAATTGCAAAAACGGCGTTTCAAATAATAACAAGCATATATCACACAAATAAGTAATTTCGCTAATTTGGGGTAAAAATGTTACTTTCAATAATTAAATTTATGATAAATTTAAAATTTTTTACTATATTTTAGCTAACACCTTTGTTATATGTATATATATATATATATATATATATATATATATATATGTGTGTGTGTGTGTGTGTGTGTGTGTGTGTGTATGTGTGTGTATGTATGTATTTAATTAATAACTGAGATTATATTGCTGTAATAATACTAACACTTAGTATAATTTGGGCTAAAATTTTCTACTATAAATGATTTGAAAGAATACTTAAGAAATAAATTCATTACTTATATAAACAAATAATTTTACTAAGCATTGCTTGATTCTAATCAGAAGAATATATTCCTTTTTTCTTCTTTAGAAAAAATTTAACCTTGGGATCTTTATTCTTTGCTACAGTGAAGTAATAAAATAGAGTAATTTTTTTTTATTCGGCGGGTTGAAGCTTATAACTGTACTTTATTATTTAATTTATCACTTTGTGCAGACAATAAAGAAAAGTATATCTTATAAATTATGTATATATTTTATAAATAAGAATAGTTCATTTTAATAATGCTAGAAATAATTCATCAATTTTACGCCACTATTAAAATTTCATAGAAAATTGAATCAAGGGGTTAAAAATTACAGAGCATAATTTATAAAAATTTCATTTTCACTTACAATAAATATTTATTTTATTATTTTTTTTCTTTTAAGACAAATTTTAAGGAGGGTGTTTTGTAGAAAAAATGTCTATCAATATTTTTTTTCCCAATTTGAAATCTGTAATTTAATTATTTTATGAAAATTTAAATGTGTTAACTCCAAACCCTAAAAATATAACTAGAATGTTTTGTTATGAAAAATAATAAAGAAATAAATCATGTTTACATATTTTTATTGAGTAAAAAATTAGAGTGAATATTTTAAATCAAATGATAGTGTCTATATTAAACCAAATTATTGATTTCTCAATATGTTGTTGTGTTAACAAAAATTATTTTAATAAAATTTTAGCCAATGTTATATCCAGAATGTACTATAAAATAATAATTAATCAACTCAAATTAAAAGACTCATCAATCAATTTAAAAGACTCATCCCAAATTTTACCAATTGTCTTTAATAGCCACTCCATGCAAACTTCAAATTCGGATAATCAGTTAGAAAGCCAGGGAACCTGTAATGTGACTTCTTTTTCTTCTGATAATGAAATCTCATTAGATAAAATTAGAGAGGAACAACTGAAAGATGTACAACTTTCTAACATCATTGAAAAGTTAAACAACAAGAAATTAGACAATTCAACATCTAAGTATTACATGCATGATATGTATAATATTCTATGTCAGACCAATGTCACCAAACATAGAAAATATTCAGCTCACATCATTGTTGCTCCTAAATCACTTCATGCACAAATTATTAAGTTATACCACTATAATCATCTTGGAATTCATAAAACATATAATTTTATTTCTGCACGTTATTATTGGAAAGGTATGTTTTCCGATACATCGAACTATATTAACTCGTGTCATACGTGCATGACTCAAAAGAATCATGCAATTCATCCTGCTCCCTTGCAAAAATCTTACATTCCAACTGCTCCATCTCAGGTGATAGCATTAGATCTTGTTGGTCCGTTTCAAAATAATCAGTATATACTAACCATAATTGATCATTTTACACGTCACTTAGAATTATTCCCTATTTCTAATATGTCGTCACAGACCATAACCCAATGTTTATTTGAATACATTTCAATCTATGGTCGTCCATCAGTCACATTAAGTGACAATGGAAAATGTTTTATAGCTGAAGCTTTTAATGCATTTAATAAAATGTTAGGGATTAAAATTGCACATTCAACTCCTTACCATCCACAAGGTAATGCAATTAGCGAGCGTGTAAATTCGTCTTTGAAAGCATCTATATATTCCCTACTAAGTGATGGTCATAATTTTAAGTCTGCAGTTCTTATACATAAGCATATGTATAATAACTCACCTCACCCAGCAACAGGTTTTTCTCCAAATATGTTACATTTCGGTAGAGAACATTCTCTTTTATTTGATACTCTTGAAAAAGATATAGAAATTTTAAATTTTGATAAATCCTTTTATGTATCTAATTTATTATATTCTCTAAATAAAACTTTTCAAAAATCTTATGAAAACTTAACAGCTTCTCAATCAAAGCAAAATGAGAACTACAATAAAAATAAGGTATTAAGATCTCTGGAAATTGGTGATATTGTTTATGTAAAATCCCGTGAACAATTCAACCAAAAATTAAACGGTCCATTTGAAATTGTTGAATGTAATTCCAAGGTAACATATAGTATTAAAAAATTAAATGACAACTTCTCACCACTTTTAAAGGTGCATATTGATCGTTTGAGAAAAATTCAGTCAAAAAGATCTGATCTTCAGGAAATAGAGGGTAAAAACTGTAAGGAAACTGTTCCCTTTCCTGAAAAAAGGTATTTTCTAAGACCACGTAGTTAATAACATAATGGTTGTATTTCGAGCGTTGTTTATTTAAAATATTTGTAAAGTTGTAAAGAGAAAATGAACGCTAAAGTGTGTCGAAATATTTGTATGAAACATGATATTTCTGTATTGTAGTCGATTTTACTATATTATAGTTCAAATTTTGTATATTATAGTCAAGAATAAGTTATTTATATGCTCATCCTACTAAATTACATGACATAAAGTCATAATTTGGGTAACATTTCAGACGCTTCTATTGTCTGATATGGCTAATCTGATCAATTAGTCATTGTTTTCATCCTTTTCTATGCTGCAGTTCCTTCAACATGTTTTTTTAACGATTTATTGATGTATTTACATCAAAAGAATACTCTTGTTTTAATAATATTATTCTGTGTTTATTAATATGATTGGATTGATACTTATATATAAGCATTTTTTTTTGTTTTTGTTTTGCATATTTGTGTATGTTTATGGAATAGAAATTTGTTACTGAGCTGTATTGTTAACACTATGTCACGTGCATAACAAAATTTTCTTGTTTCTTCTGGTTTAAAAAAAAAAAAAAATTCTGGCTCTAGGTGTGGATGTGGTATAGCCACATTCTATGTAAAAGGGAATGCCAGGAATTGCCGGCCTCCTGACCCCTTATTTTATGGAATGGGGCTTGTCCATGTCCGAGTCACCTTGAATTTCCCGCGCTGACCATCCGTGGGTTGCCGTTTTGCTCTCCCCATCTTTCATCTTTTGTCCAGCGTGAGCGCTGCTTGGCGCCCTAAGATTCCTAGGCTGTTGTTCCTACTCAAGCTACGTTTGGCGATCGTCTTGGGTTCCCGCTGGCGGGATTTTTCCACTGACCTTGCCATTCGCGGTGTTGAATGGACATCATTCTGGCCGAATTTGGGGGAGAGATCACCCGCATCATTTTAAGAAGAAAAAATATTTCTTTTGAGCCATTTTGCTCCATTTTCTTTGATTTTTGTGTCATGTCGAGGGACGAGTATTTTTCTGACAAAGTCAGCAAGAATTAATCTATAATAAAATTCCTTTAAGCTATCAACTGATCTGGACTATATTTATTTTCGTGAACTTGAATTTTTCTTTGTTAAAAGAGTCTGGAACATTCCAAATGAGGATAGTGAGTCGTGTCTGCCGCCATACTGTTCCACCAAAGAACCGGTCAAAGGTTATTGCGGCTAAGGGAAAATATGGAATCATACATCGATAAATCTGCAATAATTATTATACCCCCATTATTCTACTACTATAATTCTACAACATCAATAATGCGTGTGCTACTCACGCGACTCTTAGTGTTCTTTTAAATTGCAAGCATGCTGATGTCAAACTTGGAGACACATTAACATCCTTCAAAGAGTTTTGTCAAACATTTTATTCAACATATATACATATATACATATATATATATATATATATATATATATATATATATATATATATATATATATATATATATATATATATATATATATATATATATATATATATATATATATATATATATATATATATATATATATATACATATATATATATATATATATATATATATATATATATATATATATATATATATATATATATATATATATATATATATATATATATATATATATATATATATATATATATATATATATATATATATATATAAATATATATATATATATCACATATATATATATATATATATATATATATATATATATATATATTATATATATATATATATATATATATATAATATATATATATATATATATATATATATATATATATATATATATATATATATATATATATATATATATATATAATATATATATATATATATATATATATATATATTTATATATATATATATATATATATATATATATATATATATATATATATATATATATATATATATATATATATATATATATATATATATATATATATATATATATATATATATATATATATATATATATATATATATATATATATATATATATATATATATATATATATATATATATATATATATATATATATATATATATATATATATATATATATATATGTATATATATATATGTATATGTATATGTATATATATATATATATATATATATATATATATATATATATATATATATATATATATATATATATATATATATATATATATATATATATATATATATATATATATATGTATATATATAGATTGTTCATTCTAAATTAAAGTGAGACAAAGTGACACAAATGCTATGTCACAAATGATAAGTGAGAAATAAACACAATGCATTTTTGTCAGTGTGATAAATATTTTTTGTATAACACATTTATCACAGTTTCTCTATCACTTTTTGCTGATATAGTTGCTTGATTTAAATGTGTTGCATGGTGAATTTGTAGTAGTCTCTTTTGAAATGGGGGTATATTGGAGGTAGAGGTGAAGGATGTATTTTACCGCAAGGTTATTTTAAAGTTCTTATGATAAATTTAAATAATTCATTAAAGTATTAAATCAATGTGTGAAAGTGGAGAAATATTTAAAGACAGGAGTCTTTCAAATACTTTTACAAAATACACGGGCATCTTTGTAGAAATTTAGCTAAAATTTCGGAGATGGGTCGTGAAGCAGCATCGGATTTGTTAAATGAGCATAGTTCTTTCGATGATTTTGCTATTCGTAGCCGAAAACAGATGGATTGTTGTGGTTTATTTTGGAGATCTAAGGTATATCATTTTCTTATACGAGTTCTAGTGATATATATTTAATGATCCTATTGTTTAAAATCTATTTCAGATGGTTAGGAACATTTACGTCAAAATGATATTCAAACCGATGATTTAGAATGTTTAAAATTCAAAATATATTGACAGATAGGACGAGTATAATTTCTAGTTGTATCAAGTTGATGTAATCATTTTGGGTCACTAGTACGTTTACATGATCTTGGCAAGTCACCTGTAACTGAGTGAGCTGTCCGATTATGATTATTCTACATTCCAAGAGTTTGAATAAGAATATGTGTTACCATACTTACCGAATGCTTTTAAAATTCATTAAGTCAGCAACTGTGATCTTTAAGATATTCTCTAGTTCCCTTCCCAATAGCCGAAAATTTGTATGTTTTCCGTCCCCCTATTATTTCTTCAGCAATCAATCTAGGAAAACAAGTTTCACAACATCTCTCAAGAGGTATACATACATTACATTCTTTATATATATATATATATTGGTTGGTTATAAATCTTTACTTATCAGTGTTCTGAAGTATTCAATTATAAGTGAAATCTGCAAACGATTTTTAATGCATGTCTCGATACCTCATAAGAAATTTTAATTTTTTAAGACAAACAAAAAATATGTATTTTACCTAAAATTAGAAAGAGTAGCAATAAAAAGTATCACATTAGACAGTAAGGTGAAGTTTCCTGCAGCGTTGTAAACACTTGAATGTAAGGGGTGGAGAATTTTTCAGGTGTTTATAATAGAGTCATCTATGCACAGTTGTCCGGCGGACATTAGTAGTCATGAATTTAGTAGGAATGAAAAATACCTGGGATGTTTCTAGATATACTGCGATTAAGATGTTTCGGCTATAGAGACTTGTTGTTGAAACCAAAGGGTTAAATTTCTCTGTTAGCCATCAAAATTATCCTATTTAATTATTATTTCCTATTTATGTACAGTTTACACAACAATTTATATTACAATACTTAATATTACCAATTAAACTAAACTAATTTTATGCATTTAATGAAATAAAATGTGATGTAATACATTTTAATTTTTGAAAAACTGCAATTTTTCATTAATTCTTGCCTGTTTACTATTTATCTACATCAGTTTTGTAAAATAACGCCGAATTCATAAATAATTAGTATTTATGCACATATATTATTGTAATATGAGAGAATTTAATACTTAAATGTTATTTGAAACCTAAAAATTAAAAAGCGTGGAATTATTATTTTTATCAAGATTTATAATTTCACTTTGAATATAATTAATGTGGATAATCGTATAGAGTGACTAAGATTAAAATTTATTCTTATTACCTAAGGGGAATTATTACTAAGTGTCATTAATTAGGAATACCATTTATCAAAATTTTAAATCCTGCTTAAAATATAGTCAATGTGTCTGGAAAGTGACTAAGTCCAACTACGAAAAAAAAATTCGAATCCTAGACTGAATTTTTGATAAAAGTAAATTCTAAAATTGCTTTACATAATTTCCATAAATATACATAATAAATTCGTTAGCAGAATTTTTGTTTGTTTTACATTTGCGTAGAACTACATGAAAATGATAATAATTTAAAACTTCATTCTTTCAGAATTAAATTCCTTTAGGAGTCTAAGCATTATCTTTCCTTTTTCCCCGTAGTCGGTAATTTTTCATGCTACATGAATGAATGTCATCTTTTATTTTCGTCGAAAACACGTCTTAATTCATTTTTATGAACTCTCAAGCATCAACTTTAAGATGTAGTAGAGGGAATGAGAAAACATTTTAACTCTTCAATATTTTATGACCATTTTCTCAAAATATTCTTCAACGTAAAATTATTCGTTTGTTTTACGATGTACTTAGAAGTTTGTGACGCATAATGGTGAATATAATAGACGCGTAAAAATTGACTTTTATAAAAAGACTGTAGTTGAATAATACACGAATGTAAAATATTTTTTGGACGGAAGTGTTAATACTTACCAATTATGGGGTACATGCATGTTCACAATTGATCTATTTTGCTAAAAGTTATCTACAAGTATTTTTCTTATAATTCAACTCAAGAAATAAAATTATCTGTGTAATAAATTGGGAGAGTTAAATAAATAGGAGATATTTTTTGTCTAGGGAAATAATACATTTTGCTTGTTCTTATTTAATACTTTTAGAAGTAAAGTTTAAACATTCTTTTGGATTACATTAAATGACTTATAATCGTTACCTTTGAATCTTATAAATGTTCCTTATAAGAAAAATAAAACTATATACTTATAGTCAAGTTATTTATCACCAAAGAAACATCCCTCAAGTTGTACATCTTGAAAATAATATGTTACATTTTTAATTATATGGTGGGAGCAATTAACAAATATACTAAAAATGGTGTAATAATAAGACAGCTAAATAATTTTCAAGCTATTGCAAATGTAAGTAGATCTACTTAGGGTCAAAAGCGGTAGAAATAGAGTTTGTTATTTTATCGTGTAAAACAACTTCAATCTCGTATATTTCAAAGGAGAAATATCTTAAGTGCAGTGCTGCCATCTCCTGGTTCTTTGATGAGTTATAATCATAGAAAATCCACAAACTTTTATAGAACTTCCAAAAGCTGAGAAAATTATTTTCAAGGTGAATTCGTTGCAGAACCAGCATCCTTAAAAGGGTTTCAAATATTCGTAGAAGTATAAGCAGTATTAAAGTGAAGTAAAGTTTAAATATAACTAGTTACCTTTTTTTAGAACCATGACTTTTAGGGTTCAAATTAAAATATTATCAAGTCAGGTTAAAGTATTTTTTCGAGGAAAAAAGAAACATCGAACACAAAAATGAGTTATAGAATATAATTTGTTTAAGGAACCATTTCGTAATTTTGGTATTAAACAAGATATCAAATGATTGCCTATTTAAAAGAAATTTCAAATTGTATATCGTTTATTCCCAAATAAGAGAAAAACAAAGGAAATTATATGATATTTCTTTTTACATTCTTATGAATATTTCAGACATCTCTATCAAATGAATTTGCTGATTGTGCTGACATAACTCTAGAAAGTATGCAATATTTTGTGGAGAAATTTGAATTACACTTAGAAGACTATAAATAAATAATAATTATAAAAATACATGAAATAAGGATAATAGAGGAAAATAATAATCAATATGTATGATTTGAGAATTAATAACAAATGAAGTGGCTAAGGTTTGTTATATTTTAACACTATGGAGCAAAAGTTTAAAATAAAAATTGACTTCTCAAAGCTTGCAATTTATTTTACAACATTAATAATAAATTTTTACAAAGTTAAAAAACGTATGTTAAAATTTTTTAACAAATAAAATGCCTTAGATTTATTATATGTTACCACACTGCAACAAACGTTTAAACTAAAAATTGACTTCTCCAAACTTTGAAGTTATTTTACAACTTTAATAATAAATTTATACAAAGTTTAAAAAAAAGTTTATTAAAATTCTTCAAAAACTAAAATGGCTTAAATTTATTATATATTACCACACTGCTGCAAAATTTTATACAAAAATTGACTTCTCATATCTCGTGAGTTTAATTAGAGCTTTAAAAATAAATTTAGACTAAGTTAAAAAACATTATGTTTTTAAATCTATCAACAAAAAAATGACTTAGATTTATTAAATGTTACCACACTGCCGCAAAATTTTAAACTAAAAATTGACTTCTCATAGCTTGCAAGTCATTTTAGAGTTTTAATAATACATTTACGCAGATGTTAATGAATAGTATATTTTGAAATTTATCACCAAATAAAATAACTAAGATTTGTTATATTTTACCACACTGACGAAATAGTTTAATTTGAAAGTTGACTGAACATAGATACTAGTCTATTTTACAACTTAAATTTATTTTCCACAGCGAATAATATTCTGTCTATACAAGTTAAAAATATACTATATTTATGTTTATCTATTGTATAGATATTAAACTTTACAACTAAAATACACTTAAATAAATGTATACAGTAAAGTTTTTTATTATAACAATTAATTTTCTCAGATAGGTTAGAATCGTAAAAATTGTAAGACTTTTTTAAAAATTTCAAATGTAGAAGATTAAATTCTTTCCCATGACTAGGATGAAATATGATATTATTTAGGAGTAAATGACAATTCGCATGCATTTTTGTCAGCAAAACAAATTACTATTTTAGTTATTTTTCCAACACCTCACGAAAACTTAATTAGTCTTTAGTCTTGTGTGCATACATTTATGTTTCAAACTTTATTTTAAAAAAACTTCTTTCATAAATATTTCTTGAGAAAAAATTAATTGGATTTTTATAAACACGTGAAAACCTATCTCTTATGTCAAACATATTATTTCTTCTATCTTTACTTAATAATATTATAACCATTTTAATATTTCCTATTAAAAATGCATCCTTTGTCAACTAAACTAAAACACTTATATTTAGTGTGTGTATATATATATGTATATGTATATATATATATATATATATATATATATATATATATATATATATATATATATATATATATATATATATATATATATATATATATATATATATATATATATATATATATATATATATATATATATATATATATATATATATATATATATATATATATATATATATATATATATATATATATATATATATGTATATATATATATATATATATATATATATATATATATATATATATATATATATATGTATATATATATATATATATATATATATATATATATATATATATATATATATATATATATATATATATATATATATATGTATATATATGTATATATATGTATATATATATATATATATATATATATATATATATATATATATATATATATATATATGTATATATATATATATATATATATATATATATATATATATATATATATATATATATATATATATATATGTATATATATATATATATATATATATATATATATATATATATATATATATATATATATATATATATATATATATATATATATATATATATATATATGTGTGTGTGTGTGTGTGTGTGTGTGTGTGTGTGTGTGTGTGTGTGTGTGTGTATAAGTGTAATGCATCAACATTACTACTTCTAATACATATGACCAAAAATTATCCTTCTCATTTTTAATACCTATTTTCTCAGAAATAAATTTTCAGATAAATGAATGTTTTTTGACTTTAATTCTTTTCAGAGGTCTCTCCAAACTAATGCAGAACTGTAAGCTAATTAAAGTCTGCAGGTCACCTTTATCTGTCGTCCCTGTCAAATGGTTTTCCTTCTGAAATAACTTAAATACTGCTTGTGTAGTTCCGATCTATAAGACAGTTACTGAAAATTTGTGTAGTTCATTTCTATTGGGAGATTTTGTGTGGAATGTTTTTGTAACGATCGGGTATCACAGGGTAAGTGTAAATGCGAGATTAATGGTGTCATTTACATTTTGTGCATATGCATTAAAATTTATTTTATTTTTAAACTACAAGATAATCTAAGACAGAAAATAAATTAAGATTATTAAATAAATTCACCGTTTGCCTGATTTTTCTGAGTAATCTCGGGTTTGTATGTATTGCAGTTAATTATATCCCGAGAAAATTCGGGCAAAGCAGAATTTGTCAGTACGAATCGTTTTATCACGGTGTTACTCGGGCTGGAGAAAATGAAAGAAAATATTCAGCTTTGATGGGCAGTTTCCAAGTTTTGTTGGTTTCGTGGTCCTTTTGGCGGAACTGGTTACCTGTTTTCCACTGATTGAAGAGCTAATTTCGTGAAATTTATCATGACGAGTTTTCTGGCACATCAGGAAGATGCAGCATTAGTTCCATACCACTCAAGTTGACCTCAAGGCATTTTCCATGTGTTTTTCCTGCTACTGAAAAAAATCAAATTCATCGCGACAGTCTACTCTGTGCTGCCTTGAAGCAAATTCCAGAGGTAAGCCAGTATTAAAAGTGATCAGATACCAGTGTACAAAATGTCAGGAATCTCTTTGTGTTGTCCCTTGTTTCAAAAACTATCTTACAAAGACTAATATTTAACTTGTTTCCATTTGCCCGAGATAACTTGGGATAGTAAACTAATATTAAAACTAAA
Organism: Pardosa pseudoannulata; assembly: GCA_032207245.1. Classification (NCBI taxonomy): domain Eukaryota; kingdom Metazoa; phylum Arthropoda; class Arachnida; order Araneae; family Lycosidae; genus Pardosa; species Pardosa pseudoannulata. The sequence continues at coordinate 13,405,583 of CM063504.1, forward strand.
TGCTTTTACACCTGTAAAAAATTAAAAATTCAACTTAAAACTTACATATTTTGTTTTTTCATTTCCTTGCATTTAATAATAAAATAAAAAATGTAATGATTTTATGCAATATTTTAAAAAAATATATAAGGGAAGCGGTTAATACTGCAACATGGAAAATGCATTTAAATATTTTTTTCAAACTTAAAGTGCATAAAGTCTACAGATTTTTTTAAAAATTATTTACTCAATAACATCTTGACAATTGTGAAAATATTTTCGTCTCCTCTCTAGATACTTTTCAACTATTACGTATTACAAAATATGCTACTTCTGTTAAGAACACATTTTAACACAGAAAAAAAATATTACAATTGTAGTAAAACGTACCTTTAGATAAATATAATGTTTAGGAAATTTCAATAAATAATTTTAACAAATAGATTACGTCTTAACGCTTGTAGGCATTTATTAAAAAAATTCAAAACGTAGAAGATTAAATTTTTCCCATACCTCGGATAAAATACGTTATTATTTTGTTGTAAGTAGCAATTCGTAAATTTTCTTTTTAACAAAGAAGATTACTACTTTAGATATTATGCCTACACCTAGCTAAAATTTAATTACGATTTAGTTTTGTTTGTTTTGATTTTCTTTATGTGTTTTATGAATAATATTCTACATAAGATTCGTTACATAAGAATTTACATAAGATTCGTTAATTTATTTTATCTTTTGAAAATTAATTAGATTTTCGCTAAAATGTATCTCTATTTTAGATACAGTATCTTAATATTTCTTTCATTATTTAAATGATTTTTTCAAATATTACACAGCATAAAAGTAATTCTTTAATTTTATTTGTCAACCGGAATTATAGTGTATATTTAATTTTACGTAAAATTACATCTTTATATATTGTTCATTGTTTATCTGTGTACAATTTCGGAATTAAACTGCTATATTAATTATAAATTTAATAATGATTACATAAATAGGAATTGATGATAACAAGTTGAAAATGGTGGTATTTCCATTTAAAAATCTATCCCAATTCATTATTCAATGTTCACAGACACAAATGCAAAATAAAAAAAGTATGATGTGGTTAAGAATAGATAAGTTGTAAAAAAATTTGTTAAAGTGGTAATATGGCTTGAACATTCCAACATTATTATAAAAGTAAATTTAACAGGAAAAGCAGAGACAAGTCTTTATTATCACTCAATTTTTTTCAATTGATATAATCTGAATAGAAGAGAATAAATAAAAATGGATAAATATTTGTATGCACACACACACACGCACACACACACACACACATATATATTTATATATATATATATATATATATATATATATATATATATATATATATATATATTACATAATATATATATATATAATATATATATATATATATATTATGTAATATATGTGTAATGTATATGTAATATATATGTAATGTAATATGTGTAATATGTGTAATATATATGTATATATAATGTAATGTATATGTAATATATATATATATATATATATATATGTATATATATATATATATATATATATATATATATGTGTGTGTGTGTGTGTGTATATATGTATAAATATATATCTATATGTATATATATGATGTATATATATATATATATGTGTGTGTGTGTGTATATGTATAAATATATATCTATATGTGTATATATATGTATATATATGTATATATAT
>CM063504.1:13409786-13414786 GCA_032207245.1 Pardosa pseudoannulata
ATTGAAATTTTATTTAACAGCTGCTAGAAAAGGATATCTTCATTAGTCCGAGGACAGAGAATGTACACGGAAACATGTGCTAAAACGAACAGAGGTGGAATTTTGATCTAGAAGCATAGAACATAGTCAGAAAACTTAGTCAGGACAATATACTTAGTCAGAAAACTTAGATCATTTTAGGAGGGAGCTATTTTATTCAGACAGTCGAAATATGTGTTGTATGTACAGAAAATTTACATCTATTGTATACAATGCTTTGAGAAATGGGTTGGAAAACTCCTTCGATTAAGATATTTTGGGGCTGAGGAAATAGATTTTATAGAATTAGAATGGGAGAGAGGAGGTTTTTAAAAACATATTAAAGTGAAATTAACTTTATATATATATATATATATATATATATATATATATATATATATATATATATATATATATATATATGTGTGTGTGTGTGTGTGTGTGTGTGAGTGTGAGCTTGATTTTGTGTATGCCTGTGTAAAATACTGAACTACGCTACTTCTACAAATGCTAATCTACAATAAATACTCCAATTTCTGAACTACATGCATTTACCGAGTCTGTCAGAGAGGAGTGTAATGCCTTGGGAAAAGAGAACACTAAAATTCTTAGAGAAAACGTTAACCTAATCTATTAAGTTTACTTTGAAAATTAGATTTTAATATAATTAGTTTTTTTTACACATAGTGTTTACGCTACTACAAAAATTAAAAAAGAGTAAAATTGTATAATCTTACAATGAAGTGGTTAACTGTTTTTTCCTACAACAAAGCGAAAAAGAAAGTATCGTGCTAAATATATATGTGTGTTTTAAGAGTACAATAAACTTTTAACCTCAGGTCTTAAATTTTTAAATCTTTTAGGATATTTTTATAATGAGAAATATAGCATTAATTAATGTTTATAGTATTTCAAATGGAAATTTTAAACATGATTTTAACTTTATTAAAAGTTTTATTTAATGGTGTAAATTTTCTGGTAATTTTACAAATTTACGTATATGGAGAATTATTGTTTACAAAAAAGCAAAAAATATTAATTGAACTCTGTTGTATGCTCGCATTGTGTTAGAAAAATTTTAAAATTGTTGAAACAAGCTCTTACTTTTCTTTCTATGAAAAATACTTATTGTTCAGAAATACAGTAATTTCAACAAAACTAACTAAGTAAATATAGACAACAAATACCTAAAATACCAGGCATTCATTAACAATAATAATTAAAAACGATACGATTAAGTGACAAGTAAGAAAATTTTTTTTATTTAAAGTTACTTAAACGTGATGTGTTCTCTAAAACAAACCTCTTAAATAATGATAGGCAGATTTTTTTAAGAAAAAAGGAACAATTTAGTGACTTTTATATTTTGTCTTAAATTGTCTTATAATTTCATTTATTTATAAAAAAGATTTTCAAATTTCTAATAAGCAAGTGATATTAAATAAAATTTTTCCCATTATTTTCGTTTATTTAAATACGATGTATTACTGCTTCGCAATAACATAATCTAGAATTTGAAAGGAGCCTGTACCCTTCTCAAATGGATTCATGTATAAAAGAAGTTCTAAGAATGAACTGTAGAATTATCAAAGACGAAATCATTTACAGATCTTGTCACAATGGATTATCTCGTAAATTACTCTTCTCAAAATATCAAAACTAAACAAAACTAATTTAATTATATATAAATGGTGTAATAAGTTCTTTGAATTGAAGGAATGTTTCATCCATAGATTTGGAAATCTAGGTAAGTATTTTCCATGTGTAACTTAGTTCGTAAAAAACTTTAAAAATTTAATGAGAAAATGTAACATAATCTATTGTTGATTGAATAAATATTTTATGCATAAGAAATGTATTTTAGGTGTAATTTAAAATTAAATAAATTCGTAATTAGCAAATTCGTTAATTACACTCATGTTACTCATAATACATTTTGAATGAAGTAGCCTGTGAATGTATAAGAGCCATTAATGATCGATAAAGATTTATTTCCTTCGGTCAATGAAAAGTGACTTTTTGACAACTTTCGGATCACGTGACCAAATTCTTGGAGAAAAAGTCAAACAAAAGCAACATCTACAGGTATAAGCAATAAAAAGAGGAAGAGTAAATGTTGAAATTACTTTCAGCTCAAATGATAATCTGATAGTTACAAATAGTTATGATGATGTAAGTGCCCCAAATAATGTGAAAATGTTTTACACCTGCCATTAAAGGCCATTTTACTTATGTCTGCTTCAGTATTCAAAATATAATGGGATGTGTACTTCTTTCGTTAGCTTATCGACATCACATTGGAAAAGTTTATTCCCTCATGTTTTTGAAAATTTAATGATTGAAACTCCCAAATCATCTTTATCAAAATGAATTCATGCCATAAAACTGAAAAGCCATTGCATGTAAAAACCAGAAAAGGGACTGATGGTCTATGAGACAATGAAATCTATACATCAAAATGTGTCATCAATTCTGCGAAATACAGAGACAGAGATGATTTTATGGTGTCCCCATACGTTTTCCTTATTTAACTATACTTACCAAATATCATCCAAGAACATTTTAAATATCACCCAAGAATTGTCTAAATATTAACCCAAATTAATCTAAAACAAGAACCTTATACAAAGCCCATTGAATGGCCCGAGTTTTACATACGATTAAAGTTTTTCTTTTTGAACAGAAAATAAACCGATTAACTACTGATACAATGATTTTGCCATGAATACTCTTTGTAAAGATTTATAAATTCTTCTATAAATGTTTACAACAGACCGACTTGTCCATGCTATAATATCTGAGAATGCTACCTTTGAAACCTTATTCTGGTATCTTTCAAATGAGATGACGCTGATTCAAATTTGGAGCAACAAAGTGTCACCACAAGAATAAAAACTTTTTTCTAATGTAATGATAAATACAAAACCAAGTTTCTCTAACACTACCTTTAAATTGCAAGATCGATAACCCTGAATTTCAAAAAATTCTCTTCGAAAATATAACTCTTCCTAATTTAGTTGGATTGGATTCTTGGTTTTATTTTTTCTCCTTGAATATGCTCAAATATTGTACTTGGAAAAGCAACAGAAATGGCTGCGTTAACGGCAGAAAACGTACGTGCACTTTTTGTGTATTATCATTAGAGATATCGAATGTAATATTAGTTGTACCACAATAATTTAGTATTTTGGAATGCAAACACTGCTTCTAACCATCTATTTCTAAAAGCATCTTTGGGAGTATGAAACATTTTGTCTAATAGTGATCAATCGTTCTAAATTATTGCGGAATTACAAAACATAGAGGTAATGAGTACACCTAGTTTGATTGTTATTTCTTTTATAATAGAATTATCAATGAGATTTTTAATCTCTAAGTAGATAATATTTAACAATATTGTGACTATAAGTCATAAACAAATTGAAAAGCTTTTTTCCTTATCATTCTGAGTTTAAATTAGAAAATATAAACTAATTTTATTAATTTAGGATCAGAGTTTTAAAATAACTCATTCCTTGTACCAGAAATATGTAAATTAGACATTGGTAAAAATAGACAGAATGTTTCACAGATTACAAACATATAATAAAGTTATGAAACTTTACTTGATTCATTGTAGTTGGCATATTAAAATAAATTCTAACATCTCAATGTCCCTTTGTCCCTATAAAATGGAACTAAAAGTGGTAGGTTGCCTTAAGTTACGTTATAACTGTTGTAAATGTCTCTCAGCTTAAGAAAAACAGACGTCGTACTTGATTGGACAGTAATTTATTCAGTACTTTAGATGTCTTGACATTAAAGTGCAGGGTTGACAAATAAAACAAAATCTACAGTACTTGACATTAAGTAGAACAACTCACTAAAAATTTTCATAAACTGTAAAACACATGAACTTGATAAACTTGTATAAAACTCGGTAAAGAATAAATCTCAGTAAAGAACAAACTCAGCATTTCAGAAAAGCACTCTATCAACACGTTAACTCAGCTGAAAATTCATTTGCTAGCAAGTTTCAGTCACTCAAACCTCCGCTTGGATGCAACCACAATCCTCCACTTCTGCATAAACACTCACTAGCAACACCTCTCTCGCTGCACTCCAGAAAACTTGACCAGTATCACCATCTATAGAAAAAAAACTAAACTCGAACAATAACACTTTTATTTGTTAGAAAGAAAGTATATCTAACCAAAATGAATGGCTATTACAAGTCTTATACAATTCTTTCTTTTCCAAGCGTCTGGCAATTAACTTTGATAAAAAAAAATTATAAAAATTATGTTTACATAATAATATTACATTGTATAATTTAGTTTATGCAGATGCAGCTGCTATACATACTATATTGTTTATTTCTTTATAGAGAAAAGCAACGTAATTGCATTCTTTGAACTGCCATATCTCTACTCTACAAGAAAATAAACTTGACATAATAGTAGATGAAGTAAAATATGTATTCTGTGAAAAGTTATTGAAATGTTTTTATAGAGTCCATTATTATTTTCTACTTTTTTGAAGAAAGAAATAAATTAAAGTTTGAAATTCAAAGATATATATTTCGAAATGTCATTAAATCGCACGAGATCAGAAATGACATCATTACGTTTGCTCAGTATTTTTTTTTTCTTTACTGTTTCTGCATATTTCAATTCCCCAGGAAGTTTCTGTTGATATCTTTCCAGTTCTAGAATTCCAATTGCATTACATATCAAATAGAGTACGTGTAATTTGTTCTCCAACAAATGAAAGAATGAAATAAAATAATGTGAAAACGTTTCGAATCAAAGGCACAGATAAATTTATTCTTTCTCGTAACTTAAAATTTGTTTGTTAAAGGATTATTCTTCGTTATGTAATTTTCTATATAATTAAATTTTTACGTAATAAGTTGCCAGTTTTATGGTAAAAAAATCATTATTTGCTGTTTTTAAATGTTCATTTGCTTAAATTAGATATACCGTACTGAAAATAATTGTAGC
>CM063504.1:13419786-13432286 GCA_032207245.1 Pardosa pseudoannulata
ACACGTAAAATAGGATCGTGGTTGCAATGTCCTCTAGGTTTCCAAATGAGATCTCTGGGATTGACAGGCCAAACCTGGAGGATTTTCTGTTTGTACTGCTTTTAAATAACGAAGAACCTTTTTGTATATTTATGCTTTTTAGTCATAGGGATTAATGTTGACCACTTATATGGTGCTCCCATAATAAAAATACCAATAAATATCTTCTGCGAATAAAATGAAAGTAATTGCTACCACATTGAGAATATTGTTAACTAGAGAAAATAATAAAATTTGGCTTATACTAAAATAAAACATCATATGTTTCATCAAAAAATAGAATAAATACATTTCACAAGTGATGAATCAATTTAATGTGGTTGCAGTAAGAGATCGCAAACAGTTCTTTCTTCATTGTAATTAACATTTTTATGTTATTAGAGATATTTTCCCATATTATAATTACTGTTAAAGACGAATTTTAAAGAAATATGTTTAGAAAAATTAGGCTAAAATACAATTTCTCTACTCTTAAAAATTAATAATAATTTAAAGTAATAAAAATCTTTCATTAACTGATTGCGTTATTTCCTTTAATTTAAAAGTTAGTATCCTCTATTTATTTATTTTTTAATTTCCTTATGAAATACACTGTGATCTATTCAAGGCATCGCAAACAATTGTTTCTTCATTGTTGTCAACAATTTTTATATTGTCAAAAATATTTTACCATAACTTCATTACTGTTAAGACCAATTTTGAAGAATCACATTTTGAAAATTAGGCTAAAATACAATTTCTCTACTCTTAACGTTTAATAATAATTTTAAAGTATTAAAAATCGACATTAACTGACTGCGTTTTTTCCTTTAATTTATAAATTAATATCCTTTATTTGAAGGTTTCCAAATGAGATCTCTGGGATTGACAGGCCAAACCTGGAGGATTTTCTGTTTGTACTGCTTTTAAATAACGAGGAACCTTTTTGTATATTTATGCTTTTTAGTCATAGGGATTAATGTTGACCACCCATATGGTGCTCCCATAATAAAAATACCAATAAATATCTTCTGCGAATAAAATGAAAGTGCTACCACATTGAGAATATTACTAACTAGAGAAAATAATAAAATTTGGCTTATACTAAAATAAAACCTTATATGCTTCATCAAAAAATAGAATAAATGCATTTCACAAGTGATGAATCAATTTAATGTGGTTCCAGTATATATAATTCAACAAATGATACTTTAGCTTTCCATGGTGTAATAAATAAAATAGTGCTGCTTCGCTCTATTCAAATCATAATTACATGAAGGACATTTTATGTTGTTAGAGATATTTTCCCATAATTTAATTACTGAGTAAAACTAATTTTAAAGAAGCATGTTTAGAAAACTAGGCTAAACTACAATTTCTTTACTCTGTAAGTTTAATAATGCTTTTAAAGCATTAAAAAATAATAACAGACTACGTAATTTCTTTTAATTTATAAGTTAATATCTTTCATTTATTTAAACATAATTTCCTTGTGACATTAACTGTCGGTGATTGATTTAAGAGATCGTAAACAGTTGTTTCTTCATTGTTGTTAAAATTTTTATGTTGTTACAGATATTTTCCCATAACATAATTACTGTTAAAGACTAATTTTAAAGAAGCAAGTTTAGAAAATTAGGCTAAAATACAATTGCTCTACTCTTAAAAATTAATAATAACTTAAAGTAATAAAAATCGACATTAACTGATTGCGTTATATCCTTTTATAAGTTAATATACTTTATTTGTTTAAAAAATTTCCTTATGAAATATCTTGGATTGATTTAAGAGATCTCACACAGTTGTCCCTTCATTGTTGTAAACATTTTTTATGATGTTAGAGATATTTTCCCATAACTTAAGTAATGTTAAAGACTAATTTTAAAGAAGCATGTTTAGAAAATTAGGCTAAAACATAATTTCTCTACTCTTAAATTTTAATAATATTTTTAAAGCATTAAAAATCAGCATTAACTGACTGATTTTTTTCCTTTAATTTATCAGTTAATATCTTTTATTTAAGGTTGTTTTATGAAATAAACTGTCATTGATTTAAGAGAAGGCAAACTGTTTCTTTATTGTTGTCAACAACTTTTATGTTGTTACATATATTTTCCCATAACTTAGGTGATGTTAAAGCCGAATTTTAAAGAAGCATGTTTAGGAAATTAGGCTAAAAGACAATTTTTCTACTCTTAAAAATTAATAATAATTTAAAGTAATAAAAATCGACATTAACTGATTGCGTTATAGCCTTTTATTTATAAGTTAATATACTTTATTGGTTTAAAAAAAATTCCGTATGAAATAAACTATCTTAGATTGATTTAAGAGATTGCACACAGTTATTTCATCATTGTTGTCAACAATTTTTGTGTTGTTAGAGATATTTTCCCATAACTTAAATAATGTTAAAGACGGATTTTAAAGAAGCAAGTTTAGAAAATTAAGCTAAAATACAATTTATCTACTCTTAAAGTTTAATAAAAATTTTAAAGTATTAAAAATTGATATTAACTGACTGAGTTATTTCGTTTAGTTTATACGTTAATATCCTCTCGTATTTTTAAAAAAATTCCTTATGAAATAAACTGTGATTGTTATAAGAGACCAGAAACAGTTGTTTCTTCATTTCTGTCAACAATTTTTATATTATCAGAGATATTTTACCATAACTTTAATTTCTTTTACAGTTAAAGACTAATTTTGAAGAAGCAGATTTAGAAAATTAGGTTAAAATACACTTTCTTTACTTTTAAAGTTTAATAAAACTTTTAAAATATTAAAAATCGACATAAACTGACGGCGTGTTTTCTTTATTTGTTTAAGTTAATATCCTTTATTTGTTTAAAAGGTTTTTTAAATAAAATAAATTGTGATTGATTTAAGAGATAGCAAACACTTGTTTCTTCATTGTTGTCAAAAATTTTTATGTTGTTACAAATATTTTCCTATAACTTAATTAATGTTAAAGACGAATCTTAAAGAAGCAGTCTAGAAAATTAGACTAAAATACGCAATTTCTCGACTTTTAAAAATTACTTATGCTTTTAAAGTATTAAAAATCGACTTTTATTGACTACGTTATTTCCTTTAATTTATAAATTATTATCCTTCATATGTTTAAAAAAATTTCTTTATAAAATAAATTATCGGAGATTGATTTAAGAGATCGCACACAGTTGTTTCTTCATTGTTGTCAACAATTTTTGTGTTGTTGGAGATATTTTCCCATAATTTAATTAATATTAAAGACTAATATTAAAGAAGCATGTGTAGAAAATTAGGCTAAAATACAATTTCTTTACTCTTAAAATTCAATAATGCATTTAAAGTATTAAAAATATTAACAGACTGTGTTATTTCTTTTAATTTATAAATTAATATCCTTTATTTATTTAAAAACATTTCCTTATGAAATAAACTGTCGGTGATTGGTTTAAGAAATCGCAAACAGTTGTTTCTTCATTGTTGTTTACATAATTTATGTTGTGACAGATATTTTCCCATAATATAATTACCCTTAAAGACTAATTTTAAAGAAGAAAATTTAGAAAATTAGGATAAAATACAATTTCTCTACTCCTAAAAATTAATAATACTTTTAAAGTATTAAAAATCAACACTAAGTGACTGCGTTATTAAGTTTAATTTATAAGTTCATATCCTTCATTTGTTTAAAAAATATACTTATGAAATAAATTATCAGAGATTGATTTAAGAGATTTCACTCAATTGTTTTTTCATTGTTGTCAACATGTTTGTGTTGTAAAAGTTATTTTCCCATAAATTAATTAAGCACGTTTAGGAAATTGGGCTAAAATACAATTTTTTTACTCTTAATGTTTATTAATACTGTTAAAGTATTAAAAATTGATATTAACTGACTGAGTTATTTCTTTTAATTTATAAGTTATTATCCTGCAGTTATTTAAAAAAAAATTCTTATCAAATAAACTGCGATTGATTTAAGAGATCGCAAACAGTTGTTTCTTCATTGTTGTCAACATTTTTTGTGTTGTAAAAGTTATTTTACCATAAATTAATTAATGTTAAAGACTAATTTTAAAGAAGCAAGTTTAGGAAATATGGCTAAAATACAATTTATCTACTCTTAAAGTTTAAAAATACTGTTAAAGTATTAAAAATTGATTTTAACTGACTGAGTTATTTCTTTTAATTTATAAGTTAATATCCTTTATTTGTTTAAAAAAAATTTCCTTTTGAAATAAACTGTGATTGATTTAAGAGCTCGCAAACAATTGTTTCTTCATTGTTGCCAACATTTTTTGTGTTCTAAGAGTTATTTTCCAATAAATTAATATTGTTAAAGACTAATTTTAAAGAAACAATTTTAGAAAATTAAGCTGAAATACAATTTATCTACGCTTAAAGTTTTATAATAATTTTAAAGTTTTAAAATCGACATTATAACTGACTGCGTTATTTCATTTAATTTATAAGTTAAAATTCTTTATTTGTTTAAAAGCTTTTTTTCATGAAATAAAATATCGATGATTGATTTAAGAGATCTCAAATAGTTGTTTCTTCATTTCTGTCCATATCGGAAGTTTCTATTTCTCTGCTGATAAATTTTATGCTTCTGTCTCAATTTACTTCAGAATTAAATTACTCTCAGACAAATAGACAGGGTGATGGACAGAAAGATGCATTTAAATGCTGCCAAAAAATTGTTTAAACTCAAAATTCCTATATTTCAAAAAAGCTTCTCAATTCAAATTATATTAGAAGCGATAAATAATTTTTATTTATCTAATACAGAGCGATAGGAAAAATATATTCTGTCCAACAAAAAAAACTATCAAATTGTACGTACATTAATATTCTAATTTTTCTTACAGAGAGTATACTGAAAAATTTCTGATTTTTTATTTATTTATGAAAAATAGCTTTGAGAATGTGGTATTTGAAGATTTTATTCAGTAATTCTCATTTAATGCAAATGTATAATGAGGAATCTAAATGTATCTTAAGGAGTTTATTGCATACTTCATGTTATGTAATATATATATATATATATATATATATATATATATATATATATTTTGATATTTATATATATATATATATATAGTTATATATAATATATATATACATAATATATATATATATATATATATATATATATATATATATATATATATATATATATATATATATATAATATATATATATATATATATATATATATATGTATATATATATGTATATATATATATATATATATATATATATATATATATATATATATATATATATATATATATATATATATATATATATATATATATATATATATATATATATATATATATATATATATATATATATATATATATATATATATATATATATATATATATATATATATATATATATATATATATATATATATATATATATATATATATATATATATATATATATATATCAATATATAAGCCCTAAAGTCTATCCAAAATTATCAATTTTCTCCATTCATTATTCTTGATCTTAATTTCTTGCCTTTATAATATTAACCATATTTCCGAGCCATCCAATTTAAACGAGGAAGTTTTCATTCCTTCAGCCGAAATTTGAAATTCTTTCTTTGATTCTCAAAGCAAAAAATCATATGGCTGGCATTTTTATTAGAAAGTAATAACTCTCCCAGGAAAGTCTGTAACAATCAGCAATAATGCTTATCTGAAATGCCACACTTTAGCAGAAGGCTCTAATCAAAGGTTACTCTCTCTAAGCAATTAACAGTTGAATCAACATTTTCCCACGACACTAAACCACACATGGTATTTAGTCGTCTCTTGCTAAAGGTTGCTGTTGCCACATGCAGTTAGGGAGTGCTGTATGATACCGTCTGGTTCAGACGCCTCTGGATTTTGTGCTATTTTGATCGGATGAAATAAAAGTTATGTTCGGTCACGACGACTGATGTGTTTCTTTCAAACAGACGGTTAGCGGGACTCTTGGCAGTCCAGCATGCCCGGGCTGAGAAAAATAATAGGGCAATTTCAAAAGAAGTTTTCAAGTGAAGTTCGGGGCTGGTTGGTCCCCTGACCGATTACACACACACACACACACACACACACACACACACACACACACACACACACACACACACACATATATATATATATATATATATATATATATATATATATATATATGTGTGTGTGTGTGTGTGTGTGTGTATGTATGTATGTGTGCGTGTGTGTGTAATCCAATAATTATAAAATTGCTGGAATAGGAGAAAGTTAAACAGCTAGCGGTAATAAAAATGCATTCGGCCGATATTAAAGAGATCGGCACAAGACTAGATAAAACTTTATTTCAGAGCTGCTAAAGCGGACATCTTTACGAGTCAACGAAAGAGAAAGGGAAGGCACAAAAATTTACTCTGCTTGAACAGAGGTGCACCCAAGAGTGAATTTTCCCACTTACTCATCAAATTTCAGTGCAAAAGCAGTGAAAACGCGATTGCGATTTTCCGGCGACAGGTGGGAAACGTGTTGAATAGACAGAAAATTTACATCTTTAGGATAGAAATCTTTGGGAAAGATTTAAGTCGAAGACATTCCTTTGATAAGGCATGTAGAAGCTTGGAAAACGATTTTAAGGAATTAGAATGGGAGAGAGGAGGTTTTTAAGGAAATTTTAAAGTTATATAATTTTGATATACTGCATATATATAGATTCATATATGTGTGTATATATATATACCAAAGAACCATTACATAATAACTATCCTCCATTAAACTGGCTCGACTTCTGACCACTGATAATTAAGCTATATATTCCATAATACATAAAGATGTTTAATTAAAAATATATATTTTAAAAACATTGATTCTTATCGCTAGATTTTTAAATGTGTTGTTGCAATCTGCAGCAAACTTGTTTACAATTTCACGCCTCCTAACTAACTATAAATTAACAGAAAGAAATTTCTATGAAATTTTCTTCTACTAATTACATTTTCTATTAATCCTATACACACTGTGTATGTCTGTGTGTCGTTCAGCTGTATACATAATACAAAAGAAGTTAATTACTAAGCATTTGATTTTGAAACACAAAATATTTATTTCAGTAATAAACGTAATGTGCAAAACCAGATGGGCAGCCAAGTAATGGTTTTTAGAAATAATTCAATAATATGTTGAAAGAGCTTTGAAAGGAGATACATTTTACGTACAAGTGGTTTACTGATAATCACAAAAAAGTAAGGCAATATTTTTTGCATATATTTGCATAAAATGAATACTGAGTGAATATTCCTATTCTTTAATTTTAAGAGAAATGACTATTTTTCTAGAAAAACGGAGAAAGGAATTGATTTAAACACCTTGAATATGATTTACCGGTTGAATCATATAATTATTGTAACGTAAAACCTATCCGTATGAAGGATGAAAAGTAAAGAATAAGGTCTTTAAATTATTTTTAGATATATTTTTTTCGTTTAAATAATAATAGATAGGAAGTCTGAGCTAGCAACACTCGGAATTTTACAAAACGATGCTGTTTACTATACATAAATGATAATAATAATTGACAATTATTTCCAAGAAAAAATAATATATTAGTGATTCCAATAACTAAGATCACAATTTCACGTTATAACATAACTGGAAAATTACAGACATCTGTCAACAATTAATGATTATACGAAATATTACTTAACACTTTCATAAAAACCACAGTTATTTTCCCAATTATACGTATTTTATATTATAGAACACAATAGTGTACATATTACAATAAGTAGTTTATAAAGACAAAATTATATACCAAATAACTTTCAAAACTATATTTGACAAAATAAAATGGATTTAGAAACAGTAGAAAATGGCAAAATAATGAACATTTAATTATTTTATATATAATAGTGTGACTGTAAATGAAATACTTTATTTAAGTACACCAAAGAGCCATTACCTCCTTCCATTTTTAAGAATGGACTCGTCTAGGAATAAAACCACTGCCAGTGGAGTATATAAAATGGTTATGCCTTGTCTTTTCAAATATAGCTCTATTAGCGACATAATTGAAAAAGCAACTGATTTATCGGACTTCCATATAGGACAAATCATTATGACTCGACAACTGGGGACATCAGTATTAGAAACGGTGCGTTTAGTGGGCTATTCGCGTTTAGTTGTTGTGAGCACACATCGAAAGTGGTGTATGAAGTATGAAACGACAAGTCGCTGTCCAGTAGTGTGTGGTCCATGGTGCATTGATTCCAGGGGAGAATGAAGATTTCAACGTATTGTTCGCTGTAACAATAGGTTATATTCGGTTCAACTTTTTTTTACCTCTTCCTGTAAGCCATCTTCAAAGACATACAGAACAGGACCGGTTTGAACAAGAAGGAACTTTAGACTTCTCCCAACCAATAGACGGGCCAGTTGGTTTGGCAGGATTCTGACCCATCCATTCTTGAGTGGACCCCTGTTTTTTCTCAGCGGGTCAGTCTGATTTCTTAGAGGACAAGGTTGTTACCAGAGGAAAGAAGAGGGTGAAAGCTGCTGGCATCCGCTCCTTACGGGATAGACATTTTTTGGAACGGCACGAGAAAAAGGAAAATCAACGTCATTTTTTTAAGGCCAACGTTGAGTCGAGTGGAGTCTTCGATATCTACAAATGATAACTTATATTCTAGTTGTATATTTTAGGCATTTAATTGTATAAAATTATTTAATCAAGACATATTTGTCTATGTGTTTTTAATGAGTTTTAATTTCTTCTTTCTCAAACACTAAATCAATGTAACATTTTTACATTCGCCTTAACCAAAGAGCTACAGCAGCCGAAATCAACACCGGCTACAACAATGGGGGCCGAAACAGTGTTTCTCAACATTCTGTGCAGCTTACATTGTTGCGCAGGGGTGTACTCAGTAAGAGGCCGAAACATGTCCGTGTACTGACGGTACGTCATCAGCAACGGCAACTGCAATGGGCCAAGTAACATCATTGGACATTAGAAGAATGGAAAAAAGTTGCAAGGTCAGACGAATCACATTTTCTGGTCCATCGACGGGAGTGTGCGAATATGCCGATTTCAAAGGATGTCTATCGGAATTCTAATTGTCTTCTAATGTCCATCGGAATTGGACATTAGAAAAATGGAAAAAAAGTTGCATGATCAGACGAATCACGTTTACTGGTCCATCGAGGGACGTGTACGAATATGTCGATTTCCAAAGAATGTTCCTCAGAATTCTAATTGTCTTCTAATGTCCACCGGAATTGGACATCAGAAGAATGGAAAATAGTTGCATGGTCAGACGAATCACATTTTCTGGTCCATCGACGGGAGTGTGCGATTATGCCGATTTTCAAAGAAAACTCTGACTCCCGGATACACAGTTGGAAGAAGACAAGCCGGTGCCGTGTATTATGGTGTAATCAATATTTTCATTCAGCACATTATGACATTTAACTCCCATAGAATAATCCCTGACGTTTGTCATGTACATGAACATGCAGACCTGTTTACCCATTCATGACAACATAATTTCCGCTGGGGGATTGTAAAAGGATAAAAAGTATATTGATAAAATGATGGATATTGATAAATGATTGAAAAAATGTGCATGCAGTGATTGCAGCAAGAAGTGAGTTTATTCTATCTAAAATATGCACTTTAAATATGTGTTTAAGTAGAGTGCAATTTACACGAGTAAGACCTATCTGCTCTTTAAAGGTTACTATGGCGATGAAATTCTCATTATTTCGTAAAAATTTAATGCATATCACAAAAATGTGAAAAATAGTAAACCGTATTCTAATTCTGTTTTCTTTTGGGAATAAGGAAATATTATATTTTCTTCCTCTGGTTAGGATACATTGAGCATTCGGGAAACAGTAAATTTTATTTTATAGTTAATTTAGAAAATACATATATATTTTTTGTTATTTATTTCAATAAATACGTAGAAACCAAAAATGAACTGATATCCTGCGACAAAATATTTCCTAGAAATATCATATTACCTAGAACGATGTGCACGATTGCATACCACTGAATTAAAACAGACATAAAATTTTGATAGAAATATCTTTATTTTTAATTCCTTTGAGATATAATGTAAACGCAAATTCTACAATCCAGCAATATGTATTTAAATCTCTGAGAAAACTAAAGTTTGCATCTATATTTTTCAAGCATATACTTTAATTAAAAATTCTTCTGAATTAAGGTTTGCATATTATGAAACGGATATTATGTTTGTAGAAACAAATTCGTTGATTTTGAAATACAATTTGAAAGGTTCAATAGAATGGTTAGAAACTAAGGAGTGGTATTCAAAGGGATGTAATTTTAAGATTCTATAATTTAGATAGTAAATTATGTAGAGTAGCAATGTTTAAAGTCGCAAGATAATACAGTAGCCGCTTCTTCTGCATAATTCGGTTTGGGTAATTAACGTTCCCAGAATAACTGATATATTTATAAGAAAATTTAAATTAGATTTTAGATTATGTTACATACCAACAATATAAAGAATTTTGAGAACAACTCATTTCATGGATCAAAATAAAGTATTTTATTTTATTTTAAAGCTCTTCATACACCAAAAAATATGATCTTAATTAGTCATAACCAGTTCAGGAATGATCAAAACAGATATTAAAAATTTTATGATTAACGATACACAGTAAAATGCGCTTAGTGTATTGTGCTCCCTCCACGAAACAGTTTGGGTTCGATTCCCGAATCATACTTTGATGTATTTGTGTAATGCCGTCCCATAAGAATCGATGTTGCCATACCTATATGGTGTTCTCATAATAAAAGGAGAACAAAAAATTGGATTGTATGATTAAATGCTAATATAGGAAAGTTCCCCACATTTGTAAAAAAATAAAAGAATCCGAATTAAAGTTTTCTAGTACATACTATATTTTACAACGTTCTTATTCGTCTTAACCTATGCTTCAGATGCCTGGACTATGACTAGGAATGAAGAAAATAATTGGTTCCTTTCGAACGAAATATAATAAGAAGTATTTTGGAAGAAGTCTATGAATGTGGTATCTGATATAGAAGGTACAACTACAAATCGTATAAATTGTTTAAGGAGACAGATGGTGTTCATTTCACAAAGCTAAACCCCGTTAATTGAACAGGGCATGTTACACTTATGATCAATAGTAAGATACCCAAAGAAAATATTTTGTCTAGAAAAAACAATTCAAAAAAGGGTATATCTAAATTTTGATGAATGAAAACAATCAATGATTACTGTTTTCTCTTAATACCAAGAATTGGAGACGAATAGCTAAAAGCAGGGGCGCCCGAAATCGACTGGTTCAGAAGACCTTGATTCACTCTGCTACATGAATGATGAGGATGAGTACTACATGGATACCACTTAAAATGTTTAAGCATTGATCAGTCACTGGTGAATTACTGGTGAATAATTCCATCGAAATGTGAGGTTTGAAATTTATTGTGATTACTATACTTTCTTTTACTTTGTGCAATGAAGTAAAATAATGTGTTACATTTGGTAATAATTCTTGAATTAGAATTACATTGGATCAACATAAAAGTACCTGATTTTTTAGCTGGATTATTTAAAATGAACGGAGTTAACCAGAAATTTAAAAATATTAATCCCTGGACATAGATTAAATTCTTTAAGTTTTTCCAATGATAACGCCGTTAATGTTACTAGCACAGGAATAAATTATGATGAATAATAGTGGCAACAGAAGATTATAAAATGAAATAAGTTATGAATATAGAAAACTTATTTTTTATATTTATTTTATATAACTAGAAAAGCAATTAAAATTGAACGAAAAAGCAAAAATTTGAATTTTTAGGTATTGATTGCTAATAGATGGCATTACTTTTATAAAAGCTTTGCAATTCGGATTACAAGTATGTTGAATAGTTTTTATGTAAGCAAACGGATTATTTTTTTTCTCCGACCTAATTATGTATGGTTGAATACTGTATTTCCATCAGAATTGAACCTATGTGCAAAATTCCAGATATCTAACTAGTCAGGAAGGTAGTTAAAATTGATTCCAAAATATCATTTGACATACAAGGGAACTTTAAAAAACGTTTCAAAATTGTGCAAATTAAAATAGATGAAATCAAATAACTGAACTGAAAGTAATAAAATAGAATCAAAACGTATATCATTTTAAAACATATGTTAAGTCCTTTAAAATGAATTAAAAGACGAACTTTTGAAATTACAGATTTTGACCAAATTATTAACACATTGTGTGTGGGTACATGTCGCAGCGGAATTGTACCGAGAGCGGGCGTTTCACACTTAAATTTAGTAAATCTCAAATAGATCGAAAATTACTTAATTTTTTAACCAACTTTTCGTATTTTATGTTGAAATAAGTAAACAAAAATTAAAAAAAAATTAAATTAAAAAAATTTAAAACGGCATTGCAAAGAATAAAGTTTTATTTCTTTTATGACTT
>CM063504.1:13437286-13509786 GCA_032207245.1 Pardosa pseudoannulata
ACAAATTTGATTCAAATATCAGACTTTGTTTACGTTTTCAATTTTTCTTCTGTTATTTCCCATTTTATGTAAGAAAGTAATTCAGTACATAAATTATTACCTGTGTTTATTATAAAAGACGTAAATTTAGCAAAGTATATTAGTGTATTCGGGTTAGAAGTAATTGTGTTCCGTGGAGAATGTAGCGAATTTAACATTATTAAGAACGTATATCTGATTACGGGCTAAAATATATGTTTACAAAAAATATAAAAAAAATCGCCACTGCTATGTTATTAAATCTTATAAACTACATAGAAATACTCTTTTTTCCCCTTTAAGGAAAGCTAATTAATGATGGCATAGGTTGTATGTTTTCTGTTGTTTGGGTAATTTATGTATAAGATACTGTGTTTTTCATTATCTACGGAAGTTTAATTATTTTGGTTTCTTTAGAATCAGAAATTTGATTCTAAATATATTCAATAGAAAATCCATGGTAATAAGCATGTTGGTTCAAAATAAAAATGGGTATTGAAAAGAAGTTCGTAATTAATTATACAAAATCTTGATTTTTTTTCTTTCTTTTTTTTGTATAGAAAGAATAATTTTCATTTAAATGGGTAAACCATTTTTGCATTATAGAGAAACTAATAATTATTCTTTGAAATGTAGAGTGTCATTTAATTTTGGACATTTATAAACCCCTTGCCTGTTTTGCACCTACACCGTACGGGCGCAATTACCGTGCTTTTAATGATTTGCCCGTATGGCGTACGGGCAATCCGATTTCTTTGTCGTTGTCACTGTTTGAACCAATATTTTATATTTTTAATGACAAATTAGTCATATAGATGTCCACAAGATGTTAGTTTTAGAAGTGTATTCTGTTTGGTTTAATAACGCGGGCTTTCTGATAAGTTTTCCATTACTCCGCGAGTTTTCACCTTTTAGTTTTTGGCTCTAATTTGCTCGAGTTTTCGGGAAACTGACAGAGAGAAACTTTTCAGAAGTAATTCTACCTACATTCTAAAAACCATAACCCGCAAACCAGTGCGTGTGTGTTCATTGAAGAAGTATCACAGCTCAAAAAAATTAGAAAAAAAGAAAGACTAGGTATTTTTGTTCCGGATTGGAAAGTTGGACTAAATCTGATCATTGAAAAAACAGGTTAAGTAAATGTACTTTCAGTATTTACATTCGAAAATAATTGTTTAGTACTTGTAAATGAAAATATTTCTATTTTTTATATGCGGAACTGTAAACGCCACTTCCTTCTCTGGCGTGCATGATAGAGAAAAGACAACTTAGAGGGAAAATATTACTTTATTTCTTCTAAAAAATGTTGTTATATCTGTTTAAAATAATTAGAAATATTACATTTAATAACAGTTTACAGCTTATAAATGTAAAATGATACAAGATACATATAATATATATGAGAACATAAAATATATATGAGAAACAAATTGGAATTCAAATTTTTTTCTTCACAATTAAACATCACATTATCGTATTCCTTCTGATGTGGGAATAAATTATTTGAAATCATTTCTCATAAATAATGTTATGAAATTCAGTTTTCTAAAATTAAGCAAATTTAATCGTAGAATGGAAAGTAGTTCCATTTATATTTGGACCTTAGTAATTATCACTTACCAATGTGTGTGCATCTTTGTACATGTCCATACACATGACCGCTTTCCTGTATTTGAGGAAATAAAACCCATGCTAATTTACAACATTGTACGTTTACATATGTCATAGATATATAATTGTATACTTTAAGGACACTGATTTCTAAGGCTGTAATCATGATTTATCCAGTAATTTTACATGCTACATTAGTATAATGCTAATTTACAACATTGTACGTTTACATATGTCATAGATATATAATTATATACTTTAAGGACACTGATTTCTAAGGCTGTAATCATGATGTATCCAGTATTTTTTACATACTACGTTGGTAAATATTAATTTACAGCATTGTACCTTTACATATGTCATAGATATATAATTGTGTACTTTAAGGACATCGATTTCTAAGGCTGTAGTCCTGATGTATCCAGTATTTTTTTCAGTACAATCATGATTACAAATTATCATGATTACAAAGACTTAAACTAGCCTATTACGATGCAAAAATATTAGGTTCTTTGAAACTTTAACTTTTAATAATCTCTGCTTAAGTAAAAAAGAATGTAGCGAAAAATATTTTATTATAATTACTTTAATTATAATAATCATTAGACGAAATTAGTTATATCATCGTAATAATGACTAAGGAATTTATCATTGGCATTAAAAACATTATTTTAAATTTAAGTAGAAAATACATACATAAAGCATAAAAAATACAGAAAAGAGAAAGAAAAAACCTTTATATAAGGTTGGGAAAAAAATCTTTCTCCCAAAAGTGGATGAAAGCTAGGCACAGAAGCTTGTACAATGTGAATAAAACATTCTGGAGCGTGCCATATTTTTCCTCCACTGTTTCATCATTCATGCACATATATTAAGAAAACGCAAAAGGAATTTATGTTGATTGTATAGTTCCGTATTCCAATACAAACCAGATTTAAAATTCGCCTCAAGATCCGTTGGAATGCGAGAAGGCATTTGAATTCAATTTCTGCGTGAAAATCAAAACTCATATTTCACGCTATATCTTTAAATTGTTTTAAAACTCTTCAGAACACAGTAGGATAATGTATGGGATGTAAGGTAACAAAGATGTTAGAAACTGAACCAAAATTATTTTCTTCTTAAAGTTTTTTTTTATGGAAAACCTAAATTATTCCTTTAATATATGTGTTTTTCTTATGAAATATAGATTCATATTTTTATCCATTTTAATAAAGTGTATAAGGATTCTAGAAATAATAGTGGAAAAATAGTAAGTTACATATCATATTGTAGTAAATGTGTGAATTGCCCCTACGTATACTACCATGAATAAAATTTAAAAAAATATTATTACTCTCCATTTCTTAGAAAATATTTTCTTTACTTTAATGATTTTTTTTGTATGTTAATCAGCGATATACTCTTAGCAGTTAATTTTGGTTTGATTTTAAAATTGTACATTGCATGTTTGAAAAATCTGTTAAATAAGATTATATTTAGCAAGAAAGCATATTACAATTGATCGTTATTTTTTAAGTAGTATTTTTGAAATAACTACTGTGAGACACAATTATGCTTTTCCAAACATAATTGTATCTTGCGCTCATATGTGTTTCTGTATTTGTATTCTGGCACAAATTTGGATCTCCAATGAAGTAAAAGACTTCTTTAATGTTTCTGTAAGGAAGAGATATCTGAATGCTAGAATGCAGACAATCTCAAAACGAAATGCCTTGAATTCTGGTGTGCTTCAATAAGTAATCTAAAAATACGAATGATGTTATCATATGACCAGTAAAACCAGTTTGATTAGGAATAGTTCAGCAACACCGATATTTGGTGATAGCTGCAGCGTCAAATTCATAGTTGTGTCCCAGATCTGGATTTGACAATCACAACAACCAAAGTACGAGGTTTGAGGCAAGCTATTTACGAACACTCATTCTTATTAGTGTGCATCTCCGACAACTAATAGTTTGCTTCCCTCTCATGCATGCACATAAACGTGCTCGTTTAAACAAGAATTTGGAACACCTAAACTCGAGTTTACCAGAAGGGGCCAATGTTATTTCCAGTCACAAATCCCGCTTTCATCTCAACAAGAAGTTTCGTCTATAACAAGATGTAGAAAGCTTGGAACATATTTTTATCCAAGAAATAACAGGGAAAAGACAAATTTTCGGGAAGATTCACAGTATGTTAGTTCATTAGGCTTAATAGCTGCAGAAAACACCCCATTTTTCAGGCGGGGTCTGTTACTGTTAAAAAGTAGATATAGAAAGTACTTGCTCCTTATATTCTCTTGATTCTAGGAACTATCGGTCACGTATTCTCTTTAATAAATCCGAATGTTCTTTGTCACAGCGTGATCCAGGAGGACATCTTCCTTTACTTTCACTTTCAAAACTGTGATCTTTATTATAGGAAAATTATGTTTGTTACCACAGCCACATAATTTTATTTGAAAAAGAAAAAGATAATATTTGATCGGGGAACTCTACATCCTACCATACGTAGAGGTTATATATTTATCAGCCACTTTCGAACTCTGGTACTCACTTCGCGTCATTCTGGTATTGTCTCGCATGTAAATATTCAATCACTCACAAAGCTATTAGTTCACACACCTACCTTGTTTAGGTCCAATCATCTAAAATGATCATCTAAGTTGATGGCCCTCGTGGTGCCTATAAAGACATCAGTAATTATTTCATTGTAATAAAATTACCAACGAATATATTTTTATAACTTTTTAAAAACTTTTTAACTCTATAGCTATGAGACATTGCGTATTCCACAGCCTTAATTTATGTGTGTATATGTATGTATACACACAGATGTGTATATATATATATATATATATATATAATATATATATATATATATATATATATAACAAGGGAAAGTATATTTCACCAATTACACTGAAGATTAATTCCTTTACCAGGCTTACTTGTAAAAAATAACTCCTAATTATTTTGAAGTCGTGGCATCATCTTTAAATCAAGTTGACCTTTGTAAAACTTCACATCAATTAAAGATCGAAAAGCATTGGTCGAGTGGTCGATTGGTTAGGAGTTGGTTGAGTTTGGTTGTTAGTTGGTTAGTTATTTGGTTGGTTGGTTTGATAGGAAAATTAAATCACTCAAGCATCTTTGTTTAAAAAAATCCAAGTTTACTGGACCCCAAAATAATCGAATCTGCTGATAGACAAACTGGCTGATAAGTAGCTTGGCACAACAGTGCACGGATTTATTGGGTCATTCTGTCAGTCAAATCCTAGCCAAGCACCCCACCCCACCCTATCGTCCTTTAGACCCAGTGCAAATATCCCAAAATCCCTAGCATCAATTTTGTGTTTAACTTAACTCTAATTATACCTCTACATGGGGCTACACAACAGCCATAAAAACATGACATGCGACTCTTTTTTTTTTTCAGCCTGTAGATAAGACAGTCAAGGTTTAGATCACTCTCTTAATATCTTTCACTAATGATTGCTGTACAGGTCAAGGAACATTTCTATTTTTAGATTCGCCTCCTGCCTGTCTTTTCCAGTCACCTCCTCTTTATTTTTATTCCCATACAGAACGAATTTTGTATAGTCTTCCTCAGACTCCCGAAAAGTCCCTCCTCTCAGCCGTTACGATCTCTCAACATCAGTACTAGATACTAGGCCACCCACCAGGACAACCACAGATGGTATGATATAGATCTGCTATGATGAGTGACTCGGCAATATGATTAGCACAAGTTACGACCCCTGGGGTCAACATCTACAGCCTTGCAAAAGAATCACACACAATGGGACTACAGCTCGACTTTTTTTTTAATACTGCCTCCAGCACCCTCCTCCTTTATCTAATATTATACTTTTTTTCATTTTTAACTTCTTTTTTATATTTAAATTTTCAATTAAGATCTATGTTTTTCACACTTAAAACTAATTCGAGGTTTTAGAAGTCATTTTTTGAGTCACGGAGGTTCCGCAGAGTGAGCAAATTTTCCGTCACAATGACTCACGAGCGATGGTAACGAGACCCAGGATTGCGACTGTCCCCCATGAAAGTTTCCTGCTTCTCCTCTTTTGGTCTTCGGGATTCCGTCTCAAATTGTAACGAGCAAAATATCTAAGGTTACAAATTCTCTCTCTGTTTGGTTGTCGTTATTTGCTCCACCATCAGTAACTCCGCCGTCAAGAGGCCAGTTAGAGCATTCACTAGTAATCCAAACTTTTACTTGTTAACTTTATATTATCTATTTTTGTTTCCACCACACACCGATTAACATTCTTGTTAAAGTAACCTTCAGTTTAGTTTCAATTTAACCAGCAATTTCTAATTGGTTTTTCTTCTATTCCGCAAAGAACTCCTCATGGCATGCTAATTTGTTTTGTAAACTGTATTTCACAACCAGCTGTATATATATAAAGGCAAGTCGCCCGTTATGCTGGATGGTGTTATTATTTTGTCGATTAGTGTGCAGTCTCGTTTCTCTATATATTCTATGCTTATTGAAGACTGTTTTTATGTTAAACTTAATGTGTTTTTAAGATGTGTTTTTTAATAAAGTGATGATATTTAAGAATAAATTCAGTTACCATCGCCTGTAGATTAATCATCTTTTATTTGTGCAAGGTTATTTTTATCGATGAGTTGGGAAGGTTCAAAAGAAACCGGGAATAATATCAAGAAGCTTCCACGTTATAAAATGTTTGCATTACAACCGTACTCTGCTGCGTGGGACCGCTACTGGCACCTGTGGTGCTCTCTATGTGTTCTCACTAGTGTAGTGGTATGCAAATAATCATATATCAAATGAAGCTCTCCGTAGAACCTTTTGTTGAAAGGTTAATACTCAAGTGATAGAAACAAGATAAAATATAAGGATTAGGGAGTGTACAAGACTTGTGGTGTCCTCAAGTTATAATTATTTTGTTGCCGCTAATTATCTTTATTTGTACTTTCATTTGAGCATACAAAGTTTTGACAAGCGGCAGAAGATCTGCGTGCGCAGACGATTACTTGTCAGCTACCGGCTGCCTTATAAGTTGCAGCCAGGCGAGAACGGAAGAGGAGAGAATTCTCACGCGGCTGTGAAATCCAGCGTATTTCGCCCTCGGAAGTACTTCTGCATTCGACTGTGAGATCCAGCTTGCTTGACAAGAACGTTCGCCGGATGACTCTTCAATTGCATGCTGCAAACATTGTATCTGCCCTTATTTGCATTGTTTCTTTCGTTACTATTATTATTTTTATTATACACGTCAGCCTGGTATTAAAAGAATTTTAACGCAAGCTTATTTTTTTGGAGTTTGTTTTTCGATTCGCTACAGTAGTAGCATTACAGTGGTTGAAACACCACTACAGACTTGCAGCTTGTAACTGTTGATTAATACAGAAGAGTTCCCTTGGACAAAACATGATGGATTCCACAACTAAATGCAGAACTTCCCTCCGAGGTCGAAGCACGACTGATTCCACCGCCGCTTGAAGAAGTGCTCTCCGACTTGGTACGCCGCGTCTTGCACTCTCCTCTCTTTCTTGCCTGGCTGCGATTTATAAAGCGGCCAGAAACTGGCACGTACGAGTCTGTGCATGCAAATCCTTCGCCGCTCGTAGAAACTTTGTATACACAATTTAAAATGATTCGATATAAAACTATTGACAATTAATGGCAGCACAATACAAAATATTTGCAATTGGTGGGCACCACAGCTCTATAAAAGAAATGTTTCAACAAATTACACCATAATGAAAAAGTGTATATTGCATATATCAAGTACATTATTTATAAATTTGTTTTTACTTTTTATGTACAAAACAGGTGAAAGAATAAAAAATTATGTTCTACATTTACCATTTATAATACATAATATATTTTTGAAGCCTTCAATACTTGCCACGATGGATTTCACTTGAGACAGAAACCTTAATCAGGAACGTCGTACAAAACTTTCTTACGTGGTAATGCCTTCTTTTTTCTTTATACCATGCCCCATCTTTGAAGAACTCTTGAAAGAACTTCGAATATAAAGTAACTAAATTTTTTTTAACAATGCTGAAAACATCTCAGTTAAAGCTGAAAATAGACACGAGTATAAGCATTCAAAATGTGATGCATGTCATATTTCTCCGATCCTGATAAATCATGCATGCAAGTATTTTCGGATGATATACCAGGAATAAGTGTTTCTTGTATATATGATAATTTTCAGACTCAGAATATCATTTACCTCGGACGCTGTTGGAAGATTACATTTTAAGCAGGAATCACTCCAGCGCATTGTTACGCGTTGTCTCTATTAGAGGAGTAACACAGAAAAAGGAAATTTAGTATGTAGCCTTCATTGACTTATTTTGCATGCGTAATAAGCTTACACGGGACGAAATTGGCTTTTCTGAAAGGTATTCAAAATTGCGATAAACAGATTACTACATGGTAATAAAATAAGCTGAAAAGAACACAACAGTGCTTCGAGACGGTATGTGAAATATTTAAAATAAGAAAGTCGTTTGTTAGTTAACATACCTTAATTTCGTATTCATTGTACTCTTTGAATAATAACTAATTTATGTACATGCAACTGATTTAAAGTATACGAAGTGACTTATATTAAATATATAACTCTTCAGATTTAAACTAGCTTTAAAATTCACTTTATATTCATTGTTTTCCAAAAGTAAACTATAATCATAGGTTTGTGGGTATTTAATTAATACACTATGGAAAATATTTGGTACCTTATTAAACGAAAATTAGGTTGTTTTGTTATTGTTGTTGTTTCTGATATCACTTGGACAAACGAAGCTCAATTGAGCTATACTCTACTAGTATTAAGGCAAAGGGTTGTGCCTTTCGTTCTAAATAACAACTGAAGGGTGAAAGTACGATCTCTTACTGAAGTGGGTCCTCGTAATTTAGATCAGGGGTGCGCAAACTAGGGTTCACCAGAAGTTTTTTTGGGGTCGCTAAATTTTTATGGAATGCATTATCCCTGCATGCTGCATACCACACAGTGTACATATAAAAAGTGAAGCACCGTCACTCACTGTTGAATTGCAATTTCATGCTGTCCACTCTTTCTTTGACCGTAATGCATAATGTGTGTAAAGTGTGAAGACGCAAAATTTTCACTCCGGTAGATAGCGCCCTCTTCGCGGTAAGTCGTCAGTTTGAGAGTTGTTTAGTGAGAAAGAGCAATTAATAGATCTAATTAGTGATTATACTCTTCGAAATCAATTTAAGACTTAGCCTTGCCAAAACTTTTAGCTATCCGTGGAAAAACAATATCCCGTTTTATGCAAGAATGCCATCAGAGTGTTAATACAATTTGCATCAACGTATTTATATGAAAATGGATTTAGCAACAAGTTTCAATAAAAACTAAATACCGCTCGAGTTTAACCCAATTAGCGGTTCGCACGTACAATTCCACCAAACCGATTATGTCTTCAAAGCGGTTGTTACGTACAATTTTCGACCTCCAAAAAACGTTCCGAAAATGGATGTAATGTACATTTCTGCCAGTGTTTTCCCCCATGGAGTTTGAGGTAGGAGGGTGAGGTCGATTGTTTAGGAACTGCACACTTATTCCCTGAGGCACAAAGACGCTGATAGCTTTTCATGGATTTGTAAATCTCTATTTCGAAGTATTTCGCTTGCGGTAACAGATGTATCTCTAATTGTACCACTTAAATAGCTTGGATGACTTTTGTAAAAAAGATATAAATCATTCTCTTAAAGAATATTTTTATTTGTACTTTTAGAACCCATTATTTCTTATGGGATGATCTTCGAGACTTGACGAGCTTTATGTGTATTAAAAATTAACAATCTATAATGTCTATTTATATATTTATTTATAACCGGAAGTAAAGGGACAGTAACGAGGGTGGGTTTCCCGTATTCCAATCTAGTCGACAAAGGGTGAAGTAAAAAATCATAGAACACTTTGGTCACTGACACAATGAAACTTTAGCGTATTTTTGGAGACTTTTTTTCCTCGGTGTGTTCCACTCGGAAGGTTAAACCCTGAAGATGATATGCGAATTGCAATTAGCAACATACATTCAAACATCGATGAGATAATTAGAAACTTGCAGCCACATACATCTCATTAAAGGGCAATTTACTGATTTTTGTGTTATACAAAAGTATTTTCTTAAAATTATAAATAAAATTAATATGATGTTTTTATTCGATGAAACGAAAGACATGCGCGAAATATACATCGTATTTGTGAACATTTATCTCTAGGGGTTGCCAAAAATTTTCTCTCTACAAAAGGGGTCGCAGTCGAAAAAAGTTTGCGCACCACTGATTTAGATACAGGTACCAAGAAGAAGACCCATATACTTACCCTGCCACACCCCCCAGAGGTATTGATTGAGAACTTGGAGGACATTGTGACCACGAACCTATTTTACGTGCCCCAGTCACCTTTAACGAACACGGCGGATCTTAGTCGGCCTCGGGCTCCAAAACCGCAACCTTCCAGCTACGAGAGAGTTGACTTTGCTTGTTGAACAACTATGGCTTAAGTTAGGTTGTAATATAATTTATTAAAATTTTTTTTTAAATGTATGGGTAAAGATAACAAAAGAATATAAAATTTATTAAAACTGATGTAATAAAAAATAATAGTAAAATTTTGGATATTTAAACTAACCATGCATGTTCAGAATGATTTTATATACTTGTTAAGAGCTATTATGTCACAAAAATATGCAGGTGATTCTGAAAGTGTTTTTTTTAAAGAAAGAAATTTGGTTATAGTGTATTGTTTCACAACAAGATATTTCCCTAGAATATCTCACACATTATCGATAAAATTAAGGTCAAACGAGTTACGAAGCGACTGTATGGAATGAATATTTTCATCTTCTAGGAAAATCATGTCCAGGTCAATGTTATCATAATGTGTAAAGTGTAAAATAGAAAGCAGTAGGCATAATGTAAAATAGATTACAGCCTGCACAACTACTGAGCACCACCAACCTATTTGTATTCTGTATTGAAAGATACACAGTTGTATAAAACCAAAATAATAAATAACAGCATACACAAATAATACCAATTGTACTCCAATGCAGAATTTATGATACAGTATAGAAGAAATGACAACACATAGTAAGAACTAAAATTAAAGTTACAATTTTTTTCTTTATCATATAAACTATAATAAAGAGAAAAAGAAAACTGTAAATTTTGTTCTTCACTGTGCAAACTCATCCTAACACTTTCCAGTACATTTATTACTATTTTCAATTGCAATCTTTAAAAGTATTTTGCCCATCAATTTTTAAATGATTTTTTTTTATTTCTCTACTGAAACTATGTTCTAACTCTCTAAATAAAATACAGATGGCAGCACCAGTATATAGACATTTACTTTCTATATATGGACGTATTTTTATATTACCGGATATTTAATATGAAATATTTGATAAAATATTTGATATTAAATAGAAATGATTTCTTTTAAATTTCCTAATGAAGCTAATATAATTTAAGTAGTGTGCATTTGTAGTCAAATTATTTAATTTCATGTTAAATAAAATACAGATGTTGAACTATTATAATTTAACCTTAAATATCATAACTTCACGACGATTTTTCAATTCCTTTTATAGTTTGAAATTTTGTAATTCAGAAATGACCGTAATTTATGTAATTATAAAAATGTTTCTAATATTTACGAATTTACAAAGATTAATATTATACTTTATTTATCCTTGATAATAAATAATAACAGTAGCTATAAGACTGTAATATCTCTATTATATTTACTTAATTGTGTGAAATATTTTTGTAATTTAAACACACTTCCCTGAGTGACACAATTAATTCCAATATTGACTAAAGTATGAAAGAAAGATAGTTTTTGTGAAAAATTCGTCTTCAAAATCATTTTTTTTATATTAAAAATTCAAATTCTTTAAAAAATTAACATATGTTATAAAAATAACATTAAAAATAACACATTTTTTAAAATATAAACTCTATAATAATATAAAAAAAATTCTTCTGTATAATTGTAGCATTTTAAAATAACTTATTTACTTTAATAATGTAAAATCCTTTAGTGTACTTGATCATAATTTATAATTTATTTAAAAAATAGAAAAGACATCTCTAGGTGTATTTATTTTTTTCATACCACCCTAGAAATATACTATCAAAATGCTAATTCGATGCTAATAAATTGAGTCTAATTAAAGTAGAGTACATTTATAATTATGTTTAAATGTGTATTAAGGTTCATTCAAATAGAAAGTTGATAACTCATATTTATTTTAATGAAACTCCTGACATAAATTTATATTTCCTTTCATAATATAGAAAATTATTGTAATTTACAAAATATCATGATTTATGCAAGAACGAGTGTTCTCATTATTATAAATTTTTATAGATTTATAATATAAAATTAAATAGGACCATAGTAATAATGACAATTACTGAGGAATGAGTAGGTCTAAAAGTCTATCATTTATATAGAAGTTCAGTTCTAATTTAAACAAATAATAATGTGCAATGTATAAAATATGATAAATATTTTTAAGGAAGATATTGAGATTTTTTTTTTAATTAACAAGTCTATTATTATTAAACCTTAGATTCGTGGCTTACAAGGAAAAGGAATCAATCCCAGAACCGAAAGGTTATGAGTTTTAGGCTTGAGCAGGCCGTGTTCATTAATTGTGGCTGGAGTAAGTTGTTGTTGTTGTTTTATGCCACTTGGTCAAACCAGGGACAAATAAGACTTAAGCTTTCGTATTAAGCCAAAGGGGTATGACTTCATACTCAAGTGGGTCCTCGTAATTTAGAAGCAAGGACCAAGCAGACGACCCATAGGATTGGCTTGCCACTCCCGGAGGTATTGATTAAGAACTTGGAGGACATTGTGACCCCGAACGTATTTTACGTGCCTCAGTCACCTTTAATGGACACTGCTGATCTTAGGACTGCTTGGGCTCCGAACCCACAATCTTCCAGTTACGAGAGCGTTGTCTTTGCCGATTGCTTCGAAACTACGAAGATGAACTTTATTTTTGTGGTCCTGTCATAGAAACACTATTGACCACCTATACGGTGCTCCCATAATATAAAAGGGTCAATAATTATCTGTGGTTTGGTATTACGAATGCT
Organism: Pardosa pseudoannulata; assembly: GCA_032207245.1. Taxonomy (NCBI): domain Eukaryota; kingdom Metazoa; phylum Arthropoda; class Arachnida; order Araneae; family Lycosidae; genus Pardosa; species Pardosa pseudoannulata. The sequence continues at coordinate 13,450,052 of CM063504.1, forward strand.
GTAAAAGCAATTGTCTTAGCAATAATAACAACAATGAACTTTTTAATTTTAAGTATTTTATATTTCAAAATATTTATGATAAATTTTAAACACAAGTTACTTTTATTTTGTATTTAAAGGGGACATACGGTTCTTAGAATTCTTGCAGTATGACAGTGTATTGTTCATTTAAAAATGAAATATAATTCTCATCTAAACTAAATTTTAAATATAAGATAAAATATTCTGCTCAGTGAGAATAAACAGTAAGGATTCATCTTTAAAAGTATACCTTTAGTTTTGTTAGATAAAATCGTCTGCTTCTTTTTCTTCTTCTTCTTGCTTATCCATCAGATCAGATCAATTAGTAAGAAGAAGAAGAAAAAGAAGTAGAAAACACATCTGTTCGTTTTAAGTATATCCAAGACAAAGTAGGTCTCTTAAAAGATCCCCGTGTACCAAATTTATGTAATTGATCACGTATTGTGCAACAGCTTCTTCAATATTTCACTTGGTGCAAACAGGGGCGTTTTTAGTACCATTTGAAAACATCAGGGATTCTAAATGCCCTGAAATTAATCGAGATATCGCAATTTGGTCACTCCTGTCACTCCTAAAGAAGATTGAAGAACCCGGACCCTCACTAGAGCAAAATGGATGTGAGAATAAATTTCAAGAAATTTTTATAGAAGACTTACTTTATTAAAATACCTAAAGATATTCCAGAGTATCAGCAATGACATGGATCACGGTCGAGCGCTCGTTTGCCTGTCCTTCCACAATATAATTATATTTTAATTTCACATAGGACGAAATTTTTTGAAGGTGGAGGATGCTAGAACTAGCCAGGATCTTGAGTTTTATTATAATCCTATTTCTTTTTTGATTCCCAATAAGTCTCATATTTTGTAGGTATTGTGTTAGATGAACTTATTAATGTTTATGAAGGCATAAATTATTTATACTAAATACAAAAGTAAAAAATACCACTTATCCACAAGATAACAGTTAATTTTTTGAGCCGCGGTAGCTCAGTCGGAAAAGGCAAGTATGTCGTAATTGAGAGGTTGCTGGTTTAGAAACTGATCCGGCCTAATGCCCGCAGGGTTCGTTAAAGGTGACTGGGGCACGTAAAATAGGTTCGTGGTCACAATGTCCTCCAAGTTCTGAATCGATACCTCTGGGGGTGGCAAGCCAAGTCTGTGGGTTTCTTCTTGGTCCTTGTTTCAAAATTACGAGGACCTACATAAGTGAAGTCTTTCTTTCACCTTAATGGTGCTCATTAAAACGAAAGTAGCACACCTTGGCCTTAATACGAGGCTTAGTCTTGCTTGGTTTGTCCAAGTGGCACGAGAAACGGCAACAACAACAACTAATTTTGTTAATAATAATGATAATGAGTTAATTTTCTGTTATATTCTGGAAACCATATATATTGTGTCTTGTGTATATTGATACTCAAACATATAAAAATATTATGTTTCCGTTATGCGAAATTAATGCAAATTTTAGAAGTTTTTAATATGTTCGTGGTCACAATGTCCTCCAAGATCTGAATCGATACCTCTGGGGGTGGCAAGCCAAGTCTGTGGGTCTTCTTCTTGGTCCTTGTTTCAAAATTACCTACGAGCACCTACATAACTGAAGTCTTTCTTTCACCTTAATTGTGCTCATTAAAACGAAAGGAGCACACCTTGGCCTTAATACGAGACTTAGTCTTGTTTGTTTTGTCCAAGGGGCACGAGAAACGGCAACAACAACAACTAATTTTGTGAAGATAATGAGTTAATTTTCTCTTATATTCTGGAAACCATGTATATTGCGTCTTGTGTATATTGATACTCAAATATATAAAAATATTATGTTTTCCGTTATGCGCGATAAATGCAAATTTTAGAAGTTTTTAATTGTTTAACATCTTTTAATTTTTTAAACTTTAAAAGTTCAAATATGTATAAAGTTAATTTAACTTAAAAAATTGATGTTTTACTCCCATTTCATATAAAAATTTAGTTTTAACAAATTTAGTTTTAGTTTTTTTTAGCTTTTAGTTTTTTAGAATTATTCCGACCTTTTAGTTTATGATTAATTAATTTAAATGTTTTTATTTACTGTATATTTTTCTTTTTTTTTAAATATTTTATTTAAAATATAAAATTTAAATAATATTTTTTTACTGGTTTTAAAATATAAATACATTCGAAATAACATTTTAATTTATGTTGAATTGAATAAAACTGTATTATAATAAGGATTTTACGTCTAGCTATCAATTCATTAAATATTACTTTATTTTGACTATTCTTTTACTTTAGTTTCATCTCTTTTTACATCGTTTTATAATTAATCACCCTTACTTTGAACATATATTTCATGGTCAGTAAATTACTTCTATTAAAGATTTTTGGTCACACGAATATTGAAGTATATGGGAACACCTGAAGTGGTTTTCGTCCACACAATATTTTTAGTTTCGTTGCTGCGGCATTCAAATTGCGAATTGGGAATTGGATTATAAAGTTAAACCTCGATTTATTTACGGTTTCTTTCGCTTTTTTAAATTATTGTATGGCATATAGACAACCAAACAGGAAATATGAAACAGGAAACAAGATTTATCCTGTTAACAAACACAAATTCTTCAGACCCTGCTTATAATAAAAGGTGTGGCAATGTTTTTGATCCAGCTGAGTTTTTTATTGCGTTTTCAAATTACTTTTCAAAATTTCAACCTGTAAATTAATATTAAACATTTATTCATACAATAAAGTAATAATAATCATTATAACAATAAAAATGATTCCATAGACCAAATTCAGCATTTGATCTCCGAATCCACAATGTCATGCTTACATGCCAATCAAGAAAAACGTGTAAAACAATTCTTCATCGGTTAGGGAAGGAGCTCGACGAAATTTCTCCTTTTAAGGATTACGGTGGCCAAGTTGCCACAAACAGCTGGGTTTAAAAAGCACGTAATATATAAATACAAATAGATATATGTTATTACAATTATAATTTCTAACAATATATCCGAGCTGAACGATTGCCTATTGGTTATGGTGCTGGCCGTCGGTACCGGAGTTCGTGGGTTTGAATCCCACAGTGGCATGGATGTTCGTAGCTGTTCGGAATCGGCTTTCAGCTGTAGGTCCTGGTCTCATTAGCCCTCGTGTTGCAAAAATTAGACCGTACCACTCCAAACCAAACCAAACCTAACAATAGATTCCTTTAGCACTTTGGTACAACATTGTTATTTAAAATAATTTAAACATGCATAATAATTGTTAATTCAAGAATGTGTTCTATTTAACATAAAATATTTTACAATAAAATAGGAAGATCTTAAGTGAAAAAAATTATAGATTTAATTATAGATTATAGACCGATAGAATATGCTATATCTCTCTAGTAAAAAATTGAAAAAAATAAGATTCATAAGTACAAACACACCCATATGTACTATTATCCTTAAACCAAAAATAAAATCTCTAAAGAGGAGAAAGACTAAGGTAATAGCTTTTCTTTAAATCATTATTTTATTGTATATCCAAATAAGCAGTAATGCATACATATGTATTAGTGCATATCGTCCTTTAGAGCTTTTTGAACGAAAACTGTAAACAACAACAGTTAGAATTCATTTTAAATTCTTTCTACTTATTTTTAGAAGAAGACTTTGTTATAAAAATAAATAGTTTAATTATATGGCTGCAAACTCTTTACAGGTAGAACTTTATTAAAATGCTTCCTAAAAGAAGGACAAAAATGCACGCCGTATAAAAAGTTATTTCACGTTAACTCAAGGGTAACTAAACATTAAAGTTTGAAATCAAAGAGGCAGTTTTTCGTCCCCTTGGAACAATGTTGCAATCTACAGTATATGTTTGATAGCTCAGTATGAAATGTAAACATTTACTAAAACGAAAAATAAAGAATTTTAAAATTTAATTAACTTTATTGTATAAACTTAACAACACGACTTGTTTACTATTTTTTTTCTCATTATAATACACGTTTGAGTTTGTAACACACCATCTAGCTGGAAAGCTACAAACTTTCTTCCAAAAATAATTTAATCCTTTAAAAGCATTGAAGATGCACGCGAAATTCATTTTAGAGCATTCAAAATTTCGACTGAAAAATAAATTCTTCCGAAGTTTGAAATTAATCAAAATTTTCACAGAAAGTAAATGAACACAAAACTCCCTTCTACTTTAAAAAAAAATTCTAATTAAAATATTTTAATAGCTTCCTTCTAGGAAAACAAAATCCCCCGCTACTGCAGTTTCTCTCGATCTATTTGAAAAAGCAATTATTATTATATGCCTCGTTAACCACGAGTTTTAACACTGAAATAATTAATTTCACCCTCCAACCGCGTGTATAGGAACGATAGGAAAATGGAAAGGTTTCTCACAATGAATCTATTCAGATTCTTCCAAAGAAGTAATGAGGAGACTCCGTATGCTCTTTTTGCCGTGTATGGCATCTCTCGAAGCAGAACAAAGCTAAAGGAAATTAGAATGGCTGGGAAATCGTGGGTATGTATATTAATATGTTTGCTACAGTATGTTTAATTAGTAGTGAGATATTAATTTTTGATGAACAATCTAATATTCGTTATATTTTTTAGAAGCCCGAGTGATTTCTGTATTAGAAGAGTAAATGGTTTTCGACTGTTTTTCATTATGTTTTTCGATGATTCTCCTTTTGTTTGAAATTAATTAGTACACAAATCTTCTGTTATCGGATTAAAAGTTTGTTCTACTTATCGAGTTTAAAATATTGCTGTTTAGAAAAGGAAGAACTAATTAGTTGGAACTACAAAGAGAGTAAGTTCTTTTGAATGCCATAACTTTTCAATCACGTGTTATTGATAATTTAGATAAATGAAAATATTATTGGCAACACTCATATTTACACAAATATATTATAATAGTTTTAAAAATAATATTGTTATTAATATTTTTAAGCAAAATATGTATGTTTAGCTTTCATTTAATATTTATTAATTTTTAATTTACAAGTTTTTAAATAACCGTATGGGTAAGTTTTAGATTGGTTCTTATTACATATTTGGATAGCTGCCCCTTTGTTTGAAATTAATTAGTACATAAATCCGGTATTATAGGCTTAAAAGTTTGTTCAACAATCAGATTTAATACATAACAGTATAGAAAATGGACGACTAATTAGTTGAAATAACGAGAAGAAAAGTAAATTCTATTGAACACGAGATTTGAGTCCCACGTTATATGACAATTTACGATAAAGAAAATATGATTAGCTACATATTTTCTCTCTCTCTTTATGTATATATATATATATATATATATATATATATATATATATATATATATATATATATATATATATATATATATATATATATACATATATATATATATATATATATATATATATATATATATATATATATATATATATATATATATATATATATATATATATATATATATATATATATATATATATATATATATATATATATATATATATATATATATATATATATATATATATATATATACATACATATATATGATATATGTTCTGACATACATCTACATATGCGTATGTTTTCACGTACATATACACATATATGTACATATATATATATATAAATATACATATACACACACACACACATATATATATATATATATATATATATATATATATATATATATATATATATATACATATATTCTATAAAAAGATTTATATTGCTCACGTTAATATAATAACGTAATAATAATAAAAATAAAAATGAATTACGAAAAATAAAATTTTTAATTAATGTATCACTAAAGTTATCTACAAAAACTAAGTATTAAGTTAGATACTAATTAAGATCATACAAGAGTTTTATCTTACTTGTTTATCACTTTTTATTTTATAATGAAAAAGAAGTTATTAAAAACATTTATCCTAATAAAAGACAGTTTGTATTTATAAATAAGGTAAATTATAAAAGTGGTTTTCGTGGTTAAATATACTTAAAGTTACTAAGGCTTATAAATTTTAAATACATTTATATTGGTTTCGGTTTCTGTAATAAATTTAAGAATTTTTGTCAGTAACATGTCCACTTTGTTAATTAAGCAAATTTCGTTTTAATCATTAATCTGTAACTTTATTAGCATGCGGTTTCACGAATGTAGAACCCATTCTTAATGCATTCATCGTTCTATATTGGCGTGTGGTTTGTATGCATTGTGTTACATTTAAATCAAATGTCAAATAAGTTACTGTATGGTTATTTTACTTTAACAGACATGTGGCCTATAACAATTAGGATTCTATATGTGTACAACATTCCTGTAAACATTTCCCTGATTTATTGTGTTTTGTGGTATTTTTTCAAAAAAAAATATATGACAAATAAAAAAATTTAAAAGGTACACATTGAATCCTTTTTTTTTTTAAGATTTACGGATTTTAATTAATTTGTAGAGTACGAAAAACATTCCTATGAGATGTATAGATTTATTGGACATTACTTGCATGTGTCCATCAAAATTTTTCTATTCCCTTTTTAGCACTTTCATTCACTTACAAAGATTTTTGAATAAAATAATTTCTAACAATTCGGCCATCCTAATGTTGGTTAGCGTTTAGAACAGATCTAAAGTTTGCTTTCCTTTGACTTATCTATGTTTTCATGAAGATTAAAATCAAAGGATAATTTTATTTATTTATATATACATATATAAATAGATAGGGAGTCTTTGAAAAACACAAACTCTAATGTTCACCGTCATAATCATTTATTTCTGGGGCGAAGCACACATTTTAGACAAAATAACAACTAAATAACAAACAGATTCAGCTTTAACACAGCATCATTTTACGACAAACTCACTTCTACCTGCGAGAGCCAAATGGTAATCTCTCAACCACAGGAGAAAGTGTGCAGTTATGGGCGACATAGCATGGTCCTCTTGCGAGTCGACGTCCTCCGTGAATTAGTTAAATTCACCAAAATAATTCAGTACTCAACTTCAAAAACTCAACAGAGAGATTAATACATAAGCCAAATAAGTCTTAGGTATCTTTAAAACACAAAATTTGGCATCTTTAATGGTCCATCACAATCAGTAGGCTTAATCACGTTAAAAGTGTCATTCTTCTGTCTTTGACAATACTGTATGGAAACACACACACGTGTTATCTGTTTTTTGGAACTTAGATCACTTTGGACCTACACTTTATTGTAACACTGATACCCCCAACATTTATTTACATATGTATTGAGAATGTGAAAAGAAATGTCTAATATATAGTTAGATATAGAGGTAAGAGTGGTAGATATATACAAAGTTGTATTCCAGTTGGTCAGAAAAGAGGCAGTTTTAAAACATAACAATAACAATTTATTTGGAGGTAAAATTATACACGTAACTATTAACTCAGTATTATTTTACCACAAATAAAAATGTTTATGAACTGAACTAGGACAAATTAAAGGTAATTGAATTTGGATATAAGGTTCCAATCAAAATAAATATCGTCGCCAGAAGTTACACTTTGCAAACGAACAAAAATACAAAACAACTTATATCTTCAGTCAAACTTTCCCAAGAAAAAAAGGGAAATTCACAAATTCACAATTTCTTTAAAAAAAGGGAAATTCACAAATTCACAAATTTCTTTAAAAATATGATGATCATAAAACATCCAAAATCTGCTCAAATACGTTGACCGGGAAGTAAAATCTCCATGTCGAACTAGAGACAATCTTAAAAAGCACTAGCAGCTTTAGGATGAGCCTGCGACTAAAACACCGGCTTCGTTTACCATCTACCGCATGAGGCACCTTACTGCCTAGGATATTACCGTTTGCTCTAGTACAGGGGTAGGCAACGCGGCGACCGCGGGCGCCATGGCGCCCCCGATTGATTTTTAATGCGCCCTCGCTGGACTAATGTACATGTATGATAGCCAGAGCGATTTACTTACTCTTGTCAAATGGCGATATACAGCAAGTAATCAGTTGAGTTTAGGATATTCAAAGGCAAGTTAGTGTTGCTGAAATTCCATCTATTGAAAAAATCATTATCACATATCCTAAATATAAAATATACTGTTGAAAGTTTAAATTTGAATAACGAAAATTTTACTGCTACATCATATTTATAAATTATAGATAAGCTAATAGAAGAGTTTTCTTCTAGATTTTACGATTTTACAGCATTAGAACCCGTTCTAAGATTTTTCATAAGTCCATTCAATGTTACTGAAGATGATGTCCTTGAATTAGTTCCAGTGTATTTCGAACTTCATAATATCGAAGACCTAGAATTAGAAATAATAAACTTGCAAAGTGATATTATTTTAAAAGTGCATAGTAATGATAAAATGTTTTGGAACTTAGTCGATGAAAATAAGTACCTATTTTAAGGAAATGTGGCCTAAAAATTTATTCATACTGTGCAACATACAATTGCGAGTCTTTGTTCTCAAATATGAAAAATTTGAAATCAAAATACCGAACAAAGCTTAATGACTCACATTTAGATAATTGTTTAAGGACCGGGAACTCTAAATATATCCCCAATTATAAGAAATTAGCTGAAAATATGGACACCCAAGTTTCACACTGAACTATATGTATCATTATGTATGACACCAACAAAATAAAGTTATAAAAAATCTGTTTTTTTTTAATGCCTATTTATACCTGTTGATTATCTGTAAAATATATGCCCTCGGTGATTTTCAAATTTAGTATTGAGCCCTTAAGAACAAACAGGTTGCCGACCCCTGCTCTAGTAGGTCACCATCTCTGTTCACCTCGTCTCTGACCAACTAGGTCGCCGTCTCCCATCAGCTGCCTTCGTTTCAACTCACCTTGGCTTACTTATAATTAACAACGAGTGTCATATCGAATACTGTATCGTCCACGTATACCGTCCGCTTATCGATCGTGAGTAGCCCACAAGTTTTTTAATATTAACCGTTCTTCCCCAGATATCATGTTCGAAGAAAATAAAAAAATATATGGCTGGAGACCGAAAACAAAGACTGCTTAACCCATTAGCGCCCAGTATCCTCATATGATGACGCTCTATAAAACCGTATTTCCATTTTATTAAGTGAAAAAATATTCTTTTATTTACCAGTAGTTCTGATAGCTGGAAGCACTATATAGTACCAGATATGATATTTCTTTAGAATTAAGTAAAACAAAGTGTGGGAAAGATGTAGTAGAATTTCCCGCTTGTTTGCTAATCACACTACACATTTTGTATAGTGTAGATTGGCAAATAATGAGGTAAGTTCTTTCAATTTGGTATAAAAGTATTCTAGATAGTCCATTTGTTGCCATTAGAATGTTTATTATTATTTAGAGTTGTTAATGTAACGGAGTAATCAGGAAAAGTTGTCCTTCATCGTTTGAGGACCCTGAGCTTTTGGCTATAATTCGTATTCAGTATTCAGAAATTTTTGTCAAGTGTTTTTTACATTTTTTTGCAGGTAATCTATGTAGAAAAACTAAAACATAAGTAGAAATAAAATACTTAAAATCTTAGAAGATTCAGCTGTTTATCTTTTTCTGAAGAAGAGAGGGAGACATTTTAGCAGTTCCTCCTGATGTCGATAATCTAACAGATGATGAAGAATTTAATGATAATTTGGGTACTCTGTTGTATCAGACGTTGCAGGTACATTAGAAATTACAATAACAGATAATTATTATACCCCAGAGAATACCAGAATACCTCAAAATAATATTATTTTGGATAAAATAAAGGAAAACAATTCCCGTAAACGTAAAAGAGAAGCTTCAGTTGTATAGACGAATGAAACTTTTGCCTTATTACCAGGAGGATAGATAAGGCTGTTGTAAATGGCTATGTCATTTATAAAAAGATCCATGGTTCTAAGTCGATGCCAATCAAAGATTTTAGAAGATATATTGCAGTAACTTATTTGAAAAAGGGAGCCGATTCAAGAGTAGTGCCAGGAAGACAAACAACAAAGGCAGTAACATCCAGATCCCATGTGTTTCCTGGCGTAAAATTCGACAACATTCAGCATGTTATTGGCAAGAGGTAGAAACAAAGACATTGCCAATATGATAACTGTTCTTCAAAACCTAGAACATATTGTATGAAATGCAATGCAACATTATGTATCCAATGTTTTCCTCTTTTTCATAGAAAAATTCAACCTTAGAGATGTTAAATAGAAAGTTTTCTTCTATGTATAAAAATAATTTTTAATTTTTAAACTCATTTTACCTATTACTTGATTTATACATTAAAACTCTATAATTTTATGTAAAAAAATCATTTTTAAAATGTTTACATTTTTACATACAAACGAACAGCGTCATCAAATGAGGACGGCCGGGTTACAGTTAAAAAATTCAAAATGCTTTTAAAATACTCTTAATTTATGCATTTCTACCCATATCTATCAATTTCAAGGAAAAATTCAAAAATTTCCTAATTTGGGAGTTAACCCTTTAGCGGACAGTGGTTTCACAGTGAAACCTCTTGTTAAACATTTTTTTCTCTAATTTTTGGAGAAATATGAATGTTTTTTTTCGAAATATTTTATGTTTTTAACATTTAAAACTTACAATAGATGATAGTGCTGCATTGAGTTTATTTTTTTCTGCCTTTAATCTATTTTTCTTTTTGTATTTATACTTGCTGTACCTGGAAAGTTAGTCATTCGATATTTTTTCATTTATGACCCTACACAAAAGTATCTATTCAAACAACACTTATTGTTGAACTATTTATTTATTATACTTTTTTAAGAACACTTATTTATTGTTCTTCCAATATAATTAAAATTTTAAAAAGTATTTTATTCTAGCTGTACACGGGGATGGGTTTGTCAGTTAACCCCCCTCAATCCCTCCTATGATATCCTCTAAGACAAACCCTCTAAAGATAGTAAAAAATTGTTTAAACATTTTGCATTTATAAGGTTAATATATAATATTTATAAAGTAATTTCATTAAATTCCAAAGAATTTATGTAGGTGACCTTTAAAGGATTAAAGGGTTAAAGTATTTTTAAATATTCAAAAGATTTTTTTAACTTAAAGAAAAACGTCAATATGCGAGAAAATGGATCATTATGCTAACAATCACTCATTTATTTTATTCTAAAACTTTTAAAGAATATGAAGTTTTGTTTGAAAACCTTAAATGTTGCATCAAAAAACAAATAGTTTTAAAATAAAATTGAGCAATACTACATAATAGGTTTTAGAACAATTTCGTCAAGTACACTGAACACAGTTTTATGATTATTATAAGCATATAGCCCGTCATATGACGGGATCAGAAATTTTTTTAATTTTCGAGAATTGTAAGAGAAAGTAAAAATAATGGTTTATCTTTTGGCTGAGAATTATTTAATACACTCACAATAATTTGTTCCATATGTTATTTTAAAACTTTAATTTAATTTGTCATATAACGTGATAGTATGGACAGTAGAAGTTTCAATGCTGACACTGATTATTTATTGGTATATATGAAGGATGTCCAAAATTTAGCGAATCGATTGCAAACCGTGTGGTTATGTATATAAAAAAAACACAAAAACGGACAAACTTCTTAATTTTCAAAGATATATAACTTAAGCGTTAGGTACTTATCAGTCCGTGAAATAGACTCCTAGACTTTTATGAAAAGAATTCATTGTTAATACCGGGAATAAAATTCATTATTCTTCATTGCAACAAAAAATAATCGATGATTTAATTTAAAACTATCACATATGTACCTAATTTATTATTTAAGCCAAACATAAAAGAAAATTATTTACGTAATATTTAAGTTCAATGATATAAGGTATGAAATTAATATAGACGATATTTAAATAATTTAAAATAAGAAATGATTAAATGAGATGGTTAAAGGAATAATGACGTCATGCTAGAAAAAAATGTTCTTTTCATCTACTTATTAAGTGAAAATTTAATCGCTTTCTCTAAACCCGGGGAAATATGGTTTGGAATAATGGAATTAAACGCTCAAAAAGGGTGGATTTCGATCGTTTTAAAGATAACAGTATTTTTCATTTTGATATGAAGCTTATTTATACCAATTTATTTTAGAATCAAATCAATAGTTTAGGATAAGCTAAACTTAATTTGCTTTGAATTTTGCTAACCCTAACACATGAAGAATACAATATGGATGCCTCTAACATTCCAGCATAATGCATCATAATTTCCAGGACAGACGGACAGATAACTTAGGTTATTATTGTTACTAATAGTATAATTATTATTTTCCTCTCTACTATAATCAGTACTATTAATTATTTATCAGTTATAACATGACAATAGTGAAAAGATGATTGTATGATCAGTATTTTAAATGTCCTATAAGGGGACACATCACGATTAAGGTCGCGCACCGGACCTTTGAGGCCCTGGGGTTATAATAACATTCTACACAGAAACACCCAATAGAAATAAAGTTCCCAAATTATCAGTAACTGTTTATGGGTCTTCTAGACCCCAATAATATGCATTTTCGCAATTTTCTATGAATGTATTTCTCATTAACAGATAATTTTAATTTATTCGGACTCCTGAAACCCAGTGCATGCGCACCACTTTTGCATTTTTATTTAGTGTTTATGATCGGGGGAGAGATGCTGAAAAAATACATGGTTATTTGATTAAAATAATGAAATATAAAGATGAAATATAAATTTGTGATTTAAGTTTTTAACTTTGTGTGACTCATGTTTGTGCTTTCGGAATGCTAATAAAAGAGATCTAGAGTCCAAAATACTTTTAAAAATTAAGATTTTAAATAATCCGAAATATTTTTAAACTTTTATAAAGTGTATTTGTCAATACAAATTTCCTATTAATCATAAAAAAAAAACGTTGGAAAGGGTTGAACTTCGAAATTTGAGATGGAAGAGTTTTTTTTTTTTTTTTTTTTAGTTTTCCCTTTATCATAGCTTCTTTAAATATTATCATAAACAGAATATTTCCTCATTTTTTCTTTAATTTTACTTAATTACTTTTTTTTAAATGTATGTTTTCTAAAATATACGATATCATCACCTATATAATAATAGCCTAACTTGTCTGTCCACGAATTTTTGAAGCGGTTGTACCTGCTATGGATATTTTACTTTTGATGAGTTCGGGTTAGCAAAATTCAAAGCGAGTTCGAAAAGGTTCGAAATCCACCCCATTTCACCCTTTTGTATTGTTTAATGCCACTATTTCAAGCTCTGTTGTCCCCGATTAAGAGCAGAACATTAAATTTAAAAATTTAATGCTATTAATAATAAATAGTTTAAGTAACATTTTTTTCTAACATTATGACGCCATTATTTTAACTATCGCCTTTAATCATTTCTAAATTTAAATTATTTAAATATCGTCGGCATTATTTTCATATACCTTTTATCACTGAACTTAGATATTACTTAAATGCTATTGTTTTATATTTGGCTCAAATAACAGATTAGGCACATATGTGATAATTTAAAATTTAATCATCGATAATTTTTTGTTGCAATAAAAATTTTATCACCGCATCAACAAAATTTTTTTTCATAAAAGTCTAGGAGTCTATTTCACCGACTAATAAATATCTAGCGTTTAAGTTATATATCTTTGAAAATTAAGAAGTTTGTTCGTTTGGGTGTGTGTTTTTTATACATAACCATACGGTTTGGAATCGATTCGCTAAATTTTGGACATCATTCATATATACCGCCAAATAATCACTGTCAATATTGAAACCTCTGCTGTCCATCCTATCATGTAATATGACAAGATAAATTAAAGTTGGCAACTAACATGCAGTCAGTAAAGATAAACAAATTATTGAGCGTGTACCAGATAATTCTCAGCCAAAAAACAAACTATTTTTTACCTGCCTTATAGGGTACTTTACAATTCTAGAAAATAAAAAATTTTACTGATCCCGTCATATGACGGGCTATATGCTAGTATAAAATAAATTGTAAGATCTTGTTTCGAAAATTTTTCGGACACTTCGAGAAGCAAAGAACACAAGTTGAGTTTCAATTAACAATTTTTGCATTTTGGTAAAAAATAATTTATGAGATCAATCCTCATCTTATTTAAATTTTTAAAAAGTGTCATACACATTACACTAGAAGATTGAATTTTGAAAGTTAAAATAACATTTGAAAATATCATTTTAAATAGTATAAATATTTAATGATAATTTAAATAAAAGATATAGTATTAATTTGAATAAGATATAATATTAATATACAGGATCTCACTGGAATATTTCAGCAGAGGTTGTTTTAAAAAATTTAGAAATTTCCAAATTTTTTAAACTGTAAAAATAAAAAAAAGTTACGTTTTTCAATGTTTAAAAGGGATGTTTCCCCTTAATAAGTATCTTTTTTTTCTTTCACGGTCAGTAATGTTTTAATATTCTTGATTAATTTAACTTAATGTTCTTTTATAAGTATATAACAACATAAAGCTTCATAAAGAATCTCAATTAAGGTTTTAGATGTAGGTTTGGTTTGGTTTGGAGTGCTAAGGTGTACGTTTTGCAACACGACGGCTAATGAGACCGGGACCTACATCTTAAAGCCAATTACGAACAGCTACGAACATCCATGCCACTGTGCGATTCGAACCCACGAACTCCGGTACCGAAGGAGTAAACCAATACTAGATGTAGGGAATAAGAATACACATATAGTTTTAATTCGCATACTAAGGATAAAAATAGTTATTATGTTTGTCAATCTTACTATTATTATCATTTTATTAGTAAGAATTAATAATAATAGCAATAATTGTAATTTTATGATTAATCATTAAATACGGATTTCACTGCATTCTCTCATTACTTTTGTTGAATGGATGCTACATCATACAGGATTTGTTTATAGCAAGTTAAAAACATTCTACGCATTTCTCAACAGGAAAATAGTTAATTAACTTTTTAAAAAAATCATATTACACAGAGATGAAGAATTTAAAAAACTTTCGAGGTAACATGAAAAAATGGTTTAGAATGATAGAAGTATTAGTTATATGGAAAAGTAGATGTTATCTAAGAAGAAAAAAAATCAATAATTTAAAAAAAATATGCTTGATTACAATCGATTCAGTTGATCTTGACTCTGTAGCGGCACTACAGGAAAAAAATCTAAAAAAAAAAAATAAGAGTAATTACTTTTAAATTAATTTCACGTAATAATGCCATTCGGGAATTCCTTTAGACAAAAAAAAATTCTTATTTATCTCACATAAGACATTTATAGGTTTTTACGTATTTTTTTATTTAAATGTTCGGAAAGGATGAAATATTTTCCAATGCATGTTAAAGATACTGGAGGAAACACATTACTGGTATAATATATTCCTATCAACAGCCGAATAAATTAATCAAAATGATTAAATTATTTATGCATACAAAAATTAATTATACTTGTGTACGTATATATACATAGATATATACAAACGTACACCCGCCACACACACACACACACACACACACACACACACACATATATATATATATATATATATATATATATATATATATATATATATATATATATACATATATATATATATATATATATATATACATATATATATATATACATATATATATATACATATATATATATATATATATATATATATATATATATATATATATATATATATATATATATATATATATATATATATATATATATATATATATATATATATATATATATATATATATATATATATATATACATATATATATACATATATATACATATATATATATATATATATATATATATATATATATATACATATATATATACATATATATATATATATATATATATATATATATATATATATATATATACATATATATATATATATATATATATATATATATATATATATATATATATATATATACATACATATATATATATATATATACATACATATATATACACATATATATATGTACATATATATATATGTACATATATATATACATATGTACATACATATATATATATACATACATATATACATATATGTACATACATATATATATATATATATATATATACATACATATATATATACATATATGTACATACATATATATACATATATATATATATATATATATATATATATATATATATATATATATATATATATATATATATATATATATATATGTCCTGGAAAATCTTTCTTCATTAATGAGTCGGAGCAACAGTTTTCTTTCAATTAATTCGTTATTCATATCCAGTCATGAGTATGTTTAGACGAAGTACTGTGACAACACAAAGTCTGATAAAGAGCTATTGATCTCAAAGACATGTCTAGTCTGATTAAGACGAGTAATTTAATTCAGGACTCTGGTGAGAACATGCTAACTGACGAGCTGACTGCTCTGGAGAGAATTGACTAACTTGGTAGCTGACTGCTGGGAAAGAATGTCTCCTTTTATAACTGACGTCTGGTTCAGTTGTGAAGGTTGGTAAATGAAGTAAGTTGACATCCACACATTGAAAGTAATGGGCGACAATTTTTCTATAAAAATAAACATTTTATTTCCAACATTGACAAAACCGATAGTCAACAATTTCGTAGAAAGCGGTAACTAATTTTCTAGTTCACGCAGCTTGCGCTTGATACCGTATTCAGCGGATTTATATTTATCTTGCGCAGTTTATCTTTGAGAATGAAAGCTGGGCAAGATCGCCACAAATCTTTATTGAAAATATAAAATCTTACACTACGGTGTTTGGGGCGATGTTTTTGTGGCTGACCATTTAGAATTTGCGAGGGCGTGTTCAGGGCGTTCTTGGAACTCTTCATTGGCTCTTGCACTTTTCCTTTTGTTTTTAGTCTATCCTAACATCTAGCATGGTATGCTATCCTGTGTATCTACAGGTGGCTGACGTGGTGCATTAACTACCTCATGTTATGTGACTCTACAGTGTCACAAGTGATTTACCCGTTGAACTTCTAATAGTGATGAAAATTGTGTCTTCATATCCCACAGGTGGTTTTCATCTGTGTGTTAATGGAGGTCTTGTTTTTTTTTCCCACACTTAGGGTTTTTTCTTTATTACTTTTTGTTTTCGGGGGCCTTATTCCTAGATCCGTTATTCCTATATTACACTATTCCCATATTACAATATTATTATCTTAGTATATTACACCCACACACACCCATATATATATATATATATATATATATATATATATATATATATATATATATATATATATATATATATATATATATATATATATATATATATATATATAGTTGTCAAGTCTAAAAAGCGGGTAGTTGGAAATTACGTGAGTTATAAATGGTTATAAAAAGGGAACTCTTTTATAATAATAAAATAAATGAAAAAAGACCCATGCTTTCGTAACCTTTTGGAGTAATGTGGTCAGGCGTAGAGTTTCTTCACAGGAAATTGATGACTAATCAAGCGAGAACTTCAGTTAGCGCGTGGACATAAAATTGTCAACAATTTTCTATGTTTAGCTTCGCCACGAATAAATGCAAATGGTGCAAGTCATGCCTGAAACGGAAACTAATTATTTCATTTGCCTTAACACTGGACCCTTACTTACACACACACACACACACACACACACACACACACACACACATATATATATATATATATATATATATATATATATATATATATATATATATATATATATATATATATATATAAGATCACATGTCATTATCAGCTAGTTTAAACATCGAGAAATGTGTGTTACAAGAATTAATTGACAAAAAGATTTTACATTTCGTTTTCAGATTACCTTATTTCATGACTTTTTTACATAAAATTGTTTCATTAAATGTGAAGTAAAACACTTTTTAATTATTTTACATAAATCTCCATAAAACTATTATTAATCTCTTGTGTTTTAAAGCATGTCAATGATAATTATACAAAAACATGTATGGTATTCCCTTTAATGAGTTTTAATCTTAAAAGTTTCTTCTGTTTTTAAAACAATTCCACTTTTAATAAGTATACCTTTCATAAAAGTAATTTTATCCTTTAATGCTCACTTTACTGCTATTTAACGTAATAAGTTATGTGTCTTTCGGTTTAGTGCTAAATTAAAGTCAGCTTACAGGAGAGAAGTGCATAGCTTAAACCATGACAGCTTTAATTATTTAAATCGTAACGTGAGCGGTAATCATAAAAATTCATTTTCAAGGAAGATAATCTTATGCAATGAAAACAATGATTATTTTCTTGAATCATGTCAATTTACGACACATTCAAGACATATGGACGATAATTTTAAGTTATTGAAATTTATTTATGGAAATGTTGTAATGCATTGGAATTTGATTGAGAAAGAATTCGGATTAAATGAATTATTTATGGTCTCATAAATTCATCGGATTTAAAATGGAATTTATAGTACTTTAGTGATTGCTCTTTGGTAATAACCGGAGCATTTCTCAAGCTATTGAAGTTGGTGAAGTTTTTCTGGCATAAATCAGAATCAAGTAAATATATCATTAAATTAAGTTGAAATTAAAACTTAAAAAGTTTTAAAACATTATAAATTTTTAATAAATATAAATGTACTTTTATCTATAAAGAAATATTTCTTGATTGTTTCACAAATTTTTCTATTTAAATAATAGTTAAAAGTGAGTTTATATAAAATGTAAGCTAAACGTATTTCATGGTCAATAAAACACATTTATTCCCATGAATCCGTTATAAAAAAACATTAACAACTTGGTAAAACGTAATTTCCGTATAATATTTTTCATATACTTTTTGTAGTAAATGATTAAACATGTTAACCCTTTTCATCCTGACGGTACTTCAATCAAACACCTATAGATTCCTATTAAAGACGTTTTTAATGACGGTGCTCACAAAAACATGAACGATGGAGTAGCTACAGCAGAAAAGAAAGGACAGAACCAATCAGGAATCCTTTTTATTCGCATAGTAGTGATTTTATAATTGGCTTTCTGCATTCGAAGGTCATTTTGTGGTAGAGTTGATACACGTGTTTTTAAATTGAGTAAGTTTAATGGTCTATTAGTTTTTTGGTATTATTATTTAGAGATTTCTATACTTCGCAGGTAAGCATTTCATTCATTTTATTCATAATTTAATGTATTATTTTCTATCATAGAGTCAAAAATATGTGTTAGTACTAGAAAGTACTAGCTGCAAAATTAACTACTAAAATACAATAAAAAATATCTTTTTCTATGATTATTCTCCATTAAACCTTACCTAATGATGCAAAAATGCGGTAAGAAAGTTGATGGTAAATTAATTCATTATATAATGGGTTAAGTATTGTAAAAATAGCGATGTTGATAAAAAATGATAAAAATTAGTAGTAAATTAGAATTTTCTATACTTCGCTTGTGGTTACGGCTCTTTGGTTTGTTTTTCGAGCACTACGGCTTTTTGAAACAAGATAGCTAATGACGCTGGGACCTACTGATTAGAGCCGTTTCCGAACTTCTACGAACTTGCATGCCATAATGGGATTCGAACCCACGAACTCCGGTCCCGAAGGTCAGCACCCTAACCATTTGGCCATCATTCGGCACTGCTCTTCGGACATTTTAGAATGTGTTAAAATATCATCCTATTACTTCCGTGTTTAGTGGTAAAAAATCACAAGGGGACAGATGGGGAAGTATTCAGTAACAACCAATGCCATGTGGAGTCAAGTATAGTCGTAGAGGACTAGCCTGTTGACAGCGATCCTGGACAGACTCGGTTTACATTTTTATCTTTAAACGCTTGAGATTCTCCAAGTAAAAATGGGAATTAAAAATTCAATGTTTCACAATTGAATCAATTTTAATCAGCGGTCGGTATTCAGAACATTCATCACTCGGTGTTTTCTTCCGTTTTAAGCACAAATCGTGTTCAATGTTCTGTCGAACATTCCTAAACTCAGTGTGCCTCTTAAAGTGTTCCAAATGGGACAAAATAATTTCTTGGCATGACTCATTTAACATTTTCAAGTTTTTTTTTACTTTGTGAAAGATCCACATTTACTAAGTTAATAATCGAGTTTAGTCAAAGTTTATTGAATGGAGATAGCTATCTCAATAGATTCAGTAATGCAACTGAAGTCTAAGGGACATGTACACAAATGATCACTTTTTAGCCACTTGGCAAGTCCTAATAATTAAGAGCAGCTTCTGAACTGTTTCCCTGTCTAAGACACCTGTTTTTCTTGGTGATTTTAACAGAAAAAAAATCTTATTCTTTTTGGACATACTTTCTATATATAAATCGATATATTTTTACAAGGAACTTTCTGTTTTTTTTATTATTTTTTAAGAATTTATATTAGAACTAAACATATATTAGAAATATTTGGCTTAAAAATATGTTTAAAAATTGATTAAAGTAGAAAAGCAACAAACAATATCTGTTAACTATTCTTTTAGGAATAATTATATTTATGATTAAAAAAAAATATGTTTTAGTAAAACTTTATAAATATTTAACTATTTCTTTCATTCAATTGTAAGTGCTATTAGAAATAGAAAAAAAATATTTTTGAATCTAATACGATTTGTGACTTCAGTCTAGTTTTATAAAGTTTTCAGAAAATTGGATATTAGAATATTTAATGTAAATATATGCTTAAAATGTTAATATTAATATACGATTTAACGCATTATGTTTGTAGCATTCACGTAGAATAACTTAAATATCCAGTTAACTATTTAATCCAGTTAACCCGAGTCATTTCTACTGAAGAAATATCGAACCATAAATTAAATCTAAGATATCATGGACTACACAGAATAAAAAATTATAAGAAAATTAAATAACTTTGAATACTATATTTCTGCACTTTATTTAGCTATTAGCTATCATCCAAACATCATACGACTAGCAAATAGTCCGCCATATGACGGGATGAGTAAAATAAAAAATGGTTTGTTTTCTAGCTGAGAATTATCTAGTACACGCTCAATAATTTGTTTATCTTTGTACTCCTCTAAAATATCCCGATGCTGTTTAGAATCACGCTGAATTTATTTAGGAAGATAATTCAAAGTTTTCTTAGCTAAGAAAAATTTTTACGTAATATCTAAGTTCTGTGATAAAAAGTATTAAAATAATGCAGACGATATTTAAACAATTTGAAATAAGAAACAATTAAATGAGTTGGTCAAAATAATGATGTCATATGTCTAGAAATAAATATTTTTTACCTATTTATTACGTGATAAAATGATAAATTTAATCGCCTGTTGTTAACCGGGAAAGATAGCACTTGAATTAATGGCATTAAAGGCCAGAAAAGTTGGGAAGTAGTCGATTTCGAACGTTGCTAACCCTAGCTAATCAAAAATCAAATATGGATGCCTCTATCCATTCCAGATACAACTGGTTCATAAATTCGAAGATAGACAGATAACTTAGGCTATTATTATATACGAAATGCAATTTATAAAAAAAGAAAATATTGAAAAAAAATATTTGCTATCACATATAAAATATGTACTGTAGAACGGAGTTTCATAACAGATACAATTTTTGACATGATTTCACACTATGTACTTGCTAAAAAGTAAATGCAAGTGCACTGTTCAAAAGATCATAAAGTATCTATCCAAATGGAAATTACTTGAAAAATGTGTAGATTTGTAATAAGATTGCCCTCTTTCTTTTTTCAAAGTAAAAAAGTCGATCAAAGTAAACATAAAAATTCTACAAGAAGTATCTAAAATGAGACACCTGTCATTAAAGGGATAACACAACGTAATGCAGCATAATGAAAAATTTTCATCGTAAGTATTTCCTGTCTCTTAAATAAAAATTAAACTTCGTAAGCCGATTGAATAAGATAAACAAGATAATGTATGGTAAAAAATAAAACTTTTTAACTCAAATAAGAATGCTGAAACAAATAACATTAATCATTCAAAAAATTTTCAATCAGAAACAGTAAAATTATTAATAACATAAATGAAAAATATACTTCTAAAAACTAATGAAAGCATACAATGTTTCAAACAACCATAAATATTTAAAAAAATTATTTGAAAATAGTAAACGGGATTTATGGCTTAAAAAAATTCTACGATTTTTTGAAGGGTTACAAGGTTTAATACAACGTAATGCAACATAATGAAAAAAAATTCAACGTAACCATTTTCTGTCTCTTAACTAAAAATTAAACTTAGTTATGGTTCGAGTTATGGTTAACCGATTATATAGGTTACACAATGGTAAAAAATACAACTTTTAAAGTAAATTAGAATGCTGAAACAACTAACATTAATCAGTTAAAAAATATTGAATCAGAAATAGTAAAGTTGTTAATAATATAAATGGAAATATATTTTTAATAATATATGAAAACACACAACTTTTCAGACAACCATAATTATTTTAATGTCTGTTTTTTTCAATATTTATATAAAAATAGTTAACGGGTGTTGTGGCTTAAAAATTCTACGATTATCCCAAGAGTTCCAAGGTTAATACAACGTAATGCAACATAGTGAAAAAAAATTCAAAATTAGAAATTTCTGTATCTTAACTAAAAATTATACTTCGTAGTTTGAGTTATGGTTAACCGATTATATAGGTTACACAATGGTAAAAAAATACAACTTTTAAATTAAATTAGAATGCTGAAACAACTAACATTAATCAGTTAAAAAATATTGAATCAGAAATAGTAAATGTATTAATAATATAAATGGAAAATATACTTCTAAAATTTTATGAAAACATACAACGTTTCAAACAACCATAATTATTTTAAAATCCTTTATTTTTCAAAATTTATAGTAAAATAGTTAACGAGAGTTTTGGCGTAAAAAACTCTACGATTTTTCTTATCTATTTGAAATTATTTCCTTCATTTTTGAAGTAACACACAGAGTCTGAGCATTTGTTGCGTTGACAAAACTTTCCCAGAACACGGAGATCTATCGTTTACCAATACTTCTGAAAACTCTAACTAGAGCCAATGCAGAGAGAATTTTGTTCCTTTCTCATGACATCAGATTTTTTTTCTATGAAAAAAAAGTCTGCTTCTTTTGAGAGGTATAGCAATAAAAATAAGACTTCCCTTTAGCAATCTTCTTTTATACTTTTTAGAAAAAAGAAAAATATCTTTATTTAACTTTACTGAATTTTTCATTGTGTTCTGCAAGGTCTATATGACAACAAGTAGAGAAACTGGAAGACTTGACTTTATTGTGCGTATATATCTAAACGGAATCTTGTTGTGTATATGTATATATAAGTTCGGATCATACTCTTGCATTGTTTGCTGTTATATTGGAGTATACTCAGCCTTGAAAAAGTAACTATTTTAACTTTAAGTGGATTTTCCTGGTACTCACAGTAGGAAGACAGAGTTATCAATTGTGCTAGAAAATATCGACGATTTAACAAAAATATTTTTCTCTGCTGTATTTTATAAAAATGGTATTTTTATTTTTAAAGGTCATCAAATATTCAACCCCCCTTTTTAAATTCTTTTGTTATGTAAATGATGTGAAAGTAAACTTTTTCTTGTTTCAACATCTTAATAAAGAGGAAAGCCTTGTTGCTGTTAATATAATCTGAAATTCTCAATTAATGACTCATAAAATTTATAATGTTGCACAACATGTTAGAATGTTATTTGATTTCTGTAGATGTTTTATTTCAACAACATTTATATGTATTTAAATTGCTGTTGAAACTAAAATATAATTTTTTATATATTTTATTTATGATGTGGATATATCTGAAAACAGAATTTTCATCAGAAAACATACATAACTTTAGACAACACATGCATATTAATCGCTGATACAAGGAAAATATTTCAGTTTCAAATGTAAAACTTATACATTACTACATTCCAATCGTTTTTATTTTTAGTGGTTAACAGAATCTAATGAGAGAATAAGGCTTTACTTCTGCCTCTACGATTATATATATATGTCAGGTCTTAAAAGGGGGTAGTTGGAAATTACGTGAGTTACAACGGATTTTTAAAAAGGGAACTAACTGTTTTATATTAATAAAATAAATGAAAAAGACACACGCTCGCTTAAACTTTTGGTATCATCCGGTCAAGCTGAAAGATATTTGAAGCATTTGATTATTAAGCGAACCGATATGAGGCAGTTAGTGGGTGGACATGGAGCAGTCAACACACTCTACTCCTGTCTTGATAAATGAAAATGGCGCAAGTTTTACTTTTAAATGAAACGATGACTTAATAAACTTATTATTATCAAGAAAGACTGTTTTCTATTCTCCTTAACACTTGACCATGACACACACACACACACACACACATATATATATATATATATATATATATATATATATATATATATATATATATATATATATATATATATATATATATATATATATATATATATATATATATATATATATGAATGTATATATATTTGTGTGTGTACGTCAGTCGCAATGCTGGCAAAGAAGAGGAAACACACTTAATACAGGCAATGTTTAATTAGATTTCTCTAATAATCACACGATCAGATTTTCAAGAAAGCTCCCACATTTGCCGAATTGCTTTTAAACAAAGACACCCAAGCCTAAAGAGGTTCACCACTAAAAAGATTTAAATGCTCTCACTGGAACATGGCGTGCTCTGACCTTAAACACTGTACGTCAGTCGCAATGCTTGAAAAGAAAAGAAAACACACTTAAAACAAGCAATAATGTTTAATTAGATTTCTCTAATAATTACTCTATCAGATTTTCAAGAAACCTACTACATTTGGAGAATTACTTTTAAACAGAGAGATCCAAACATATTGAGGTTCACCACTATACAAGATGTAATTGATCTCACTGGAACATGGCGTGCTCTGACCTTAAACACTGAGTTTAACCCTATATTCTTATGACTTATATATATATATATATATATATATATATATATATATATATATATATATATATATATATATATATATATATATATATATACACATACATAGATATGTATGTGTGTGTCTGTATAATATTATAGATATGCATGATATGATAAAAGCACAGAAAAATATACTAAAATAGATGTGGTTTATATATATGAATTATTTAAAGAAACCGTTTTTACTAGTATTTCCAATTTCACCAATAGTTCTCTACTTAAAATAAACGCATAAATAATCAAAAGAAATTATTCATTTATATAAATATCATTTAACTGTTTTCTATTATTTATTTTAAAACTGCTAGTGTGTTTTAATTTAAGTAGATTATTTTATTTCAAGATTTAATGCTTAAAGGAGACAGTGGGCTTTCAAAACTAATTAATATTATTTTGTATGAATCGACTTCAAATTTTAAGATATTAATATTTTTATATGAAAATATTTATAATTTATTTATAAAACCTCATTAAGTATAATGAGAATTATTATAGTTAATGAGGTTTTATAAATAGATTGTAAATACTTTTTAATATTTGCAATGAATTAATTTTAAATTAAATTATCCTTATTAAATTAAATATTTTTAATAAGGAATGAAAAACATTCTGTGTACGAGCCTTATACGTATAATATAAATGATTTTTATACCTTTTAAGCCTTGGAAAAAATCTATGTATAGCTGTATATAGCTGGAAAAAATAATAGCTGAAATATCCCTAAAAATTATACACGAAGATATATTAAATATTACCCTTACAAGCACACCTTAGCCAAAAGTCCTTTAGAGAATTTAATAGAGTCGTTTTACTTAAAATATTATACTTTTGCTGATCAAAATATGTTACCTATAAATAAGTTTTGTTTTTTATATTACAAGATCAAAGTGTCAATATATTGGAAATTTATGAGGGTTAGATATCAATGAAGCATTTCAGATATGTCTAAAATTTTAAACTATTTCAAATATTTTCAAATATTTAAAATATTTAAATTAGTTATTAGTAATAACTACTCAGCTGAATGTCTACTATAGCCTTATATAATTTGTACGAGTATGTTATCTTCTACAAATATTTGGTTTAATCAACAGATTATTCTTAGTAATTCATAATAATTTTTTTAACAACAGTAATGTACTAAGTACTTGTAGTTACTCCTTAATTTATGTAAACAGGAATCTGTAAAAATTTATTTCTCTCAAATATTGATTAGATAACTATGCCTAATATTTTAATTACTTTTTTACAGCATTTTCCTCAAAATAACATGGTAACAATATTTTTATATCATTACATAATACTAGAGCATTTGATAAAAGAAAACTTAAATTTAATATGAACAGAAAAGAAATTAATATGATTTTCTATGCAATTGATGAGAAATGCTTTTTTAAATGCAATTTCAAAGGGTGACTCCAACTCTTGATTTCTTAATGAAATGAAAAATTACGTTCCTTAGATCTCTCTTCACTTATTGCGAAATACTTGAAGCCACTTTTGTTATAGACATTCAAATATTACTGATACCCTTCATTTTTGTGGTACCATATTTTCTGCAAAGCAACCATTATTCGAGAGTAGTTTCGATAACGTATTTTCACTTCCATTTCCCGGGGGCTATCCTGTCCTACAAGATCTTGTGCATCTTGGATAAATATAGAGAAAATGTTTTGGTCTCCGTTCCAAGAATGCTGAGTCGACGGAAGTCCTGTATTTGCCCAAGGGGAATTTTCAACTCGCGGCATCTTCGTTCCTAAATTCATCCTAGAATTATTACTAGTAGTAGTACTTAAAAAATGTACTCAGGATTATTATTTGAAGTGAAGTTGCCTAATAAGTGGAAAAAATGAAGAAATATTCAAGTTTACTTCCTTTTAATTAAATAAAAGAATCATAATTTAAAGGAGTTATTTTTTCAATTAAATTCTGGTTTTATTTACTTTATATGGAAAGTTATAAGAACTGAATAACTTGTTTAGAAATTTCTTTCATAGATTAATTAAACGTTAATCCTACACTCTGTTTTGATGTTCCTTAGGCTTGAGAAATTTTTAGTTCCCGTAATTAATCAATATTCATATCATAATTTAAATATATAGTGTATTTTAAGTTTTTTTAAACCTATATTGAGTTAACCTTCTTTCTGGACCACGGAGGCTCTCGCCTTGATAATAAGTATTGCTAATAATACAGCATTAACAATAATACAGCTAATTAGTTATGCGAAACACCTGTTCACTATCAATATTTCACTAATTGCGCCTTTTTTATGTTGGTGTTGTAATTATTGCTTCATTAGTCATATGATAAAGCCTCCATTGAAAAATACATTATATAGGCAACACATAACTTTATTCTACGCCTGTAAAACTATATCAATTTCTTTTTAAATTTTACATATTTATGAGTTTGTGGTTCTCCCCTGAAGAACTTCCGTATCCCCATGGTTAAGTAATCATAAACGTTTTGGAACTGTAGTAAAAGAAAAATGACGATAACTGTGAGATTAACGGCATGTAGGCAGTCAGTTCCATGTACTTGTGCTTGATGTCCGGCTGCTGCTATGTCTTTTACTATTTCTTTAAGTGATTTATATATTTAGCCTTATGATATTTTAATTACATTTTGATATTAAATTGATTCAATATTAATGAGTGTTATCATTTCGGTTTATTCGTAAAACGAAACTTAAGGATTTTGGTTTGGTTTGGTTTCTAGCACTACGGTCTGTTGTTTTTCACACGAGGGCTAATGAGACCGGGACCTACTGCTTAAAGCTGTTTACGAACGGCTACGAACATCCATTCTACAGTGGGATTCGAACTCACGAACTCCGGTACCGACGATCAGTGCCCTAACCAGTCGGCAAGCATTCGGCACGAAATGTAAGGAACACTTCAAGTTGTTTTTTCCTTTAAGATTCACTGTAAGAGTAAGGTAAGAGTGTGAGTATATCTAAAGTGCTGCACTCTGTTGGCGATATACACATTAATGTATGATACTTTGAGAATTTTTCGTGAAAGATTTTTTTTTTACACACCAAAGAAGTTCCCAGTTTCAATAATACATATATATATGTAGGATTGGATTTTAAAAGCATTCTTAGAACTTTATATGAATGAAATGATATTTTCCTATGGCCTTGATCCGATTTTGTAGTCGACAGTGTTCATATCCATTACACTGAAATTATTCGTTACATAGAGTGCAGATTGTAATTTAAAAGGAAGATGCATAATAAGATGCTACAACTGTTTTACACATATACCCCTTCAGGGTGGTCCGTGCATTGAGAAGTATCATCTGATATAAATATATATAAAATTTCAATATTGAGTTAGGTGGGATGTTATGTTGTATTTGAGTTAAGACACTCAATAGCCTTAATGCGTTAGTACGTATAGAAGGATTAAGGTCATTAAATGTTTTGTGGTACAAAAGAACTTTAACACTAGACTTAATGATGTTGATCATATACCTATTTTAACTTAAGCGAACCAATTTGACTCATACAAGAAAATTAAAGTTTTCTTGCCAAGAAAATAGTTCTAAATTAATTTAAATAAAATGTTTATTATCAAAACATTCATGGAAAACATTTTTTTACATATAAAATATTTATTTGAAACACATTTTTCGCAAAAATTTCTATTGCATTTAGCACAATGATATCTACATCTCTTTCTTTTGAATGATTGTTGAACTTGACAATTCTTCCGTGCTTCAGAAGCCTGAATTTCTGTCATTGGAATGGAAGTGTTCTCGACTTCTTCTCTATATTTACTTTATACTATAGTTTATATAATTTATACTTTATATTTACTTTATACTGTATTTATTACTACATTTATTTATTTTCATATACATGCTATGAGTCACCTCAAAACCGTGAAAATAGGTATACCACATTTGATAATACGAAATGAAGGGGTCTGCGGGGAAGAGGAATGAAAGTTTACATATATTTTATTACTTAACTAATATATATATATATATATATATATATATATATATATATATAGATCAAATTTTAATGAGTCAAATTGGCTCGGTCAGTAAATCTAGTGTTAAAGAGTTTTTCCAAAATAAGGTGCGTTTTTAAGAAACAATTTATTCTCATTATACGCCATCATCTCTTAGCTTAGGATCAAGAAATTTGTTTTCTATTAATTAATCAGTTGTGAATAATTACAAAGTAATGCTGTCATCATAAACAAAATAACGTAAAAACGAGACTTTACGTCCTTTATGTCATGTAACGAAAATACATACACATATGGTCACAAATACATCGGTACTGTAAATAAATATATGGACTTAAATTTAGTACAAATGCAACGTACAGACGGTGGCGTAATATAATAGGAAAAACATACATTTCTCTTTCGCATATCATTTAATCAATTTCTCCATTTTGTCAAGAATCAGTGTTATACTAATACCCTTTCCTTTTAATGTATAAGCATTAGAATTTTATTCTGTGTTAAAAATTGCAAAACTTGCAGCATTGAATTATTCATATTTTATAAACCGCTTATTACATAGTATTGTGAAATAACAAATTTACTCTTGATTATCTCAGTTTTTTTACTATGCAAAAAGTAAAACCAAAATTATTTATATGTAAAATTTTGAGTTAAAAATTACAGAACTAATAAGCATTGTATTATTCATATTTTATAAACTGTTTATAACGTAATATTATGAAATAAGAAATTGTCACCTTGCTTATCTCAGTTTTTTACTATGCAAAAATTAAAACCAAAATTAGTTATACCTGAAATTTTCTGAGTTAACCCATATTGGACCACACCAACTAAATATTTCTGAAATCTTTTAAAACTTTATCCATATCATTAATATGGAGTAACTAAGCATATTAAACCAAAATTTTGAAAAAATATTTTTAATTGTTAAAGATATTAGCTGTCCTATAAATAGGACAACGGTCCAATACACTACTAAAATTTAAGAAATATGACTTATATTTCGAGAAAGAAGGAAGGAAAAGAATGCAGCGTTCACTTGGAAATTGGCAATTTTTTTAGGCGTAGCACGTGGGGTGCTTCTTTTACTTTTTAATTTTTTATAATATATATTTTTGCATATTTTCTTGTAGTTTGTTCTAATTTTGAATATTGTAATATAGATCAGTGGTATTATACTATAATTAAAAGCAATATAAATCAACTTTGGGTTATCAATGACTTTGAAATTACAGCTCAATGTACTACACCACAGCATATATAGTGATCAAATTTTAATGAGTCAAATTTGCTCGGTCCGTCAATCTAGTGTTAAAGAGTTTTTCTATAAAATTAAAATAAGGTGCGTTTTTAAGAAACAATTTAATGTTATTATATCATCTCTTAGCTCAGAACCAAGCAAATTGTTTTCTATTAATTAATCAATTGTGAATAATTACAAAATAATGCTTTCATTATAAACAAAATCTATATATATAAAAATGAATTTGTGTGTGTCTGTCTGTCTGTCTGTCTGTACTCAATAGACTCAAAAACTATGCATCCAATCGCCGTGAAAATTTGGGAAATGTTTAGGTATATCCCTGGGAAGGTTTTTGTAAATTTTCAACGTTCGAAATTCATTCCTTCCCCCTTTTTCGAGCATTTCATGTCATTATTCCAAGCATTATTTTCCCCGGTTAAACGCAAACGATTAAGTTTTTAATTTATCGCATCATATCTAAGGGAAAGAAGCAATGTTTCTAGCAATGTGACGTCATCCCAAGTAATTGTTTTAAACGCAGTTTTCCACGGTTAAAAGCAGGAGATTAAAATGTTCAATTCATCACATAATAAATAGGCGAAAATGATATTTTTCTATCATTATGACGTCATTCATTTAAATATTTCATTTATTCATTTCTTATTTTATATTATTTAAAATCGTCTGCTTAGTATCTATTCGATTTGAACTGAAATTTGAGATATAAAGTGATTCACTTTCATTTCTATGTGACGCAAATTATAGCATTTTTATATGAGAACTAATTTTAAATTTAATTCTTGGTTCATTTTTATGTTACAATGAAATGCATATCAACAATATTCTAAGTACAAAAAGTACAAATTTCAGTGACTCTCATGGCCAAATAAAACCTATCATTTTATATAGTTATCTTCATATTCATATGGTTGTCGATATGAATGTGTGTTTCTGTTTCATACAAAACTATGTGGTTTGTCATAAATTTCCTTAATTTTGGAAAACATTTATTACTACCAACAAAATTAGCACTGTTGCTGTCAAAACCTGTGCTTCCTATTCTATCACGTAATATGGCAAGATCTGTTAACTTTGCTAATCAACGTACAGTAGTAATACAGTAATGCAATTTAGGGTTAAGCTTATATTTTACAATAAAAAAAGTTTGAGCAAATTTAATATAAGACAAATTCGATTATAAAAACTGAATAATGTTATAATACGCTTATGATAGAAATATATAAACATGCCAATGACTCGAACTGAACTGTGACGAATTTAGAGAGTTATTCACGAAAAATAAATCTTTGTTTAAAAGTAATATATTAAGTTCACCGTAGCGAAGCACGGGCAAACTTGCTAGTAGCGTATAAAAGTGACTTTACGTTCTTTAAGTCATAAAACACATACACATATGGTTAAAAGTACATCGGTACTGTAATTAAATATATGAATTTAAACTGAGTGTAGATGCAACGTACAAACAGTGGTGTAATATAACAGGAAAAATATACATTTCTATTTCGCATATCATTTTAACAATTTCTCTTTTTTGACAAGAATCAGTGTTATACTAATACACTTTCCTTTTAATGTATAAGCATTAGAATTTTATTCTGTGTTAAAAATTGCAGCACTAATAAGCATTGAATTATTCATAATTTATAAACCGCTTATTACATAATATTATGAAATAACAAATAGTCTGCTTGTTTATCTCAGATTTTTTACTATGCAAAAAGTAAAACTAAAATTACTTATATGTGAAATTATAAAAAGTAGTTAAAAATTATAGAACTAATAAGCATTGAATTATTCACATTTTATAAACCTTTTATTACATGATATTATGAAATAACAAATTGTCTGTTGATTATCTGTTTTTTTTTATTATTCAAAAAGTAAAACCAAAATTATTTATATGTGAAATTTTCTGAGTTAAAAATTATAGAACTAATAAGCATTGATTATTCATATTTTATAAAACGCTTATTACATAATATTATGAAATAATAAATTGTCTGTTGATTACCTCAGTTTTTTTTAGTATGCAAAAAGTAAAACCAAAATTATTTATATGTGAGATTTTGACTTAAAAATTACAGAACTAATAAGCATTGAATTATTCACATTTTATAAATCGTTTTTTACATAGTATTATGAAATAACAAATTGTATCTTGATTATCTCAGATTCTTTTTACTATGCAAAAAGTAAAACCAAAATTATTTATATGTGAAATTTTCTGAGTTAAAAATTACAGAACTAATAAGAATTGAATTATTCACATTTTATAAACCGCTTATTACGTAATATTATGAAATAACAATTTGTCTGTTGATTATCTCAGTTTTTTACTATGCACAAAATAAAACCGAAATTATTTATATGTGAAATTTCCTCATGACTTGGTTCAATTGTCAAAGCTCAAAATTAAAATATTCAAACATAATTAATCATTTGTAAATCATAAGGCAACAGATTAACTAGTATATTAAGTGAATATTCTCCCTCCAACATTAATGAATATCCTCGCTTCCTAATATCTGGGATTTGGGCAAACAGAAATGAAAGAAGTTATTAGATTGACTATCTGAGATTTTCAGAATCGCTATCACTCCCTGGAAGAAATGACTTTTTATGCCGGTGCAATCGCTTTCGCCTGTCATTATCATCATCATCCATCAAGAAGAAATAGTACATGGCATAGAGATATCTTTCTTATATCCGAAAGCAATCAGCCGCACATCTTATATCGTTGCGGTTTGGTTTTCACACAGACAGTTATACCGCAAATTAGGTCGATTGTGATAACACCCGAAATGACACAAAATGAGAGTAAGAACATTCGATTGATTCCATAACGATACCTAGAAAAATCGATATCTAGAACGAGATATGGAAATGGAATTTTTTTATATCTTATTAAATTCTGAAGAAATTTTCAAGTGCTATAATTATTTTCTAATTTTTTTATTTTGTCATAATGTTGTTAAATTTAAAAGTCTCTAAAAGTTCCACAAATTCTTCAATCATTTATGAATTAAAATTTTCATATCTGCATATAATTCTTTATATATGCTGGTACAGTTACTCATAACCCTTGACCTTACCCTCTAAGTGGTAAGGAACGATGGCCGATTGGTTAGGGTGCTGGCCTTAGGTACTGGAGTTCGTGGGTTCGAATCCCATTGTGGCATGGATGTTCGTAGCCGTTAGGAATCGGCTTTAAGCTGTAGGTCCCTTTCTCATTAGCCCTCGTGTTGCAAAAAGTAGACCGTAGCATTCCAAACCAAACCTAAGTGGTAAGATACACTCTAAAGACCTTATCAACATACACATGTAACATTATTATTACTTTTAGTGGTAAAGAACATGTAGATTTCTTGAGCTACAGCGAAACATTTTCACCCGATTTTTTTTAGTTCAGGGTGATTTGTGATAGGACAATAAATTGGTTAAATATTTTTCATTACACGAGAAATCCGCGTATTGTTTAGCTATTAAAGGAGTTTCTTCACCATATGCCTCTTGGAGTCAGATACTGCTTTTAGCAACCCTCAAGTTGTAATATATATTAATCTAGTTATAATTTAAAAGTAAACCTTAACTATTATTATATTAGAAAGTGGACAAGGATCTCCGGATAATTAATATCGATAAAACTCAGTAATTTTTAGATTTTTATGACTTAATTTAAAATTCGTGAAATTTAACAAACAAAACATTCACATATCTTCTCAAATGTATATTAAATTCTTCTGTCCGTAAGTTTGTAATAGTACGCCTCCTAAAAGGCTGGACTGATTTTAAAGAAATTTTGTGTATGTAATTAAGTTGATTCGAGAATGATTTAGATTCACAATTTGATCCAATAGAAAATGGTTTTTATTAAAAATCCGGAATTGTACGCTTGTTGAGATTATTATGATGCCACTTGAACCTATTTACTGCCAACGTATCTGTGGCACAGCGGTCAGTGATATGAGCTTAAGTACGATAAGTCCCACGATCGAATCCCCGTATACGCGATGTGGGGTTTTTAATTTATTCTAATTACGTTTGTGATTACTATAAGCGCCGTGGCGTCAAGTAATTATTAAATATTTTTTTCCTTATTCTTTCATAAAAACGGACCAATTTATAATTTATTTAAAAACATTTTACAATTTTTTG
Source organism: Pardosa pseudoannulata (assembly GCA_032207245.1). Classification (NCBI taxonomy): domain Eukaryota; kingdom Metazoa; phylum Arthropoda; class Arachnida; order Araneae; family Lycosidae; genus Pardosa; species Pardosa pseudoannulata. The sequence goes on from CM063504.1 coordinate 13,484,415, forward strand.
ATATTTAACCTTAAAACAGAAGAACGTTTGTCGGGTCATCTTGTATACATTTAATAAACTTATATATGTATCTCTTACACCTTTTTAAAAACAATTAACCAAAAAAAGGAGTAATTTCACTCATATAAAGATATGTGATATACAAGGTAAAATATATAGATGAATTAAATTAATATAAATGATATATTATTACTATATTCTCCTGGATGTTCCTATTAATTACATTTTTAGCTAATATTTACTCTAATTACAAAAGGGAATTACAATAATACATGTCTAACATTATAAAGAAAGCATAATAAGTTATATATAATATGTAACTTATAACTAATAAGCTAACTTATAAAATATGTAACATAAAATAATGGGAATTTCCTCAATTTGCGAATTATGCACCGTGTGAATTATCTATGGTTTTGCCAGCTTTATTCTGAGGCGATTTCAAAGGGTGGTTGTAACGGATGCATTGACTCTTTGGCTTCTATAGTCCATACACATATTCACTGATCTACACACATCCAGTTTGAGATTGTATCTTAGGGGTTGCTGTCCTTGCCCTTTGCTGCCCATTGTATCGCTGCTCTTATGCTATAGGTCAATTGCTATTGCATCATAAGGAAATTTAATAACCCTCTCTTTTCAAACTACATAAAATGTTGAAATATTACCCTCTTTGAGGATATGGTATATTTAAGTCCAGTAGCAAATAACATACTTGTTTGGACGTTACACAAGAGCTCTATATTTAACGGCTTCAGCACCAGTGCAAATTGCTCTACGGAGTCCGTGAATGCATGGGGTCATTATCAGTCACATGACACACTGCTTTCCAATTTCATCTCGACATTCCTTCTTGGTATTGCATTTTTTGCAAACAGGAGTTTATCTTATAAGATTCTAAATAATTGTATAGAAACTCAAAGATATTCGATACTTGTTTCATAAGTTATAAAATTATGATATAAGTACTCCTAAATATATATATATATATATATATATATATATATATATATATATAATATATATATCAATAATAAAAATTAAACAATTTTAATATTGATACATAATTTAAAAAAATGATACAAGTATCCTAAATATTATAACAATATTATTATTATATATAATATATATATATATATAAAATATTCAATTTCTAAGAAATTAAACAATTTTTTTATTCGTAAGATTTAAAATATTTCACAGAAAATTAACATTTCATGTACGAACAAATTTTATTTTTACAGAATAAATTTATTAGAAAATAAACTATATTTCTAGTATAATTTCTATTTCTTTCTTAATTCTCCTGACTTTTGGGACTTTTATATCAAAAATATTTTTGTAATATTAATTTTATTGAATTTATTAATAACATTAACACAGTTTATTTTATTTTTTAGCTGTAGGATCTACAACCCCTGAACCTTCCTGAACAACTATTTTAAAAATTTATTCTGAATTAAGTGATCATAATGTAGCATACTTTTTTTTAAATTTTGTAATCAATTTTATTTATATCAAATTAATTCCCTTTTAAGTTTTTAAAAGAATTGAAGCAGGCCAATTTTTTTTAATTATTGCATATAAAATCTGGCCTGTCTAATACGCAAATTTTCATAGTTGTTAATTTTTAGATTTATCAAATTGTAGCTAAGCATTTATTATTTTTATTATATTTTTCACATTGCATTTAGAAAATGAACTCATTTTTCCATATTTAGATTGCTCTAAATCTTCATATTCTTCTAGAATTTTACATTTTGAGACATGTTTCTTATTAAAAGATTTCTATTTTTAAACATCATATAGGTCTTCAAAAAGTCTTAATATATTTTTCATACTATTCTGTCTAAAATATATTTTTTATTTTTTTCCTTATCTTTTAAAAAAAATAAATATTACTGATTAATGTAAATTTTTATTATTGAAATATCTAATGTCTAATACAACTATCTGTGTAATACAATTTCCTTTATCTATTAAAAAATTTCTATTACGCAGAGATTTACTAATTTATCATACTACTGTTTACAATCTATTGGATTTTAAAATTTTATACCTTAATATCTCCAGACATCTCTACTTTTCAGAAACTTTTCCAAAAATCAATACAGATTTATCAAGGAACAGAAAGTTCGACCAAATGATTTCCTGATCTTTTAGATTAAATTTTACCACAAAAGATCTAGTCTTTCATAAAATGTTCATAGGAACACTTTAAAACTCGGGTAAATAATTTTATACCTCTTTATCTAACGAGTATCACTTATGAAGGATGAGTTTAGATTTTTATTTTAACATTTCTAGTGTTCTGAAAAGGCAGATAGTCAATATGCGTTTGAGTTTTTTGATTATTATTTTTTTCTTATTCAAAACATATTTTCTTCTTTCTTTAGCTTTATTTTAAAATACTGATGAACAAGTACAGTATTACAAAGGAAAATTCTTCAAATATCATTTTCACTCATATTGCATGCAGTATTCATAAAATGTATATTTAATTATATTGTTTATACCCCCCCCCTTTGTCTAGAACTAACTACCGGAATCAGCTGATTTGACGATTCCTGTTCCGACAGGCTGCAATAGCGCGGCGACAGTGTATCTGGGATGGTGACACATCAGTTGGATAGGTGTTACGCCCTGATCGGTTGCTGGTAATGACTCCCGGAGGATTGCCTGGAGAAGCCTCAATCGGGACAGCCAACGAATGAGAATTCAGCTAAAAAACTAGCTGTAATCTTATCTGGAGTTACCAGGTAAGTGGATTCATGACTGATCACAAAACGGTTGGCAGGACCGTAACTGACCACAGGTATAAAAAGACTAGAATTTTTCGACTCGGGGCTTTTCGAGATTTTTTTACTGAGGTGCTTTGACCTCGTGGAGGCTTCCTCGATTTTTGACAGTAGACAGCCTTTTAGTGATTGCGTTCGGGAGACTCGTAAAGTCAGCTCATATATGGAACTGCAGGGTCTCAAATACCAAACGGGGGATAGATTGGGTTTGCACTGCACCCTGGAACAGCCTCCCCGATTTGTGAGATTATTGAATCCTTTTCTTTTCCGACTATGATCGTCGTGGTAATTCAGTGTCAGCAAAACTCTTCTACGTTTCTAATTGGTTTGGTTTGTTTTGGAGCACTACGGTTTACTTTTTTGCAACACGAGGGTTAATGAGACCGGGACCTACAGCTTAAAGCCGATTCCGAACGGCTACGAACGTCCATGCCCTAGAGGGATTCGAACCCACAGACTCCGGTACCGAAGGTCAGTGCCTAACCACTCGGCCATCGTTCGGCGAATTGTTTTGGGAGAATTAGAATTCCTGTGTACATACTGTACATAACCCTTATTTACTCCATAAAAAATAAAGGTGATTTTCCAAATCTATTGTTGCCGAACGATGGTCGATTGGTAAGGGTGCTGGCATTCGGTATCGGAGTTCGTGGATCCGAATCCCACAGTGTCATGGATGTTTGTAGCCGTTTGGAATCGGCTTTCAGCTGTAGGTCAGAGTCTCAGTAGCCCTCGTGTTGCAAAACGTAGACCTTAGCACTCCAAAGCAAACAAAACCAATTCTATTGTGACTGTGATTCTTCTTCAGGCTACTTCTCACTCAAGATCATTGAAGTCATCACAATATCTATAAGTTACATAGAAGCTTCGAACCTTTAGTAAAGAGTTAAAAACTTAAATAAAAAATATCTTGAATTTTATCTCCCTTAAACTACTAAAAACAGAAAATTTTATATATCTTTAATGCTTATAACCATTCATATTTTTCTTCTTTACTACAATAATAGTACTTCATCTTGAAAAATTTATATGAGCTATGTAGTAATAAAAAGAGCAACACATTAGCCTCATCAAGTATTGAAAACAGATAATATCGTTTTGCATTTAGACTTACAAGTTTTGCAACAAGAAATAAGTTCTTACTGATTATGAAAACTAAAAGATCAAACTAATATCGGAATAAAGACTAGTGAAAAGAAATTAGTTTTAATTATTTCTAAAAATGTTTGTGTAAAATTGAGAACATTCCATAAATGAAAAAAAAATTAGAAACTGAATAAATTCTTCATTTTAACAGTTTATACCGTATCAACCTTGATTTGACAAAAGCTTTACACATATTTTAAAATAAATTATGCGTGTTGTAATGTACTAACAACCTAAACACCAGTGTTCGTAACAAGGGGGAAATACAAAAAGAATATAATACTTTATATTGAGATTCAGACATTTATTCTGTACATTCATTTACAAATAGATCCTTGGTAATCATACATCATAATCATCAATTATTTGTCTTCTATTTACACTGTAATTATTACAATTCTCTTTATAAAGAACTATTACTTAGTAACAAGGTTACAATATTAACAGAGGCCTAATTTAAATTATTGTAAATATTATTTTATAAATTACCTCCATTAAAGGCACAGTGGAGCAGACAGGGGCTTTTCTTATGCGATGCGTCGGTCTTCAGTTGGTGCACAGGGTCATGTAGAGGCTTTCGGCGCACGGGACAAGTCGGTGTTGATGGATTCTTGTCTCACTTCTCCCGAATCCGACTTCAACTCCTCTCCTTAACTTCGTTTCCAAAACTCCTCACCTCGGCTTTAAGGCCCCTTTTTTCTTCCTTTCCAATCGATTGTTTTCGGGAAATTTTCCCACATCTGCAACCCCTTCGGGAGTGCAGGTGGGCTCATTAAAGTAGCCCCTTTTGTGCAAGCTGACATTACTTTTTAGCCCCTGCTCCTATAAGTTACAGTTACATCTTTGTGCTAGATTGACCGTTACTCTGCCTTCCGTGATCTATTACTTCTCTGCGGGGGTGACTAAACTTGACTTGAACATTTGGAGTCCTAACATCCTCTAGGAATTCTCTCACAGCTGTGCATGCACGTGCAAGTCACTGTGGGTAAGTACCTCGGTACAATGCGAATCTTGTAAAAATTATTACGACTTTTTACACATAAAAATCTACACATACATTTTCTTCGATAATAATTTATTTTTTACAGAGAAAAAACGATATTTATATTTTATAAATGATGTAAATTATAGTAATACAAACAAAACGAACGTAAGTAAAGCTAAACTAAGAGAAGTTTTCTCTACTATTTGAAATAAAATTTGAAAACAAATATAATTTTATAAAAAATTTAAAATAGTTTATCTAATATTTTTTCAAGTTTTTATTTTCTTTCATTTGGCATATTCAAAGTTTATTTCAATAACCGTAATGAACATCTAATCAATCAGTAAAAGAAAATTTTCTATCGTTTTTTGATAAGTTTTCTTTATATAACTTTCCCACGTTGTTATTTGATTTTTGGAGTTTTTCTCCAATTTAAGTTAAAGAATTAAACTATGTGTACATACATACATCTCTTTCTCTATGCATAGACACACACACTCATATATATATATATATATATATATATATATAGATATATATATAGATATAGATAGATAGATATACATATATATATATATATATATGTATATATATGTGTGTATATATATATATATATATATATATATGTATATATATATATATATATATATATATATATATATATATATGTATATATGTATATATATATATATATATATATATATATTATATATATGTATATATATATATATGTATATATGTATATATGTATATATATATATATATGTATATATATATGTATATATATATATATATATATATATATACATATATATATATATATATATATATATATATATATATATATATATATATATATATATATATGTTTATATATACATATATGTATATATATATATATATATGTATATGTATATATATATATATATATATATATATATATATATGTATATATATATATATATATATATATATATATATATATATATATATATATATATATATATATATATATATATATATATATATATATATATATATATATATATATATATATTATATTATATATATATAATATATATGTGTGTGTGTGTGTGTGTGTGTGCATGTGTGTGTTTGTATAACTGTTTATAAAAAAAAATTGGGGGGGGGGTCTAAATGTCAAAACGTATATTGGTACAAAATATGATATAATTAATAGCATGTTGGTAAATAAATTGATATATGACTAATAATGTTAACATAATAATATTAAGAAACAACTAAAAAAGCAAAATAAATAGTTTTCAATAGGGAAAAATTGATAATATAGGGCTTTATAGTATTTTGGCTGAAGGGACCTTGAATTAAAGATTTCGTGTTATGGGACATACAAATTCTATACATGCCCCAGACGGCATTAAGGAGCACGTTTGTCTATGATTGGCTCTAGTATGAAAGTGACAACATTCTATTTGTGAATATGAAGTCTTTACATTCTCAATGTGCTGTATAGTGTGCTGTGCTACATGTGTATTAAAATGGCGACGAAGCATATCTGTCTTGCCTAAAGTGGATTTGCGTCCAAAAGAAAAACTGTTGATCTCGCCATAACTTTTCTTCTATTTTTACTTTTTGGATTTGACGTGTTAAACATTTGTGCCACGGAACGGGATCCTAAATGAAACATTGTGTGCTTTATGAATCAAGTAGTGATTTTGGAAAATTGAGGACTGCATTTATCCTTGTCATCGACTTCTTATTGGGATTTACCTCAATAGATTTATCAAGAATCTTTAGTAAGATAAACCTTACAAATGGAGACACCAAATGAAGATTAAACTATTTTTACTACGTATTTTTTATAATAAGCTGAATAAAAATATACATAATTTAAATTCTATTCTAGAAGGCGATTAGTTTGTGTGATAATAGTTCGTTGAAAACCAAAATTGAAAAATTCTATTAGAGTACTATAAATAAAAGATGCATTTTAACCTTAATTTACGTAAGGAAAATATCCTCTGATTTTCAAACTGAATATAATATTACGTTGTGAGTATATAGACAGTTTTTTTTTTTAAATTTAGAATTTTTAGTTTTTAAGATAATACTTTCAATCAAGAACAAATATTTGTTATATGATTTAGAATCTATGAGAGATATAAAGATTATATCATATTGTCGTTTAACAATTGTTGCAAAGAAAATTGTAATTTATGCTAATTCTAGATTATCGATCTTCTAGAAAAATTTCAAAACCTACATTGATCACTGAAGAAGGACTGAAGAAATAAATGTCAGATTTGTTTAAATTTATTTAAAATTGATTTTTAAAAATGATTTTGAGAAGCGTTTTATCTAACTGTTTGTTTGTAATTATACTATATGCTATAATGGAGAAATTTATATTTTTGTGACATATTCAATGAAGAAACTTTTTAAGTTGTATTGTTTGTAAAATATGAGTATAGTTTCATAAAAGGGGTAATGTTTAATAATTAATCATACTTTTTTATATTTTCAATTTCAATTTATAATTTAAAGAAGCATTTAATATTGATTTATATAACTTGCCTTCATAAAAAATTTATAAAACTATTTCACAAAAATAAAATTTCTTTCAGTATAGGAGCTAATATTATAAAAACTTTTTTTATTATATCAGCTACTATACTATAGAAAATTTTATTTTTGTGAAATATTTTTATGAATAAAATTTTAATGAATGGAAATTCACGTTTTGATTTATTAGAAAATTAGGAGTATGGTTTCATAGAGGTGTTATAAATTTAATCATAATTCATTTTTCTATTTTATTTGCTATACTCTGTCATAAAAAATAATATGAGCAGGAAGAATAATAGCCTATTTTTCTTAATATATATTTTAAAGATTATGACTCAATATATTTTTGTAAATTTCCCAGAGTGTCATAGAGTGAATGTTTTTTGAAAGATAATAACTTCTTCAGTGGTTTTCATTTGGGTTTGATTGTGCAAAATTTACACTTAAGAGCCAAAACATTATAATCACCTGTCAATAAAAAGTTGGTCCACCTTTGGAGCGCAACAAGGCTTCAATTTACCTTGGCAAGAATGCCACAAGTCCTTGGTAGATGGCCGGAGACAGATTGCACCAGATGTTTAAGCAGCTGTTACACAAATCCGAGATATTGCGAAATGGTGGTTTTTGAACTCTGAGCTGCCATCCCATGACATCCCAAATGTATTCTATCGGATTGAGATCCGGTGAGTTTGGCGGCCAGGACATTAACTGGAATTCACCATCATGTTCCTGGAACCACCCCAACATAATTTTAGTCTTGTGACACGGGGCGTTATCCTGTTGGAATATTACATTTCTAGCTGGAAAAACAGAGGCCATGTAAGGTTGCACCTGGTACGCAATGATGTCCAGATACCCTGTAATATTCATGGTCAGCTGTATCACAATTCATGGTCTGCTTTATCCGGTTTTGCTTCACCATACGAAACAGTCTCTGCACTATGACGTCCAACACCATGTCGTCTACTGCTGGTTTCATCGTCATTCATCCACTTTATGTAAGTACTGACAAATGTAGATCGCGAACAACCCACGAGTCGTGCAGTTTCGGAAATACTTGTTCCGAGCCTTCGAGTCATTACAATTTTCTCTCTATCAAAATAATCACTTAGATCCACAGCCTTTCCCATCACACACAGAAGTAAGTGAAAAAATGATTCTTGAGACTCTCCAGCAGTTAAATACCACTTCCACCTGATTTCGTGCCTTCCACGTCATCCAGGCAAGTTCATTGCAACATGTAGGGGTGGCTATAATGTTTTGGCTCTTGAGTGTGTTTATGATGGGTTAATAGAAAACATTTGAAATTTAGCCTATGTAATCCTCATTGAATAACCAGGGCATACTTTTGAATTTTATCCTTTCTTTACTAAGGATATCCTTAAAGTCTTTACTATTTAAAGTATAATTGATAAATTAATTATTTTGATAAAATTCATTGCTTCATTATTAATTTTCTATATACTTATTTTTCATCTCGATTGGTATAGAATATTATTTATAGGCATATAAAAGGAGAATAATTCCAGATCAATAAAAAATCATTCTTGTGGTTTTTCAAATCGCTTTAGAGGGAAAATTGACAAGTCATATCTTTTATTCTATATAATCCAACAAGAAAAAAATATTAAACAAAGTTCCTCTGATTGGTTCTTGACTTGCAATGCAGTGTTGGATACTACTTTCCATCTGAATGGAAATAGGAAAGAGGGATTTTTGACTATCTTAATGATATTTGTTCACAGATAAAAGAAATTTTACACTCTCATATTTTACTGCGTACGTCTTCAATATTTGAATGAATTGGAATAATAAAACATATATGCCTCACATATACACAGACATAAATCTATCTATTAGACTGTTTGTATATATGTAATGTTCTTTTTAACGTAAAAAAATTAACCGACGTATTTATGCCTGTCTTAACTTTATTTTAAAGCGATATCATTCATTTCAAACAACCTTCTGTTTGCAAACTCATCAAATACTTCCAAAATGCTTCCGCCTGACCTGATTATCCTAAAAGTTTAATCGTGCTTGGCTTTTTTCCTTTATTTTATTCTTATGAAAGAGTTCCCTTTCTAAAATCGTCTATAAGTCACTTAACTACCACTTTTTTAGACCTGACATGCACACACACACACGCACACACACACACACACACACACACACACACACACACACACACACACACACATATATATATATATATATATATATATATACATATATCATACTATTAGGAATATATTTTGAGTGGCATTGACAGTGTATACTTACAAATATTTCCCTGGTTTTCTGTGACCAAATGATTTCGAATTTCTGCTTGCCCGCGGCAGTTGTTGTGCTCCCGTCCTCTCTACGCCGTACCTTATGGTCACTACGAATTCAGTGCATCTAGATAAATTGAAGACTACTCCGGACTTGGAGAAGTAAAATTGATGACTTAGAGATAGTTTCGGGTTGCCCGAGGGTTGAGAAAAAGTTTCGAATTGTGGGAGGTGGGTGGAGAATGTCGAATGCATTCTAGAAGGCCAAAATATTTCTTCTTATACAAATTCCCCTGTCGCTTTTAGAACCAGTTACTAAGTCCCTGGAAGGAGTGTTTTAATCATTTTACGCTCCAAGCACTTTTAGTTAACATGGTAAAGTGTATTTTATAGAATAATATCATAGGTTATAGATTCCTTCTCATTATGCATTATTTTAGTATTTAAAAAATGCTATGGTCCATATAATGTCATATGTTATAGATCCTTCTCCTTAATCGTTATCTTATTATTTTAAAATACCGTGGTCCATGTAATGTTATAGGTTATAGACTCTTTCTCATTGTGCATTATTTTATTATTTTAAAAATGCCATGGTCCACATTTTTTTGCTTATTATTTTTTCACATTGTTATTTATGGTATTATAAGCGTTAGTACTCTCCACTTTTTTGTTTTTTGAGTTTTATTTCACTATTTATGTTTTGTAAAACACATAGAGTATAAATTTTTCATTTAGGAAAATATTTTATTCATTTTTATTTTTACTAAAATTTACATATATAATTTACTGATGTTTCTTTCGACTGATATATATTCTCTCTTTCAGATATACATCGCTGTTTATGGGAATTTTATCAATTAAGTATCCATGACTTTCCCAATATTAGAACTTATTTAAGCAACAATTGTTGAGAAAGGGTGGAAATAATTTATTTTAAATTTATATTACATATAGGTGAGGTTTTACAATCTTATACCCAATATCATACTATTTTCTTATAATCTGATTTTATATTTGATAGATTAAAATTTTGATTCTTCTGTTGCACTATCATAAAAAAAGGTAGGAATCGTATGTCATAAATGAAGACTCGCAAAAAGAACTACCGTCTACAAAAAATACCTTATACTGCAGTTCTATTTATCTAAAATGAACAAATGATTTACACTGACATATGTATCATTAGTGGAAGCAATATCTATAACTAAAATATATACAAAGTTCCATAGTTGGCAGTTATATATTAAGACTTCTCATTCCAACTTATAAATATCCAACACTGAAAAATCCACAGTCTTTTCTGAAAATCAACTTTAAATCAGACATCGCAAAGCAGAAAATAGGGTTTTTCTTTTTTATAATGTGTGGCGGTGGTTTTTGTGAAACGATGTCTATAGCTCAAGTTATGAGATATTTCATGGATATGTAATGATAATCACAATTGTAATACATATATATTCAAAACAGTAATATTTTTTATGCATTTCTTTTTATAATTGCTATAAAAATATTACAAACAACTACATATATATATATATATATATATATATATATATATATATATATATATATATATATATATATATATATATATATATATATATATATATATATATATATATATATATATATATAAATATATATATATATATATATATATATATATATATATATATATATATATATATATATATATATATATATATATATATATATATATATATATATATATATATATATGTATATATATATATATATATATATATATATATATATATATATATATATACATATATACATATATTATATGTATAACATACACACACACACACACATATATATATATATATATATATATATATATATATATATATATATATATATATATATATATATATATATATATATATATATATATATATATATATATATATATATATATATATATATATATATATATATAATTATTTCACTGGCGATGATTAATAGTTTTTTCATGTTTAAGAAAAAATATGTATTTAAAAGTGAAAATCTTACGTTTATATTTAAAAATTCTTTACCAAATAAAATTTTTTCAATAGTTTACTTTTTTATAAAATAATATGTAAAGATCAATAATATGACTGGATTTCTTTAAGAATCTTGAATTCGGATACTTTTCCTTATATTTTCAGTGATAGAAAGTAGTTTATAACTTTGTTATACTTAATATATTAATAAAAATATGTACCTAAAGGGTAAGGTATTTATAGGAACATGAATGCAAATGCTGTGCTTTCATAAAAGAAAAATGCCAGGAGCCCAGCTTGTTGAATGTTTACGCTTATAACATTTAAATCTCTGTTTTGCAAACACAAATATTGGTAACAGCTGGCACTAGTCGTAAAGAAATCTTTTTCTAAGGAAGGAAGCGTTATATTTGCTTTATAATGACTTCAGGTTTAATAACAACTGCATGTTTTATTAATATAATAAAGAAACGTAACAGGGTTGAAATTATTAATCATCACAATAAACTAATGAACGTACACTCATGTTTACAAACGTACAGATGCTGTACGTATTAGCGTAAATGAGCCTTTTAAAGCTAAATCTTTTAATTCATTTGTGCTCCAGAAACTTTATTTTTTACGAAAAGTAAGGATTACTGAATTTTAGATGGCAAATAACCCTTGCAGTTATTATAAATATTTAAAAAATTCTCAAATAATCTTCCGCTTTCATTAGTGAAAAAGCATTTCATTGTTTTTTTTATTTTTTTTATTTACATAGCCAAAGTTTTATTTAATAGAAATGTGGTAGGATCTAAAAAAAGGTAGTTAAGTACATCACTAAATTTAAGTATTAATATTATAAATGGCTTTCCCAGTACTTACTCTTTATTTGAAAAGTTTTCGTAGTAATAAAACAAGGCTACATAATATTTATATAATAACCCTCTGTTTAAATCATTCTAAGAAAATGATCTAATCTGTGTTTTGTAAACAGCTAGACATTTTACAGTAAAAATGGTGAAATTTGTAATTTAGATTCATATGTAATTAAATATAATATCTCAAAATTAAGAATTTAGAAACATGGATATAGAAAATTAAAAAATATTAAAAATATAAATCTGGTTGCTTAAAATATAGAAAAAATAAATTTTTTTAATTATATATGTAACTTTGATTTTAAGTTTCATTAATTTTATAAATCTGAAACAGTTATAATTTCAAACTACACAAGTAGAGGTAAAATTAAAATAATCTTTCGTTTTTAATTTGAAATAGTTAAGAATATAAATAATGAAATAAATGATTTTAACAAAAATGCTAAAACTAAGATGTTTTATACTTTTATTTAAATGATAATTCATTTAAACTTAATTTATTGTTAATGACGGATTAAAATGCCTCTTCATTTTTAAGTTTTTCATGATTTTATATACTTATATTACTTAATGTGTATTGTAACGAATTCTCGTTACATTGAATTCCTGATACAGACTTAACTAAAACCTTGAGAAAGACCAGCCTAACGTAGAAGAATAGCAAACGTGCCTATTGTGGACACTTGAACTGAGCTCTTCTTTACCTAGTGAAAAGATGTTCTTTCGCGCAGAATGGGATGCTTAATGGAGGATTGTTGACATTCAATCATTCTGTCGAAGAAATTCATTAGGATGCTGGCGAAGTGTTCGCATTGTTAGCTTCAATGGCGTCCTGAAGAAAGAGTTTTATACGACAGCAATCCTCTACATTGGAAACAACAATACCTTACTATCTTGTTCTCCAAAGGTTGTCAAAGGACATCCCGAGATTGCTCCCTATTACTGCAATCTTCCCTGGCACCTGCTGGTGCTACGCGCGCTTTCACGCCACGTCATCAACCAGCTGCCCGATCAGCTGAGATGAACATTCTTGCGGGCAGACGACTATATAAGAGCAAAGTTCGAGGCCCAGAGAGAGGATTTTTGACCGATCGAGTCTGATGTGAACTAACTCATCGGCCCAGACTTCGAGGGATCGACTGAGAGAGTCCTCCCCCACCCTTTTTTTTTCTCTTAGGAAGCTGATTTCCTGCATCGATCATTCTATTTCATTGTAGATATTCATCATTTTCATCTGTATTTAGCATAACTTCAATATTGTGTTTCTTAATAAATATCATAGTCTGTACGTAGGCGTCCGCTATCCATTTTTCAGGCTCACTTAGAGCCCCAGTACGCTACAGTATAAATATGTAAAATACATTTTTTTGCATCGTATTTAACTTTAAAGTCACCAACTATCTTCAAAAACTATATAGTACGAAAGAAGATATAAAAAAGTTAAAAATTGTTTCTGCATTATAAAAATTATAAAATGAAATAGAAGTGAAAAAATTAAAAATATAAAAAATATTTAACTATTTAAGTACAATTTTCTTGAAGTATTCAAGGATAAAATTAGTCAGTTTTTGATTTGCTAATATTGTCAGACAAAATATACTAATAGTAGTTTTTCAGTTACAAACAAATTTCAATCATACAAGAATATAAAGATAGATGATAGATCTGTGTTCAAATTTGTAAAAAAATTATTTGTCATAGAAGTAAAATAAGGGTATTTAATTTCATTATCTATTTTATACAAACTTGTGGAAATTTCCAAAAATTGCTTTCACCATTTGAAATTCGTTACAACCACAATATTATGTAAACTCTCTGTTACTAGATTCGCATTTTTATAATTAAAACTTTCTTTTTGTTATTATTTCTTTACGTTATTAGTCGAGAATTAAAATTCTTAATTTTAATTTTAATTTATAACTTTAATTTGTTAATAAATAATTTTAATTTTAATTTTTCGAATAACGTAAAAACATATTCTGTAAAGAAATGAGTTCAAAGTTATTTTGAAGAAAATATTTTAATAATTATTTATTGTTGATATTTAAAATTCTCTAGCTTTATAAGTTGGAATTAAATTGAAATCATTCCGAAATGTCCTTATTTTTGTAAAAATTGAAATATGATTACCTATGTAAACTGCAAGTTTAAACTTAAATCTCGTCTATTTAAAATGCAAGTGTTAGTTACTTTAATGCATATTCTTATTTGTCAAACTTTAATAAGAATTTTTTATAACTTCTTTATATATTATAGATACACGAAAGTAAAGGTATTATGTAAAGTTAACATTATGGTATTAGAAATAAATCAAATATTGTATCAACAATAAGCAGTTTTTACGAACTGTTTATTAAAGTCATTTAAAAATCTCTTTAAATTTTCTTTTAAAATCTCTTTTAGAATTAAATTCAAATTATTCGTTAAATTTCTTATTTATGAAAAACATTAATTTAACGATTTGATTACAAATAAAATCAATATATACATATACATCCCTAATTGTAAGTTATGTTTATTTAAATGCAAATTCCATTTTGCCAATTACCCAAAATCGGTGTTTAAACGTAGTTGTCTAAACGACTAGGTGTAAATAACTATATTTAAATACTTAAATTACTTTAAATAAAGTAGTATAACTCTTTAAAGCCCAAATTAACAAATTTTTTAATTTTTCCTTGAAATTGATATATATGGGTAGAAATGCATAAATTAAGAGTATTTTAATATCATTTTGAATTTGTTTTACTGCAACCATGTTTTTACGATGTCCTAATTTGATGAGGCTGGGTATGTTTGTATGTAAAAATGTAAACATTTTAAAAATGATTTTTTTTTACATAAAATTATACAGTTTTAATACATAAATCAAGTAATAGACAAAATAACGATAAAAATTAAAATTTATTTTTATACATACAAGAAAACTTTCTATTTTAGATTTGTAAAGGTTGAATTTTTGTATGAAAAGAGAAAAAAATTGGATACAGAATGTAGCAATGCATTTCATACAATATGTTCTAGAAGAATTATCATATTGGCAACGTCTTTGTTTCTCCCTCTTGCCAATAACATGTGGAATGTTGTCCAAATCTATGTCAGGAAGCACATGAGATATGGATGTGTTACTGCAATATATCTTCTAAAATCATTGATTGGCATCGACGTAGAACCAGAGATTTTTTTATAAATGAAAAATCCTTTTACAACAGCCATATCCATCATCCTGGCAATAAGGAATATGATTAATTCTATGGCAATAGAATGTTTCTCAAGAAGCCAAACATCCTCTAAAATTTTAAATATTTATTTCTGCTCATTTTTTAGTTTTTCTACATAGATTATGTGTAAAAAATGTAAACACTTGAGAAAAAATCTGAATAGTGAATATGAATTATAGCCAAACGCCCAGCGTCTTCAAACGATGACGGGCAAATTTCCTGATTACTACGGACACATTAACAACTCTAAATAATAATAAATATTCTAATGTAAAGAAATGGACTATTTAGATTACATTTACACCAAACTGAAAGAACTTACCTCATAAATTGTTTGACAAACCGCACTATACAAAATGTGTGGTGTGATTATTAAAAAAAACGGAAAATTCTTTTGGGTCTTTCCCACATTTTTTACTTAATACCAAAGAAATGTCAAATCTGATACTGTATAGTGCTTTCATCTATCAGAACTATAGGTAAATAAAAAAATATTTTTTCAATTAATAAAGGGAAATGCGGTTTTTTACAGCATCATCATATGAGAACACTCAAAGCTAATGGGTTAAGAAAAATAAAATTTATAAATTCGGCTAGATATATCAAACATGCTATATCTAATTATTTCTCTATCATTCACTTCCATGGTAAGACACATTATATGTAGGTAAATGTTCAAATATATATATATATATATATATAATATATATATATAATATATATAATATATATAAATATATATATATATATATATATATATATAATATATATATATATATATATATATATATATATATATATATTATATATATATATTATATATATTTATATACATATATATACATATATATTATATATATAATACATATATATAATATATAATATATATATAATATATATAGATATATATATATATATTATATTATATATAAATATATTTATATATAAATATATATATATATATATAATATTATATATATATATATATTATATATATAATATATATATATATATATACATATATATATATACATAATATACATATATATAATATATATATACATATATATATATATATATATTATAATATATAATATATACATATATATATACATATTATATATATACATATATATACATATATATATATATATATATACATATATATACATATATAATATATATATTATATATATATACATATAGTATATATTTATATAAATATGTATATACATAAATATATATACATATATATATACATATATATATTTATATATATATATACATATTATATATAATATATATAAATATATAAATATAATATATTTATATATATATATATATAATATGTATATATATGTATATATATTATATATGTATATATATGTATATATATATATATAAATATAAGTAGTATATATATATATATATAAATATATATATATATATATATAATATATATATATTCATATATATATACATATATATGTATATATATATGTATACATGTATATACATATATACTACATATAAATATATTATATATATATATTTGTGTGTGTGTCTGTGTGTTCAAATTATTCATTAAGTTAATCTATTTAAAAATATATATATTATATGAAATAAGTATTTTAACAGAATATGGAAATTTAAAGGGAAGATCCGGTTTTTTTTTTCGCATTTGCGTGAATGGAATTATACAGATGTTTAAGATTATCCAATAAAAAATACCTTCATTATTTATAAACTTTATAATTTTTTATGTCATCCGTATGTTATAAATGATTTTTTCCCAAATGGCATAGAGGTTATAACTTGTATGTTAACGAATGAATCCATTTAAAAACGAAATAGTGTCTACAATCAATCAGTATTTAGAATTGATCTGAAAACTCCTAGGAACTTTACTGTTGCTTCGAAGGAGAGTCTATTAAATGGTACCATTAATTTAATGGTTTATTGAGTTTCATCACGAAATGAGGCACCGAATTGCGATGTTAGATGCAGACAATTATGTTAAGCCCGTAATGTTCAATGTATTAAATTTTAAGTATGTTACAGAATATGTATCTTCATTCTTTATTACAGTTTTTCAATGTTTTTAACCATTACTTTTCGCCCTGTTTGGTTTCATTCCCTGTATAGCTGGATGTTTTTCTATAGATAGAACATTTTCCAATTTAGGGTAACGGGATAGAATATGATTTGGTGTTTCAAAAAATCAAACTTTAAGTAATTTCATCATTTTTTATTGAATACCTGTAATTGAGATTATGGAATATAAAAACAATTCGAGAATTTCTAATATGTAGTTAGCTACATTGAAACCACAATGAGGAAATTAAAATAATCATTGTATCTTAAAATTGGTAGATATAAAGTTAATCTTTAGAATATAACATTCAAAAAGTAAAATACCGAATGCATAAAATAAGCTCATAGTAACTTTATAACATATCTAGTAACGTATTGTAAATATAGGCTTATATCATTGAGGATTTAACATATTCATAGTGAGCGAGCCCTCTAATGTTTACTTAAACGAGCAGGAATATGTACTTGGACGCCTGAGTTTTACTATAAAATAGAAACTTTTATTAAAATATTATAATTTTTTAAAATATTTTTAGTTATTTGCAATGTAATAGAACAAAATTGTTTGTTCGATAAAGTGTGTAGTTCCAAAATGCAAAGCTGCCCTTTTATTAGGTAGGTTTTTATTTGTAGGTGAGAAAAAATCTTGACGTGACAGTAAAATTTTATTGGAAGCCGCAAAATTGAGTGAATGATTCAACTGTAGTAATCATTACAGAACATGAAATACATATATAATCATATATTTGAATTCATCTTTAAATTATACAACATAGAATATAGTGTCCTAATTTTAACTACTAAATTAACATATACAATGGAACTTTAGGGTAAATTAAAACCTTTTATGCTAAAATATCTTATACACTCAATAATAAGACTTCATGTATTGTAGTAAAGCATACATGTATTAACATATTGTGGTCGGGTACATTTTGCAGCGCAATTGTACCGGTAACGGGCGTTTTGATCGTAAATTTAGTTATTCAGATAAATCTCAATAGATCGAAAAGTATTTAATTTTTTAACCAACTTTTCTTATTTTATATTAAGATATACAATTATACAAATAAGAATATATATATATATATATATATATATATATATATATATATATATATATATATATATATATATATATATATATATATATATATATATATATATATATATATATATATATATATATATATATATATATATATATAATTTTGGCAAGGAAAATAAAAAGTTAATTTTAAATCCAAATTGATTTTTTAAATCAACCTTCCCGTTCTGCGGTTCTGCATCGACTGAGGTAAACACTAGTTCTTATTTGTCTAAATATTTCCAGAATCTATGTATTAGACAAGAACATGCGGCTTCGTTTTCCTGTATATACCATTATTTTTGTACCCACAAACAAAACATATTGTTACACTAACCCGCACTAGTACGTGACCGCGGACATGTATCAATCGTCAGAGTACGTACTAGTATGTGTCATTCATACAATGTTTTAATTACTAAAATTCAGTTATAAAGAAAAAAAATGTCTTATTGTTAATTAATATTACTATTGTTTCAGTTTCCTATAGTATGAAATAATCATTGTTTTCAGTTAACTCCAAGAATGCAAGAAATGATGTTATATCTTGAGAATATGAAACTAACAAGTACGTTTATAAAAAAATTGTTTATATTAAAGCTTATTAATATTCTTTGCGGAACACCAGACATTTTCATCGAAGTACTCAAAGTTTTATGACTTTCCCAAGAATAAAAAAAGACATGAAGCTACAAATTTTAGTGAACGCAGAAAATTTTATATTTTTATTATCACGGTGAGCACTTTAGTGGAAAAGGGTCCATAACAACCCCTTCTGCCTTAGTGAATTTCAGTTTTTTTTCTACGGCTAAAAATAAGTATCCTTTTATGTTCACCGTAAAGAAGAGAGATATATTCCTATACAGATTTTACCGCTATCCATAATAAACTCATCAATATGCTTTAAGATATAAATTTCAAAGTTACTAATACACATACTTTATGCTTTTATTGAATACTCTTTGTGATAAGATGATACTTTTTGGGGTGATAATATTACATTTTTCTTTCCAAACAGAAATGGAAACTACTAAAATGACGTTGAACAAACGGGGCATGTTAAATTGTAACTGGACTTAATGGAACTAAAATACATCGTATTACATTTACATTCCAAGCCTTTCTTTTCTGCTTGTGCAGTTCTTAATTTCCTGTTAAATATTCAGATGTCTTTTTTCAATTTAAGTTTCTTGCACTATTACAGATTATTAAATATCTTCATCTACATGACTTTTCTGCCACTATTCATAACTAACTGACTAGGTATAAATTAACCCTAATCGTCGTCATTTATTAATTGCCAGCTGAAGGAATTTTTGTCTTAATAATGATCTAAAAATAAGTAGAATACAAATTGCAACAAAACCCTCACATAAAGTAAAAATAACAAACATGTGTTGAAGGTTGTAGGTGTTAATATGCAGTATGTAAAAGGAATGGGAAAGAGACGTACTTAATCCGTTTACGTGCACTCTGGAGTTAACTCGAGCGCGCTAACCTGACCAAACCCCAGATTATACGTGCGTCCTTGTACTTTATGTTGCTAAAATATTTCACACTCGAATGCAAGAGAATTGAAAATAACAATGTGAAATAAAAAAAATCGTTTTATATTTATATTTATCATTTACATTAGATTGTAAGCTATAACATTTATTTATTCAAGCATAATATATATTTTTATTTCTACTTTTCACTTACGACTTATCTCGCCCTTGTGAGCCGCTTTCCTACAGCGTATTCAAATTCAGATTCTAATTCGCTCATATTTCAACATATATTTATGTTATAAATTGTAATTTTTACGTTAAAAAATTGATTTGTTTTGGCCGGCCTTTTCCAAAAAAACTGTGCATTAAGGGATTAAAAGTTATATTACATCTAGGAGTAATACCCATACGTTTAATAGTGGGTTTCTATGAAATCTAAAATATACAAATACGAAATCTTAGAGCCTTATGTTTGCATTTTTGTTGTGCTGGTACAAGAGTTCATATGTTAACCCTAAGTTCATATTTATTGAAAAACTTTCTTCACTATGTGGTCTAGTCAATGACGTTCTCAAAAGAAAAAATCATTAGAAGCATACAGTTTGTTGCTAATGCTACTTATCTAAATGCTTTCGAACATATGTAGGATGTGTCAAACAGTGCACGAATCTTTGTAGCAATACTGAAATTAAATCTTCTCAACGCTGATAATTCTTTGAATCATTAAAATATATGATTACGCTAACAAACATAGAAAATCAATACATTTTACATAATATGAGGTTTGGTACGTGTAAAGTTTCTAAAAAAAGAATGTTTAGTATACTTCACAGTATGCGTGAGTGACAGATGCAACCATCCAGTGTATTGAATATCTCTTAATTTTTTTCAAGGAACTATAAACTAATTCTCTATAATTCTTCTTCCTCTATTTTTAATCCCTTAATTGTTTTCAATGAACTATAAACTAACTCTCTACAATTTTTCTTTCTTAATTTTTTCTCCCTTATTTTTTTCAATAAATTATAAACTAATTCCCTAGATTTTTTCTTTCTCAATTTTTTATCCCTTAAATCTTTTCCAATGAACTATAAACTAATTCTCTACAATCTTTCTTTCTCAATTTTTATCCCTTAATTTTTTTAATGAACTATAAACTAATTCTCTACAATTTTTCTTTCTTATTTTTTTTCCTTAATTTTTTCAATGAATTATAAACTAATTCTCTACAGTTTTTCTTTTTCAATTTTTATCCCTTAATTTTTTCCAATGAACTATAAACTAATTCTCTACAATTTTTCTTTCTCAATTTTTTATCCCTTAATTTTTTTTCAATGAACTATAAACTAATTCTCTACAACTTTTTTTTCTCAATTTTTATCCCTTAATTATTTTCAATGAACTATATACTAATTCTCTACAATTTTTCTTTCTCGGTTTTTTATTTTAGGATTTATTTCTGGATAATAAAAGTAAATATCTTTCTAAAGCCTTATTTCCTTCTTCTATACCTAGTAGACATATAAGATGCACTTGGACACCACGTTTCCGCCATTCTCATTTTGTTTTCTTTGACAAAGTCCCATAAACAACCATGCTTATTCCTGGAACATCAGTATATACAATCATCTGTGCTAATAGGAGACAATAGAGTTTTTACATTTCTTATTAATTTTACTATACTCTCTCAAGTAAAACATAAACTTAATGTTACTTTTAATTTTGATCTACTTTCAGTCGCTAGAGAAAAATACTTTCAGCTAAGAAAAACCCATTATTTTTTGGCGATTATTTGTTTTGCAGGGGATAAGGGGCGAAGCTACAGGATTAAAGCTAATCTTGGCAAATGCTTACAATAAATAAAAGATAAGAATCTTCAACCATCCATTATAGCGCCACGCTATGCGGTCACGTACCTAAGTTTTGTAATTTTATATGATAAATTATCCCAGTTTGAGTGTTGGTTTTGCCTTAGAAGAGGGAAAAATCAAGCAAGCGCATAATATTTTGTATAAAAAATGATGGTAGAGAGATTCAGTTAGCGAATCTGTACTTTATTACATGGTGGATGTCACGTAATGTCTTTACTTCCGAATGCAATTACAGTAATAGGTACGGTGGGTTAAATGCTAGTTTCATATTTAGCTCTTACGATATATATGCTGAGATCAATAAAGATTATCATTCTGTATGCTTGAATTATAGTCTATGTAAGAAAAAGCAATAGAACAGATGTCAATATTATAACAATCGACTGAATTTAGAGATCTTCAAATGAAAGTATAAGTTCATTACCGATTTTCCTTAAAATTTATATTTTTATTTAAAATTATTTTAAATGTGGAATTATGTATATTTACCCGAAATATAATTATAAAAGCAACCAAAATTCCTTATTCTAAACATTTTCACTTTCTGTTTATATTTTGTTAAGTGCAAGTTAACTGAAATTTCTCACATATTTTATAAATAGAGGAAATAGGATATAGCTATACCTTCACTAATATGTTCATATATTTAATGATTACCAAGATGGTCACCTACTCAAATTTCTATATATTATTGAGGGCATTTACAATCTCAACAGTGTTTAATGTAGAACAAAATTTCAGTAAATTTCTTACAATTTAATACACATAAAAAATATACATTTGTGTATTGTATAATTGCAAATGGAATATCTTTATGCATGCACACACACAATTATATATACATGTCAGGATTTAAAATATAGATTAATTTTAAAAGGTTTTAAGTAGGGATTCATTACTGGCAGTGACGCAGCGTGATGCGTTAACCACATTAATGAGGCTCACGCGGAGTAATCTAGAGCAGAGAGCAGTGTGCACATTTCGCAGACAGAGCACACTACTCATCAATCATCTTTAATGGCGTCGCACATTGGCTCCTAACTTTTAACAAAGGCAGGCTTAGCTGCCTCGGGTAGCCATAGCTTTGCCTGCGGAATGTGCACACTGATCTCTGCTCTAGATTACTTCGCGTGAGCCGTATTTATGTGGCTAACTCATCACGCCGCTTCATTCCCAGTAATGAATCCCAAATAGAAAAATAAACATATTTATTTAAATCAATAAGTTAAAATAAGTAAAAATGCTCAAAAAGCATGAAAGACTTCATTAACTAAAATAATATTTTTAAACCCCTTCAATCATTAAGTAGTTAAAAAGAAAGATCTGTATGTATTCATACATATAAACATATTACTGGAGCTGCGGTAGCTCAGTCGGCAAAGCCAACGCTCTTGTAACTGTAAAGTTGCATGTTCAGAACCCTAGCCGGCCTAAGATCCGCCGTGTTCGTTAAAGGGGACTGGGG
This sequence comes from Pardosa pseudoannulata, assembly GCA_032207245.1. Taxonomy (NCBI): domain Eukaryota; kingdom Metazoa; phylum Arthropoda; class Arachnida; order Araneae; family Lycosidae; genus Pardosa; species Pardosa pseudoannulata. Next base: position 13,508,267 of record CM063504.1, read on the forward strand.
CAAGTGAAATATGTTCGTGGTCAAAATGTCCTCCAAGTTCTCAATCAATACCTCTGGGTGTGGCAGGCTAAGCCTAAGGGTCTTCTGCTTGGTCCTTGCGAGAACTCCCTTGAGCAAGAAGTCGTACTTTCATCTCGAGGTTCTCGTTAAAACTAAAGGTACATCCCTCTACTTTAATACCAATAGTGTAGGGCTCAAATGTGCTTAGTTTGACCAAGTGACACAAGACAACAACAAGAGATATAAATAATTTAGTGCTAGATCCAGACAGTTGGAAAGATGTTTCAGTAAGTTCTCAATTATTACCTCTGGGGGTGACAGTCCAAGTCTGTGGGTCTTCTGCTTTGCCCCTGCTTCAAAATTACGAGGACCTACTTAAGCGAAGTCTTTTTTTTTCCATCTTAATGCTGCCCATTAAAACGAAAGGCGTACCCCTAGGCCTTAATACTAGAGCCTACAGGCTCAATCGTGCTTAGTTTGTCCCAATGGCATAAGAAACAACAACAATATATTAATCCTTTACATACACATGCAAAATATTTTATATAGAGAATTAAGAACAGATTACATAGTGGTTAACGTAATGTATTCCCACCTGATTAGATCGGGTTCGAGTCCTGAGTAAATCTTAGATATATCTGTTGCTCCCTAAAGGAGTGATGTTTTCGTAGATAATTCGTAAAATTTGTTGACCTTCAAGCAGTTTGACCAACATAAAATCGAATTTTAAAGTACGATTAAGACTGGTAAAATAACTCGAAATGCATAGCAAGCATGCATACGTTCATACCTATTACATATTTACATACAAAATACAAAGGAATTTTTACAGAGATGTAAGGCGGCCAGATTTTTATAGGGGTTAGTGGATTGTCATTACTCCTCATGAGCTTGGGTTGATTTCCGAGTAAATCTGCGATAATTTGTGTTGTCAACTCATAGTGCACATTATTAGTTTACATATATGATGCTCTCGTAGTACAAAATATAAATAAAAGAATGTAAGGTAAAATAATAGTAATAAAGACAGGTATCATGCATTTAAAAAATAGAGAGAGAGATGTGTCTATTTTCACATTGGAATTTCTTCACACCGTTTCTTATTTAATTCAGAATGGAAAATGGCTTCATATTTTTGTAAATGGTATATTAGAGCGATGTTTTATTATTTTAAAAGACTGATCGGCTCAGGTTATTTTCCTTTAAGATTAAAGATTTTAAATATATTTGTTAAAGTTTTATAAAAATGTTACCATAGTTTTTTTTTAATATAAGATAAAGAAGACATTTTAAAAATGCACCTTACAGATTCTAAAAAGAAAATTACATCAATTTTGGGGAATTTATCAAATCGTCACCCAAACTGAGCTTCTAAACTTGAATGCTATCGAAATTCGATATGAAAAAAAAGTACGAATAGCAATAAATAAAAAGAAATTATAATGTAAAATTATTTAAATATTCACTGTTAATAAAAAAAAGTTTGCACTGAATGATAAATTCCCAGACATGTAGCTGCA